>CP136063.1:276361103-276961103 GCA_032622095.1 Siphonodentalium dalli
ACTCTTTGCATAACTAGGCCTTTCAACTTAACACATTCCTAATCACTCCATTGACTGTAACACATGAAATTATTCCCTTTCCAAGTTCGTAAAATTCGTAAAAATAACTACTTTGAGCAAGATTATTCTCCATTTCTATTTTCTCACCCTGCCGGAGTGTTTCACATTACTTTAAATGTGTCTTGACAAAATTGTTCAACCACCCTTATCACCCATGTTTATCTCCCAGTCAACAATAAATAACCCAAACAGAAATCAAATATCTGTTATCATAATAATATTCTAACAAACATGGCCTTGACATCGATATCAAAGCGCTAAGCTCTTATGTCTTAAGCCGATAAACATGGGTGTCTTACTAAAAAATATGAGGCCGGATTTAGGGGGTTATTATGTGACATATAAGCTTCTCACATGTTTAGGTATGCCCACATGCATATACAGTACCTGTCTAATATACCTGACGATACAAATATACCTGAATATACCACAATGTCTCAAACATGATAAATATGCAAATAGCGTGTCTGTCACCCTTTATACAGCCTCACATAGACTGGAGCAGACGACACTCTGCAGTGCATGCTTCCATCTGTGTGAGGCTCCCTGTGGGATAAAACTTTAACATTGTTTTTTGAGGTTGATGTTTTACATTACTGAATTCAAGCCTGCAAATAGCATGTCTGTCATTTGCAGAATGAGGTCCCCAGAGGGTGAATTTAGTGACGCTATCCCGCATAGCGGGCTAGTATCACTAAATTCACCCTCTGGGGACCTCATTCTGCTTAGGCCCTCAACTGCTATGGTAGATCTAGGATCAGATTGAAGTTCCCCAGTTCAAGTTGGTGATGGTCACCCATTGGGCACCTCGTTTATGGAATTTACCTTCTGCAAATTAGGGGATATAGAAACTTCCCATATGGGAAAACGTAACTAAAAACAATGTTAATTTGATACTATAGATACTTCCCAGAAGATGAGGCCTAAGCAGAATGAGGTCCCCAGAGTGTGAATTTGGTGATGCTAGCCCACTATGTGGGATAGCGTCACTAAATTCACCCTCTGGGGGCCTCATTCTGCAAAATGACAGACACGCAGGCTTGAACATGATAAATATGCCTGAGAGATGTAATGAAACATAAACAACCCTGCATGCATATAAGCAATTTAATATGACAAAAATATATGATAGCAAAATTGCACAGGCATTAACCTACATGTAACCCTCTTGCTACTACCCACCCTGCCCTGTAAGGAATTTTTTTGCAGACCAACACCCCCTCCCCTTCCCTACATAAATATTGGGGAAAGACACATCCTGAAATATGACATACGAAGAGGGGGCTAGCCAGCTAACTGGGACCTTGGCTAACTGGGACCTCAAGTCTGGCTAACTGGGACCTTCAGATTTATATGTTAGTGGAATAGAATATTAAATAAATTTTTTTGGTCAAAAGCAGGGCAAACGCTGCCAAACGCTTTTGCAGAATGAGGTCCCCAGAGGGTGAATTTAGTGACGCTATCCCGCATTGCGGGCTAGCATCACCAAATTCACCCTCTGGAGACCTCATTCTGCTTAGGCCTCATCTCCTGGGAAGTATCTATAGTATCAAATTAACATTGTTTTTAGTTATGTTTCTACAGTAATGCCCTAATTAATCGACTCCCTAATCACAGCAGAATTATGTGGTTTAATCATGAATGGCAACATCACTATGTGGTTTTCCGATGAATGGCAACAAGCCATATTTCCGACTAAATCCTGAAAAGTTACCCATAATTCTGCTGTGGTTAGGGAGTCGATTAATTAGGGCATTACTGTATATCCCCTAATTTGCAGAAGGTAAAATCCATAATCGAGGTGCCCAATGGGTGACCATCACCAACTTGAACTGGGGAACTTCAATCTGATCCTAGATCTACCATAGCAGTTGAGGGCGTAAGCAGAATGAGGTCCCCAGAGGGTGAATTTAGTGATGCTAGCCCACTATGCGGGATAGCATCACTAAATTCACCCTCTGGGGACCTCATTCTGCAAATGACAGACACACTATTTGCAGGCTTGGCTATCAGTTGGTTTGGCCTTGAGTAAATACAATTGGGCTATTCCACTATGTTTATCATTTTGTAGTCTGAGAAATCGTTGGTTTTGATATTACTGCCTGATTGTTTCGGTATAACTAAGCCCATTGATAACTGGCAGAGTAGTGGCACTCACCGCTTCTGTGATGACAGCGGTTACATATCCAGAGTTATGAGACATTGATTTTGCAACAAAATGTTGTGTAAACTCCCTCGCATTAGTGTTTCTGTTTAAAATTGCTTGACTTGTTGTAATCAATTGTCTTCACACGATGGATCAGAGTGACCACATCAGTTGCAATTTCTTTATTTCTCATGTTCAAATTAAAAAAAAAATCTGTTTCACAATCGTTACTTTTATCCTGTTTTTGTAATTTTGCTGCCTTTTTCTGCACTTTCTCTGGCTATGTTATGTCTCCAACTTTATATGGATCCAAGCCTTGAAATAGTGTGTCTGTCATTGGCAGAATGAGGTCCCCATATGGTGAGTTTAGTGACTATATCCCACTGTGTGGGCTAGCATCACTAAATTCTCCCTCTGGGAACCTCATTCTGCTGAGGCCTCAACTGATATGGGAGACTTATGATCAGATTGAATTTCCCCAGTTGAAGTTGGTGATGTTCACCCATTAGTCACCTCGATAATGCATTTTATCTTCTGCAAATACGGGATATAGAAACTGAATGGAAGGGGAAAAATAACTAAAAACAATGTTAATTTTATACTATAGATACTTCCCAGAAGATGAGGTCTAAGCAGAATGACGTCCACTGTGTGGGATAGCATCACTTAAATTCACTCTCCATGGACCTCATTCTGCAAATGACAGACACACTATTTCAAGACTTGTATGGGTCCTATATCTCTGCCTATTAGTCCATCAGCTGGTATACAGTACCAGTGTTTAGCATGCGATCATTTTGTATAAGCCTTGTCACTGGTTCATGATTTTCAAGATGGCTGATGGTTCCATATGGTCCGATTCCTAGTATTATACCCAACCCACCGGTAAAAGGTCAAAGTTAAGAAGTAGCATCCATTTGTAAACATTCGACAGTGCAAGCATTTTTTATCAGCATTTGATGGCATAATTTCAGTTATTCTGAGTGCAACGACGGGTTTAAGAATTGTTTTGTGGCCATGTCGTCTACAAAGTTAGGACCTGGTAACGATGCGGACATTCAGACGTTTAAGCGATGGACTTTGTCAATGAACTTCTCATAATTAACTGATAAATAGCGAGTATTTGCGATAAAAAAAATAATGCAAAAGCATATACGTGATACACTCAATCCATCTACTATGCGAAACCTCCGTATTGTATGTATCCAGGGTGATTGTTTAATTAGTTTTATGAAGTTGTCGCACCTGCGATTCGGTAACGAACTGTTGCCATTTTATTTTTGGAATTCCCAGACTGGAGCCATATGGCGGATTCACCGCGAGTTAGTGATCTTACTTATTTCCTGTCGCAGAGTTGGGGAGCGAGTGCACTGTGGAATGCTACAGATGAATGTAACTGAAGAATGGCCTTCACCTGATACATGTGATATGTTATTAAAGGATGAAATCTTGTTTATTTGAATTGTACATCATATCTAAATAATTTAAACTTAAACTGGTGAATTAATGGGGAATGGATTTTAATGAGTGGGAAATTTATTTAACAAGCTGCTGTTTTGGGGTTTTCAGGTAAAAAATTTCCGGCCGAATAGCCCTGTCGAATAGCCCTGTCGTACACTTGGAGATTTATTTTTAAAAATAAACACTTGACCTATTCTTTTTCTTGCATTTTCATGATCAACTGGTGTCAATCTACCGGGGTAGCTGGGTAAACATCACTGGAGTGGTCCACAGGCTTCAATTCAGTGAATTTGGCTGAAAGGTTATCACCATTTAGTTCAGTGATTTCTATTATATAGATCAGTACAAAGTTTATTTAATATAGCAAACTATATTGATCAGGGACAAGGCAAGATGTTTACACAATACACACCGGTTACAAACACATCAATTAAATTCTCATGTATAAATTACCATTGCTTAGGCCACTATTATTAAATTGTTTATTTGCACGCTATAGGGATGTAATCATGTTGACAAAAAAAAAATAGATGTAGGGGTAGGTTTATTTGGATCCCGAGAATACCCACTTTCTTTCGACATTGTTGTCCAATTTTTTACCCATATAAAATGCTACATGTATATGGATATGGAATACATGCTCCAAATTCAGTTATTTGAATACAAGGTTTTAAAGTTGTCTGTAAGTACTGGTATTTTTCATATAATGGAAAGAAGTTTAATTTCTAACTGCCATCAATCTCTCAGACATGTTTTACAGAAGAATGACACAGTAACGTCATCAGGCCTCAACATATAGTGCTAGCCTCACCAAATTCATCCTCTGGGAACCTCATTCTGCATGGCCTCATCTGTTATGGGAGACCTACCTAGACACAGATTTTAGTTCCCAGATGGTGACGATGGTGATGTGCTCCCATTTGGTACCTCGATTATGCATTATGTCATCTGCCAATTTGGATATAGAGAAACTAAAAAAAAGGGAAGATGAGCCTAAGCAGAATGAGGTTCCCAGAGGATGAATTTGGTGACTAGGTCGCTGTGCAGGGTAGTGTTACTAAATTCACCCTCTGGGTACCTCATTCTGAAAATGTCCGGCACCATATTTTGAACCCTGAATGACACGTAGGGATGTACTTTTATCTGGTTATGCCGTATTTGGAATCTGAATTTGGTAAACCCTACCAATATCTGAAGTAAAGGGGTCAGATGGCCAGATGCCATAGATCATTGCGTATATCTGAATCAAGCTACATGTATCACTGAGTCGCTACCATATTATATCCATCTATCCATGAATTCCGTATATCTGAATCAAGCTACATGTATCACTGAGTCGCTACCATATTATATCCATCTATCCATGAATTCCGTATATCTGAATCAAGCTACATGTATCACTGAGTCGCTACCATATTATATCCATCTATCCATGAATTCCGTATATGGAATTCATGATTATTCAAAACTCATAATAAGGAATGCTACTCCAGAACTTTGACATGTAGCACTTAAACCACGGAATGGGGGCTGGATGGATCCAATATCGTAGTCAGTGACTCAGTGATCTCGCTTATTGTCCTCAATATTAGATTCTGTGGTGATTCCGACTTAGTGCTGTAAATATAATGTAGAGATTTAACCTCCATTATTCAACTGCTTCAAAGTTGAACTCTAAACTTGGTTTATATAAGTTAATTGCACACATGATTTCCTAATTTTAGTCATGTGATTTGTGTCACTTGGATATTTGGAAAAAGGAACTTGCACTTCAATAAATTCCGCACCTCTGTGTGATAAACTGTTAAAATCTATTTTTTTTATTATTTGTCATGGAGGCCAGCCCATTATGTATAGATAGTGTTTCGTTTCATGTTTACAAATTGGATTCCTGTGGTTTTATGTTTTTTTTCCTTCTGTTATTATACCAACACGCACAGAGTCAAGAGCACATTCTGCAATCCACACGCCCTGCGTGAGTGTATTTACACATGATAACTGGTTCAGTGATCAATTATATTCTGATAAGGACTTCCCCCATATTAAACCCTCTAAAATATCGTCAATGGCAGTGATGTTTGCATAGTTATTAAACCATAAGTTGCTGTCCTGCTGCGAGGTCTTGTTCCGTAGTGCTTTTATCACATTCATAGTCACACCGGTAAGAGTATAATATACATATATTACAATATTATATGCTTCAATTAGTGTAGATTTATATACCATAATAATATACGTATACAGTTTGACGTCCATTCTTAGAGGGATTTTACAATGGACAGAGGCACTGTACATGGCTCCAGTACCACGTGTTCATTTAATAATGAATAACCTTGGATAAGTTGGATTCCTAGCATAGTTATATAGTTTAAAGACACCATACCAAATCATAAGCTCAAATCTCAAGGCATGTCAGATGCCTTTAAACTTTTATTTTAATTTTATTAGTATTCCAAGATTATTACATCTTATTAATACATCTCAGAGAAAAATATCCAACTTAAAATTTTAAGTTGATGTAAATTAATCTATTTAAATACAGTAATGCCCTAAGTAATCGACTCCTTAACCACAGCAGAATTATGGGTAACTTTTCAGGATTTAGTCGGAAATATGGCTTGTTGCCATTCATCGGAAAGCTTTCGGGGAGAGCTTTCCGATGAATGGCAACAAGCCATATTTTCGACTAAATCCTGAAAAGTTACCCATAATTCTGCTGTGGTTAAGGAGTCGATTGCTTAGGCCATTAATGTACATTCGCAACAAGCCTGCAAATAGGGTGTCTGTCATTTGCAGAAAGAGGTCTCCAGAGGATGAATCTAGTGGGCTAGCATCACCAAATTCACCCTCTGAAGACCTCATTCTTCTTAGGCTCATTTTCTGGGAAGTATCTATCTGAAATTAACATTGTTTTTAGTTACTAGTTACTTTTTCCCTTCTGGGAAGTTTCTATATCCCCTAATTTGCAGAAGATAAAATGCATAATCGAAGTGACTAATGGGTGAACGTCACCAACTTCAACTGGGGAACTTCAATCTGATCCGATGTCTCCCATAGCAGTTGAGACCTAAGCAGAATGAGTTTCTCAGAGAGTGAATTTGGTTACGCTAGCCCACCATGCGGATAGTGTCATCAAATTCACGCTCTGGGAAACTCATTCTGCAAATGACAGATGCACTATCAGGCTTGAATGGCAAAACACTATAAAAAATGAAGTAGGTGTAAATTATTGCTTCATATGTGCATGAACAATCTATCAATTCTTATCGAAATGGCTATGTTACAATCAGAATGGCACATTGAGAATTTGAGGTCAAGCCTTGAAATAGGGTGTCTGTCATTTGCAGAATGAGGTTCCCAGAGGGTGAATTTGGTGATGCTAGCCCGCTATGCGCGGTAGCATCACTAAATTCACCCTCTGGGGACCTCATTCTGCAAATGACAGACAAGTTATTTCAAGGCTTGTTTGAGGTGTCCCTCAAATCAGATCAACCTTGGAAATCTGTCCTGAATTTCACTGATGTGGAGGTTTGAAACCACGCCAACACTGTCTAGCCCAGACTGCAATGATTATTAAGCCAGTTCCTCCCACCTGTTATAATATATCCCTCTCAAGTCGGAGTTTAATAGTGTGCCTGTCATTTGCAGAATGAGGTCCCCAGAGGGTGAATTTAGTGACACTATCCCACATGGTGGTCTAGCATCACTAAAGTCACCTTCTGGGGACCTCATCTGCTATGGATGACATAGACATAGACTCAGATTGAAGTTCCCAAATGGTGTATATTGTGATGTACATCCATTGGGAACCTCGCATATATAAGAGAATGCATTGGGACAGGGATTTTGCAAACTTTCAGAAAGCTCCAGTCATCGAAGGGTTAAGTTGCATAAAGTAGACAACTTGTTCTATTTTAGGGCAGAAATATGAGGGAGTCTGTAGATGTGAACCGTGTGGGCTTGACATTACTTTCAAGCTCACAGATGCACACATAGGATTGTCATAATTTCCACCCACTAGAATATGCAAGATAAGATCTAGTTGCAACTATTGTTATTTTACAGCAGGTAACTGAAGACAGGGTACGTGATGACAGTCGACTATATGCAGAGGCAATTGAAATCTGAAGTAGAAATAGGAAATCTGAGATTTGGGGAATAAGGAAGGATATCTTGTGATTTGCTAGTTAATACTACATTATATGGGGATTTGCACTCAGAGAGTGCACTCAGAGTTATTGTACAAGTCACTTATCCAAAATATATCTAATGAAAAATACAAGTAGCATGCACCAACTACATGTACATGTAATGATATTAGTGGTTGTTCAAACCCTACTTCGCTGTGATTTTCACTTATTTTCAACCATTTAATCCTTTCTATACTAAATACTCATTGGTGAGTAGCTGTACAGTAATGCCCTAAGTAATCGACTCCTTAACCACAGCAGAATTATGGGTAACTTTTCAGGATTTAGTCAGAAATATGGCTTGTTGCCATTCATCGGAAAGCTCTCAGTGAGAGCTTTCCGATGAATGGCAACAAGCCATATTTACAACTAAATCCTGGAAAATTACCCATAATTCTGCTGTGGTTAAGGGGTTGATTATTTAGAGCATTACTGTAGCTGTATATCCATTAGGAAACGTTCAGATAATAAGTTCAACAAACAACCATACATGCAGGTTGTTTTTTTTTATTATAATTTACTCATCTTTTTGGTACAATTTGCGATATGTTGTTACATACATTCATGTACATACATAGCTTATATGATAATACAGATATATGCTGCTAAATCATACTTTTTCCAATGCATTGTCTGTATTACGTTATATTATGGCACAATGTCAAATATCGTTCAAATTAAAATGAAATCCGTGTCATTAAAAAAATTTGTCAGTTCTTCTTAAGCTGTCATTCTCTGATTTTACTAGTGATTGACTTTTTAATGATATAAAAAATATATAATAGTTGTATTTTTATGTGTAACCTGTTACTCATGTTAGAGGTTGTGTTTGTGAACTTTCTGTAGAGGCCTTGCACATTTCCATCCTATCATTTTGGGAGAAAAATTGGGAAGTGTTCTGTAGGTTGTTTGTTGAACCTACTATCTGAACAATTAATAGAACTCCTTCTGCACTTGTGTTATCTTCAACTGTTTATTTTTCTGAAAACCCCTCCAGATGAATAATAGACCATTCAATCATATACTTTTATAACTGAATGGGAAAATCCAGTACATTCAATATGTACCGGGTATTTGTTGTTGATACATTCTATGTCCAGAATTTCAACCTAAATATCAACAGCTTACATGTATATCCAGGAATGGCATGAACCATAAATTCAAACATTCTCTCCTAACATAGACACGGTGGGTATCACGTGGTGTCGAGGTTGGTGAGTACCACGCATTCGAAATGGCAGAGATGAGCTCAAACATACAAAAACATAATATATCAGGAACTGACAGAAAATGTCACCGAGAGCTTTCCAATGAATGGCAACAAGCCATATTTCCGACTAATTCCTGAAAAGTTACCCATAATTCTGCTGTGGTTAAGGAGTCAATTATTTAGAGCATTACTGTAGCTTGCTTATCATTATGTCGACATTTTATTATACATTTTTTCCACTACCTCGCGATTCTCTTTTGAGTTTATGATAAATCCTGTGGAGGAGGAATCAGTTTGTTCCCATTTTCTCCGACAGAACCGACTGGACACTTTGAGAGGTTTAAATGAAAGTCAGTGTTATTAACACATGGGGCGGGGCCATTGTCACACTTCAATCAAAATAGTATACAGTGCTTGATTTGGAAACATGAATATTAATGGGCTGTCGTGAGTTGGGGATTCCAAGCTCATCTCTGAAATCAATCTGAATACCAGTGTCCCCAGACCCAGTCAATAATAATGAGATATTGGTCTGTGCTTGATATAGACTGGCTATATGTATTGTATGAATTAATAAAAGATTGATGTACTACAGTAATGCTCTAAATAATCGACTCCTTAACCACAGCAGAATTATGGGTAACTTTTCAGGATTTAGTCCAAAATATGGCTTGTTGCCATTCATCGGAAAGCTCTCAGTGAGAGCTTTCCGATGAATGGCAACAAGCCATATTTCCGACTAAATCCTGAAAAGTTACCCATAATTCTGCTGTGATTAAGGAGTCGATTATTTAGAGCATTACTGTACATATTCATGTTATAAGATGACAGGAATTGAATGATGACACCTTTATAGACTCATTAGTGTCACAAAAGTGTATAAGTGTTTTGACTCATAAGTGTATTAAAGGTGTTATCATTCAATTCCTGTCATCTTATAACTTGATCAAGACTCATACAGCTATACATATACATCTAATATTCATGTAATAGTACTAATTCACACATACTGTCGTATGACCCCCATTTGATTTCTTGTACAGACAGTACATTCATATGCATGTATATTTTTGTTTACGTTTTTGTGACTGTAAATAAATTGACTAATAACCACAAGGATGATATTATAAAAGAAACGCTTCAAGGTTTCTATAGAAAGTCTGCCAGACACGCGGCAGGAAACGCTTCAAGGTTTATATAGAAAGTCAGCCAGACATGCGGCAGTTCATTCATACATTACTATATACATTATTCAGACTGGATAAATGAATGCTATACCAACAAGAATCTTGATGGTCATATAAAAGAAACGGTGATATATTCCTTGGGACCTATATCAATGCAGTCGAAAAACACAGTACTAGCCCTGTTAATTAGCCCAGGCAAAAATTAATTTTGTCTGCTATTTTTTAGCCGAGGCAAAATTCAAACATTTTGAAGACTACTAAGATAACAAGGAATATCTCGATAATCGGCAATTTTAAGCTAGACCCAACCGAAGTCTACCATGACCAAGTTTCAATTGTAAATTGAAGATTTACAGTAATGCCCTAAATAATCGACTCCTTAACCACAGCAGAATTATGGGTAACTTTTCAGGATTTAGTCGGAAATATGGCCTGTTGCCATTCATCGGAAAGCTCTCACAGGCTTTTTAGCTGAGGAAATATTTCTGGGCTGGGCAATATTTTTAGCCTGGGCAATTTTCTGCTTAAATTAACAGTACATTTATGTATACATGTATTTATGTTTACAATATTGTGTCTGAATAATTGCCTCTCTATACTAGTTGTTTTAATGAACGACTAGTAACATACCAACATGATCAGGGCATGTGGGGTGGGGGGGGTCTCACCCCTTCCTCCAAATTTTTGCAGCAGCATATTTTTAAAATGGGCTACGTCCGTCCGTTCGTCAGTCGGTCTGTTGTACCGTCCGTTCGTCCGTGACACTTTTGAGTACCTTCATGGTGTAATCATCTCCTGCTACAGATTTCATCCCAGAGATTTGAAACTTCAGAATATTGTTGCCCATATATTGAAGATGTGCAACATGTATATAGATGACAGAAAAACTAAATTTTGACGGAGTTATTAACCCTTTTCGACTTAGAAAATTTGAATTGTTTTTATAATTTTCTGTCCGAGGGTACCTTCATGGTGTAATCAACTCCTTCTACAGTTTTGATCGTAGGTATTTGAAACTTCAGAGTATTGTTACCCACATATTGGAGATGTGCAACATGTATATAGATGACGGAATTTTTTTTTTTTATGGAATTATTAACCGTTTCGACTTTATATTTCTTTAACAAAGCGGCATCGACTTGCCTCGTTTTCGGGGGACACTGTGGTCAGCTGACCTTTTATTCTGCCTTGGGTCAAAATTTTGGTCTCAGTTGGCCATCATGGGAGTTTCTTCTTGTTCAGGGTGGAGAGGTTCAGTTTCAATGGGGGGGGGGGGGTGGGGGGGGGCAGTTGGAAATTTCAAGATGGACATAACAAGACACCCTCTACCCACATCCCTGAACACAATGGTGATATTACAGATACCCTGCTTTATGCATGTACCTTGGGATAATAAATGAATGCTATGATATACCAACAAGAGTATTGAGATTCAACTTCATTACCCTGCTTTATACCTTGTGACCTACATAAAGACAGAACTTGAGGACACTGTTCATTCTGACATGTATATCTCTGTTTACAATAGTTTGACTGTTTAAATGAATGTACTAACCTGCCAACACAGGCATGATGGACAAATAAAAGAAACGCTGATTTATAACCAGGGTCCAATAAAAAGTCAGTCAATATATCAGAAGCACTCCTGGGTGCACAGGAACAAAGTTACCTCTATTGTAAACAATTTATCTTGCCTGGATACCTCTTGATTCTTGCTAGGTAAGTTTACACCTGTCGGTATGTTAACTGGTACCAGCCTTTGATGAGAACTGCTTGGTCTCAGGTCTGACTAACTCATTATTTTATAGGCATTCACCCAATGGGGTAGCTAAAAGCAAACTAAACCTCCCTCTATACATATAAACCGGGGAGTTTCTATAATGCTTATAAAATGCATCATTGTTATTTATTTATACTATTGCATATTGAGGTGGAGTCTGTTATTTAACCCTTTCAGTACCAAGTCCGATTTTTGTATCAACCCATATACCCTGTGCCAATGCATTGCAGCATTCTCTTATATATGCGAGTCGACCATAGGTCGCCTCGCATATATAAGAGAATGCATTGGCCTAACAATTTTTCATCATTTGTTATTATTTTTCAGTGCCAGACTTATTTTGTAGGTTTATTGCTAGGGAATCTTACGTTTTTCATGGGCATCAAAATTATTACTATGAATACTTGGTGATAGTTTTGAGTTATAACATGCCCCTAAGGTTTTATCCAGTTTGTTTTTAAATTTGCTATAGCATGCTTAAGCATACCCAAACAAATTTAAACCCAAAACAAACAAAATCTATAAAAAAAAACACATTAAAAAAAAAAAATTTAGGGCTGATTTTATCAGCCCTGGCACTCTACAGACCATAAATTAGGGCCGATGAGATCGGCCGTGGCACTCTACAGACCATAAATTAGGGCCGATAAGATCGGCCGTGGCACTAAAGTCACCGCTAACCGTGATCTCCCAACCGTATGCGTTAGCGAAAATAATCGGATCCGTTCGTCGGATCCGATCGTCATGCCATTGGGGGTCATGCGAACGTTGTCCGATAGTGATCGTTTCAGTCACTTCACCATGGATTTACATGCGAACGCAAACTGAGTGACGATTTCTATTGGATGAAAAATACGAGTATTTTCGGTCCGATAAAAATCGGAGGCATTCGGAGCGTCAGAATAGTTTCGCATCAGAACCGCATGCATATGTGGGTGCCCGTGCATTTCTATTTGATTTTCCGTCCGACAATCGCATGCGATAAAAATAACGCAACGCACAATATGCATACACAAGCATGTGTGGCTAGCTTTACGGCATCCTTATATATTTATTTGCTAGGGCGGCAAAAAGTGGAATTTTTGCTACATGTAGGTTGCTAACAATTGAGGTTGAGAAAATAAATAAATTTCAAATATATAATAGCTTTGAGTATTGAAGAGGTTCCTCGACTCAATAAAATATTTTTCACGAACTCCCAACCCCCCCCCCCCCCTGAAACCAGAGAAATAGTTATTTAGGGGTGGTGATTTAGACAGGGCTTCTTTATATTTGAACTTTGGTCTAAACGGCTTAAATTTCAATACTTCAAGATGTGATCATCTACGTCAGTACATGTACTTACTTTTATATAAACACATAATACATACAGTACACTTACCGGATATGCATGCATGCATACATTATACTTTTATATTGATACTTGTATTTCATAGTTCATGTGTAAAGGTGAATCAAGAGACTTACGACCCATGCAGATATCCTGTCATGATTTACCTTGTTTGTTATTTTATATAAAATATGCATCCATCAATGAGTTTCAAGGGTCAGATCCCAGTGTAACTATGTTTCAGGGGCGTAGCTATGGAGGGGGGGGGGGATTTGGGCTGAGGGAAATTTGTGTTAATTTGACACAAGTTATTATCAATATCTAGGTCAACTAGAAAACAGCTAGCCTTGTGAAATTTTATTTTGAAAATTGTGTTCTCATTCACTTCACTGAAGGTACCAAAGCAAGGCAGAAACAGGCCCCAAATTGGCTCTCGGAGAATTAAAAGATACAAGTTTTTCCTAACATTTTCTATCCCACCTTCATCCCACCTACAGCTCTCAGGATATGTTCGGCATATCAGGCCATGTCCCTCAGCCCAAATTAATTACCAGCCCCCCCCCCCCCCCAATTTCAGGATCCTGGCTATACCTCTGCTGTGTTTGCACTTTGACAGATGCAATAAGGCACAAACACTAATGGTATACTGTAATATACTGGTGCACTGCTAAATAGTCAACAACCAAATAACATAATTATAACAGAGCAGTAACACTATCATGGGATGCATGAACTATTTGTGGGGGCATTACAGCTAATCATCCAAGTCTGCAAATAGTGTGCCTGTCATTAGTAGAATGAGGTCCCCAGAGGGTGAATGTAGTGACACTATTCTGCACCGTGGGCTAGCATCACCAAATTCACCCTCTGGGAACTTCATTGTGCTTTGGCTTTAACTGCTATGGGAGACCTACGATCAGATTGAAGTTCATCAGTTGAAGTTGTTCACCCATTAGTCACCTCAATTATTCATTTTATCTTCCTCAAGTTAGGAGGATATAGAAACTTCTCAGAAGGGAAAAAGTAACTAAAAACAATGTTAATTTTAGATTATAGATACTTCCCAGAAGACGAGGCCTAAGCAGAATGAGGTCCCCAGAGGGTGAGTTTGGTGACACTAGCCCACTCTGCAGGATAGTATCACTAAATTCACCCTCTGGGGACCTCATTCTGCAAATGACAGATACACTATTTACAACTAATCATCATGCATAGATTACTGTAGTAATGACTGAAGGCCTCCCCACCCTTGGCATATAGGAAATCTGTAGTACCGTAGGTGGTTCAGAGAAGCATATGCGATTGGGATGGTATGTGGCTTGTGTTCTATATAAGAAGAGAAAACACTTAAATTATAAAGTATCATTCTTCTGAGGATTATTTCCCAACTTTAGTATTGTGTCTGTGTATTCTTTTGTGGCTATAATAATCTCTATATATAAGGTAATTATGATATGGTGTACAGATATCCGACATACAAAAATTTACTAATTGTTTATGCTATGTACGCCCCTAATTTAACATTTTCTTTACTAAATGCTCATTGACGAGTAGTTCCTTTAGGAAATGTTCAGATGATAAGTTCAAAAAACGGAAAGGCTGTTTATTTTGTTGAACTTATTTTCTGAACATTTCCCTCCAAAGAATAGGAATCTATTTATATTCTGTGTGTCTGTCTGCTCTTGAACTCCAGATGAATAATAGACCATTCCCCCAATATATACTTTTATAACTGACCAATTGACCATAAATAGATGTATAGATTCTATACAGCAATGGACACGTAAGTTTTACTTTAGAAATCCTTGTTTAGGTTGTTAAATATACATGGCTTTTTCAAATCTTCCACTATTAATATTCCCCAACTTTGTGTATTGATTTTGAGGTATAAATTAATAATTTGAGTCGACAGATCTGTCAACAGGTACTTCTGGCACTACTACGCTAGGAAATAATTCTTTAATCTTAATTTCTGTCTATGATCTGGAACAGGAAATTGTTACTATTTTTTAGAAAATTGCAACATATTTGATTGAAATTTTATCCGTAAAATACTTTTAAGTGAAAAAATTAAAGGTACTCAATCGGATTCGATGGTCCCCATATAATCAGATTCCAACAAAACATTTTTAGAAATGCCGCTCCAGTTATCAGAATTGATTAATTGCCCAAAAATAATGTTAACCACTGTCAACTATAGTATAAAATTGCCCGAAACATTTTATTTATCAACATGTTGTTTGACGAAATTTGGCCTTTTTATCAAAACAAAGTCTCTTGATTTTAGAGTTATCCATCTTCATCTGAAATTTGGTCCAAGACTGTGGGGCAACTATTTACTGGGCCACTATTAAGTCTCAATTGTGAAAAATAATAGATTTAAAAAAATCAATATCTAACTCTGAGCTTTGATAGGTGGGTTCCTCGACTTGATTCAAATATTTTTTACCCCCGAATCCAAATAAAGAGTAATTGAGGTGCGCTTAATCTGATTATTCATCTTTTAATGTGTATATTTCATCTCTGTTTTGGGGAATACAGTAATGCCCTAATTAATCAACTGCTTAACCACAGCAGAATAAAATTCTGAAAAGTTACCCATAATTGTGCTGTGGTTAAGGAGTCGATTATTTAGGGCATTACTGTATTTCCTTCCCCAGATGCTTCATATTCTAGTGAAAATTAACATAAACCAATCAATACAAAGTTTTATTTTTTTCTTATAATATTTGAAAATAGTTGTAACATGGGTTCATAATCGAGGCTTTTAACCCTTTACCCAACAAACCGGCCAAAACCGGCCAAATAAAGCTTCAACAGCCTAAAATATCTTCGGTCTGTCTCAATAGAACCATACAAATATGGATATCATTGGGCTCCTTGACCACATTGTGATAGTTACAGTTATGCCCTGTGCCAATGCATTCTCTTATATATGCGAGTCGACCATAGGTCGCCTCGCATATATAAGAGAATGCATTGGCCTAAAAACAATCTTTTTTTAACACTTTTTACCATTTTGTCTTACATTCTTTAACAATTTTATAATTTTTAATGTGTTAAGCCAATGCATTCTCTTATATATGCGAGGCGACCTATGGTCGACTCGCATATATAAGAGAATGCATTGGCACAGGGCCGTTCTGTTGGGTAAAGGGTTAAAGGCAGTTGATTAATTAGGGCATTACTGTAATTATGAAAATTTAAGAGTTTCATAGAAATGTTTATTGTTATTTTGATCAAGGCATTGAAGACATGGTGGGGCGGGGGCTACTATGATGCTATCCCTTCTTACCTCCCCTAAGAGAGGAAAGGGGGGGAGTCAAGCCTTGAAACTGTCTGTCATTTGTAGAATGAGGTTCCCAGATGATGCACCCGCTGCACCCTCTGGGAACCTCATTCTGCTTAGGTCTCATCTCCAGGGAAGTATCTCAAGTATCTATAGTCACAAATTAACATTGTTTATAGTTACTTTTTCCCTTCTGGAAGTTTCTATATCCTCTAATTTGCAAATGATAATAAGAATAATTGAGGTGACTAATGGGTGAACATCGCCAACTTCAACTGCAGAAATACAATTTAATCCTCTGGTCTTCCATAGCAGTTGAGGCCAAAGCAGAATGGAACAGATGGTGAATTTGGTGATGCTAGCCCACCATGCGGGATAGCATCACTAAATTCAGAGGGCAGCCTGCTATGTGGGATAGCATCACTAAATTCACCCTCTGGGGACCTCATTCTGCAAATGACAGACACTCTGAGTCTAAATTCAGGCTTGCTATTAAATCATAGGAGATTAATGAGGTAATGACTGGAACTTCTAGAAGGCCTCCCCACCCTTGGCATATAGGAAATCTATAGTAGGGTAGGTGGTTCAGAGAAGCACATGTGATTGGGATGGTTTGTGGGTTGTGTTATATATAAGAAGAGAGGTCACTTAAATTATAAAGTACCATTGTTCTGAAGATAATTTCCCAACTTTAGTATTGTGTCTGACTGTCTGCTGATTGATCATTTGACTTGCTGAGATTCTTCTGTGGATATAATAGTCTCTATATATAAGGTAATTATGATATGGTGTACAGATATCCGGTATACACATACAAAAATGTACTAATTTTTTTATGTTATGTACGCCACTTAATTTAACCTTTTCTTTACTGAATGCTCATTGATTAGTAGTTCCTTTAGGAAATGTTCAGATGATGAGTTCAACAAACGGGAAGGCAGTTCTAGTTTTTTGAACATACAGTAATGCTCTAATTAATCGACTTCTTAACCACAGCAGAATTATGGGTAACTTTTCAGGATTTAGTCGGAAATATGGCTTGTTGCCATTCATCGGAAAGCTCTCGCCGAGAGCTTTCCGATGAATGGCAACAAGCCATATTTCCGACTAAATCCTGAAAAGTTACCCATAATTCTGCTGCGGTTAAGAAGTCGATTAATTAGAGCATTACTGTATAACATGTATCTGAACATTTTCCTCCAAAGAATAGGAATCTATCTGCACTTTTATTATCTGTTCGTCTGTCTGTCTCTTTGTCTTTCTGTCTGTCTGTTTGTATGTCTGCTCCTGAACAACCATCCAGATGAACAATAGACCATTCAAATATATACATTTATAACTGACGGAAGAATCCATTTGGTAAAGAGTTTGTTTATTTGATGACCATTTGTCTGTATAGTTATGTATAAACATACACCAGCATTTGTATAGATATGTATAAACATACAGTAATGCCCTAATTAATGTGGGAGCTTTCCGATGAATGGCAACAAGCCATATTTCCGACTAAATCCTGAAAAGTTACCCATAATTCTGCTGTGGTTAAGGAGTCGATTATTTAGAACATTACTGTATGCCGGATTTGGTGTCCCTCTTTCTCACAGTTGTCAAAACATAAACAAACGTGTCTCAGATGGGGTTAGAAATGAAATCACAGGCTGTACCAATACGGTTGAGCACCCCTATTCCGGTGCCCCCGACCATTTTTGTTTTGATTTTGTAAAATTAGTATGTATCCAATTTTATTTTCCGTGTAAACCAATTCATTTCCATGTAAAACGCACAAATCGCGTCCACACAGCCGATTCAAACTTATTTTTTCAGGTTTTATTCAATAAAACAATAAATTACACTATATTCTAATATTATGTACTTAGTTTTATTATTTTATAGTACATTAAAAACAAGGAGAAGCAGTCTGGGAGATATCTACTCATATTTTTGAGTAAAGTCGAAAATAAAATGAAAACCACGCCCCCCCCCCCCCCCCCCCAACCGCGCTATTCTTTTCTTGCATGCCACCAGAAACACAGATATATATTTTTTTTGGCCTCATGCAGATGTTGTGTGCATTATGTTTATGATTATGTACAGCTGGCTTCAACCAAGAAATAAGAAAAACTTCCTCGCAAGGCAGAGGGAGCAAATAAATTGAATGTGCAGACCCAAATAAGCAACGCTTGCACGTTTATTTTTAACACTAGAGTAATAATGGTTGTAGTATTAAAGATTAGAATAATACAGATATTGAATAAAATCATCTGATCTGTCCACTCCCCAAATACGTACATGTTGTTATCCCACATACAGTAATAGCTTATGCACAGGCAAAATTCTCAGGTGACAGGTAGAAAATAACTCTACCTGTCCCCTGTGACAAGAAGACATTTAAGAACAGCCCTGCCTCTATGGGAACTATTGTTTTATTGTTTGTATTAAATTATGAACCTATCTTTAATATGTATACCTTTCATATTCACATCTGTATGCTTTATAATGTACAGGATGTCTTATAAGTTATGATCAACTCTGTCTCCCCCCTCTCCCAACTTTAGTCAAAATACATTTGAACAGTTAGAAATTTCATGCCTGACACATCACTGGAAATTTATTACCACCGTAAATAGGTTTAAATTTATTTGATTTTCCGACCAGTGTGCCATTTTTTTAAATTTTTTTTTTTCCACCAAATGTTAAATATTCCCCTACTTCAGTACTTCAGTTTACTTTTTGATAAAATTTTGACTTCAATGATTATCAGATGGAAATTTTCCAACAACCATAAGAGGGGGGAGGGGTCTCAGGCTAATTTTAAACAGTACCATGGAATTCCTCAGAATTGAGAATTTGCGTGTGGTTTAGGAGGCATATAAGAAATGGCGAACACTTTTTCCTTTGCTATTATGTCAATATTTAAGAATTTAAGAAAATTCCGGACCTGCACATTTTACTGAAAATAGTATACAGTCTAATCACATCGAGAGCTCTTCTCCTTCACCTCATCTGCACTTTTATTTTCTCTCATCTGCTTATATTATCTATCCACCCCTCTAAATCAATAATAGACCATTCCAATGTATATTTTTTTTAACTTGGTGGGAGAATCCATTTAGTATAGAAAGGGTTAACATCCATGTATGCTTTATCATGTACAGAATGTTTTATTATAGACTCTGTGCTCTAAGTTAATAATCTCGAGGCAAACCAAAGATAGCGGCTAATCGTTATACAGCTAACCATAAGATATTGGCTAATTTTTTTTCTGCAAGGCTAATTTTCATGATCGATCAGTTAACTTGTCAGGGAAAAAAGCTTTACTAGTAGTTTATACTCAGCAGTAGGGCTGCTATACCTGTTTGTAGGTAAATCCAATTAATTCTATTTGTATTGAATTGAATCAGGTCCATGCTGCATTTTTTAAATAGAAAATTAAAAACATGTTTTTAATATTCTATTAAATGTGATAAAATAAGATGTTTGTTTTGTGAAATGCCAATTGGAAATAGTTCTATGTTATAATATCTAGAACTGTTTATGTATTTGTTTATGCAATTTGCATATATTTAGAAGGTTTGGAATTGAATTAAGAAATTAGAGCATTAATTTAGCAAATGATATTACTTTTCTTGGTATTTCATGGGCGAGTTCTTTAATTATCTCCAAATTTGTAGTGCTCATTCAATGTTGCGAAACCATTAGGCACCCCTAAAATCACCTTATATAATAAAACATAACTACATAGTAGCATGTACAGTAATGCCCTAAATAATCGACTCCTTAACAAGAGCAGAATTATGGGTAACTTTTCAAGATTTAGTCGGAAATATGGCTTGTTGCCATTCATCGGAAAGCTCTCAGTGAGACATATTAGGGCATCACTGTAATTGGAGGTGTGTATCCCTGATTTCTAGCTTATATTTAGGCTTATCAGGTTAAAATTTTCAGGATTCCTGCCTGAAAAGTGCTTGTGGGGACCTTGAAATTCAGCGATAAATGCACTGCTTGCTGAACATTCAATTGATTCAAACTGTATTTTACCATATTTAATTCAGCATCTTGGGGAGACTTTAAAATTACTGAGGACTTCCCTTGATTTGACTTAAATTTTAGTGATCAGCTTTAACTCTTTCTATACTAATTCTCATTGACGAGTAGTTATCCCGTAGGAAATGTTCAGATAATAATTTTAATAATTGGTTGTTTGTTGAACTTATTTTCTGAACATTTCCCTACAATAAATTGGTATCCTGCTGTACTTGTTTATATTAACTGCTTATTTTTTCCTGAAAACCCTGCCAAATGAATAATAGACCATTTAGTCTAGGCTGTGCTGGGGGGCGATCGTCGCACATCGGGGGAATTTATGCGACCATCATTTTCTTATGGGAAAATTACTCTAGTTTTCGAATTCAGAGGGCGCCGAGCCGAGATAGGTGACAAAATATAACTTTTCACTATGTTTCATAGGGTACCCTACCTAAAAAATGACATATTTTCAAAGGTTAACAGGCATTATCCAACTGGTTAACATGGCAGCAACATCGGAAAGATTGTAAACATATTTGCAAAATATGGAACGAATATAGACACTTAATCAGATTCAACATCGTTTTCCTGCTTTCGTTCTGATTTCGTGACGTCATGGTAAAATGTGTAGCGTGACGCGTCAAAAATTCATGGCGATTCAGACAAAGTGTTGTGCGTCAACTCTGTGCAAAGATAGCATATCTGTCGAATTCTTCCAAGTTATATATTTTTGGAAATGGAAGGATACCCCCTATATAATGATGTTCATACTTACATTATATCTTTCCAAGTATTGACATAATAGACAAATACTTAACCCTCCCCCCAATTTCACAAATAACCACATATATGTGCCCATGCAGTTTGTGTCCACCAAATAAATTGACAATGCACAGTTTACCTTTTCATGTTGTGTAGAATCGTACGGCAACACTGATAATGTAAAACATCGTTCAAATCCTAGATTAGGAAGGTAATAAAATCCAAGATGGCGTCCAAGATGGCCGCCAATTTTTATATTGACACTTTATACACCAGATGTATGGTAACCGGACTAGATCATCGCGAGTGCTTTATGTAATATGGCCTTGTCTTGGGTAGAGTCTGTATCTTAATACGTATAAGGCAATTGGCGACGTAAAACCGATGATGAAGACCAAAATGGCCGCCAAAATAAACAGAACGGTTCCGATAAAACGACAACTTCTGAGTTATATGACTGTTGTAGCTTTTTTGTTCGTACATATATGTCATTTTGTCCAACATGATCCGTATCTGAAGAAACTAGGGACATTAAGATAGTAACTGTTCATTAATTTCTCGAACTAACGACATCATTTAATGTCAAATTGCCTAAATAGGACCGAATTTCAAACTGACATCCAACCATTTGATGGTATATATGTCAATGTTCTGCTACACGATGCTACAACTGCAAACATCCACATTAGTATAGCAATAATGGAAGCCACAATGCCGATTAAAACATGCCTATGCAGTGTATGCACTAATAGTTATATATTCAATTATCAATAAAGTAAGGAGTTTTTCCATGCTGGTAGCACATTAGACCCGCAATCGTAAACAGTTTGGAGATAACGGACCTACAATAATTGCGGATATTTTGTTTATACGAAAATGTTGGCCAACTGTGTTCACATTACCCCGCTAATGTCGTCAACTGCTTACCATGGTAGTTGGTTTCTACGTTCAAAGAAGCGATGTTCCAATGTAATAACGGACAATAATCACCAGCAATTTAGACCGAACTAAAACTGTTTTCTCTACATTTCCTCGGGATGCCTCACCGCACGGAAATTTACATAAGCAGTTCTAATTCGTATTTGTTTAGTACTTCTCAACTCTGAAGATTTAGATAACAATAAACGGTTACATGTTCGTTGCAAATACTCATTTTATGAGCTATTCGCAGTTGCAACCGATAGTTTAAATCAATTCCCCACCAACGTACTATAGTCATGGGTGGTTGACGAGTTAATTCACAGGTTTATGCCTTCACTTCCATATCATTTTATTTCACACCTGCAGTTCAGGTTTCACGTCGCTGTCGCAATATATTAATACATCTATTGAGCGTTTTGTTATGATGATCATCCATTTCATCAAGAGACGAATAAATAATAAGTTTCTGCCATATTTTATATTGGATAAGGCCTATCCACTCGTAGACAATTTCGTTAGACATTTAACCACCGATAACATGACTTCATCATGCTGGTACTTATCAGCAATGAGTAACATACATCTATCGGATCAACACAGCCGATGACACGATTAAGTTGATGTTCTGGTCTTATATGAACCTAATTTAATCATTAGCTGTCAACTCTTCTGCCAAGTACGATAAGCCGAGAAGTTGCAATAGTTAATTCACTGTGACAGTATTGTTGGATTAAATTGACCTGACCAATCATATGATGCAATCCAATTACTCTTCAGCTGGATACGTGATTGTTCCCAACAAGTAATTGTTTATCATAAGTAATTCATAAATGGCACTGAATGGCATGGGTATATATAATAGAAAAATGGACGAATTTTATTAATATTGGGACTAAATTCAAATTATAAGAAATATTTCTTTTTTCGATTTAATAAGGTGGCGAGTTAGAATCGACAATTTTGAAGACAACTTAACTTCAATCGCATAACCTTAGTCGAGACTAGATCCATTTATTAAATGTAACACTTAACTTGTTTTCAAAGGGCAAATATGTTTGCATTATTTGTGTGCAATTTTACACGTACATTACCATAACTCAAAGCATGAAGTATCTCGATCTAAATTCCTACCAGGTGTACACATAAGAAATTACTAATTTAATATGCTGGAAGCAAAGGGTGTTGCTACTTTCGAAGTTTCATATGTGTGGGATACTATGTGTAAGTTTACTATATGCCTTGCCCCATGTCGCAGAAGAGTCCATATTATGAGCATCAAATGTCAGACTGCGATTGTCTATATATGTCATACATTCAATCCAACATTCAAACAAGAACGTGTGTCATTGTCGAATATAGGACCGTCGCCACATGCAACGATGGAACCTGGTTTGATTGTATGGTGCTCACAAGGTAAACTTACTCAAAATATACCGACCCATTACGGCTTCAAATTCCTCAATATTAAGCTAAAATAAGGATTTAAATCAATTGTTTTCTGGGACGTCTACTTAGATGAATGCAAGCAATAACTACCACACCTATGTACATTATCTGATATTTGTGATAATCGCATGCTTGCATATATGCTTTCGGTCAGATACATATAATTGGTTCACGCATATCGTAAAATGTATCCTGGGGACAATTACCACAATCATGAATATTTGACATATATCAGATACGTAGGTTGTTCCATTACAGAAAATTGGCGATCGTGCAAAGGAGCTGCTAATTATTGTTTGTGTTAAAAGTACTCCACGGCTACTATATTTCTTGAGAATGTCCTACCTGTAGCGGTTATACTCTATTTTGATTAAAAACTAATTCCGCGGCTATGGCTGATAACATGTGACCAACGAGTTGTCATCCCGTTGCTTAAAATGGATCAGCATCAGTGAAAGGGACACATTTAGTATGACAAGCATCATTCTAATGCTGAGCAACTGAGTATATGACATTTTGAGCACGTCTTCTAACTGTGTGGCTTTCTAATCCTTGTACTTTTCATCTTTGGTTAATTGCCGAGATTGCCCCATACTGATATATAAATTGGATGATATAGTTTTATCCCATTCGAGTACTGTACGTGATTATCATAGTTGGGTACGTGTGACGGAGAGTCGTGTGATACCTACAGTGTGAGACCAACTTTCATGGATCCAAATTTCATGGGACTTAGCACAATCAATACCACGGCCTCACACTTACCGTTGTCATTTAAAGCATTAGTATTTACAAATGAGGGGTCAGTTTTGATAATATTCTACCTGTTCCAACCAAACCTGAAAGTTGGTTCTGTGCAACATTCTTGGGGTAAGCTCCAAGTAACTTGATATTATTTAAAATGACCAATGCCTTGTATGAAGTTAAATACTGAATACATATAATGTGTTTAAATATATTGTGATAGCAACGCGAATTCTGGACAGCCGGGAAGATATAAAATAATATGGAAGCGAATGCATATATATAACTCGCCGAAGGCATCAGCCACTGCTCAGATATACAAGATCTATAGTACATTAGCAGGACAATAATTATACTATTGGTCGTCAATGTGTATTCAATAAAATAATTAATACACCTGCAACCACGCATATCAAGCGGCATGTAATTAAGTACAGATAAGCAAATACTCAAATGAACTGCTTAAGTAAATAAGCATAAATCCACGTCTGATGGGACCATAGCGAGAATATAACGACACAGATACGTATTTTGTCAGATTTGTTTGAGATTTGTTTCGGTTATTTCAATAGAACATCACTCCAATGAACGTGAAAATCAATTACCCCAGTACGCATTGACAACATTGATGAGATATATAAAATAAATTGTCCATTCTTTGCATACCCGCACTTATCAGGATTCTAAATTGGTTGTTATTGCTTGACGGTTTGTGTAAGCGGGTCTAATGAGTCATTGCCGTGGACACCTACATTGGTTATTGAGGATTGAATGCGTATATTTAGTCGGCATTGTAGCTTCAATTCTTAGTGTACTAATATAAAAGTCAGCAGTTTCATCACCAAGCAGAACGTTGACTTGTATACCACAAAATGGATGTCAGGTTGAAACACTATCCCATTGCGGCAATTTGGCATTGCATGTCGATTTTGAGAAATAAAATGAGCATTTAATTTCTCAATGCCAACAGTTTTATTGGATTCTGATCACATTATCAACAGACATATATGCACGAACGAATAAGCTACAAAACTCATAACATGCAGATGACATAACATTGCAACTCGGAAGCAGGTAATGTTATCGGAACATTTTTTAGTTTTATGGCGGCCATTTTGGTCTCCATCATTGGTTTTACGTAACTAGTTGACTTATACATATTACAATACAGCCTCTATGAAATAAAGATCAGTTACAACCGGTGTGCACACTCAGTGTGCACAGTGCACACTCAGTGTGCACAGAGTGCCGATATTAAACTTGGCAGCCATCTTGGACGCCATCTTGGATTTTAATACCTTCATAATCTAGGATTTGAACGGAATCTTAGATTCTCCATGTCCTCGGATGGTTCTGCCCTATATGACACTACAAAATGTGCATTGTCGATATTTTATTGGAAACAACCTGCATGGATGCATTTAAGTAGATATTTGTGAAATTGGGGTGAGGGTTAAGCTTTTCTCGATTAGTTTACCATTTGGAGATATATAATAAAGATAGGAACATCATTTTGTAGGCAATACCCTTCCATTTGCAAAAATATTTAACTTGGAAGAATTCGACAGATATGCTATATTTGCACAGAGTTGATGATCTAGTCCGGTTACCATACATCTGGTGCATAGAGTGTCAATATAAAAATTGGCGGCCATCTTGGACGCCATCTTGGATTTTATATTACCTTCCTAATCTAGGATTTGAACGATGTTTTACATTATCAGTGTCGCCGTACGATTCTACACAACATGAAAAGGTAAACTGTGCATTGTCAATTTATTTGGTCGACACAAACTGCATGGGCACATATATGTGGTTATTTGTGAAATTGGGGGGAGGGTTAAGTTTTTGTCTATTATGTCAATACTTGGAAAGATATAATGTAAGTATAAACATCATTATATAGGGGGTACCCTTCCATTTCCAAAAATATATAACTTGGAAGAATTCGACAGATATGCTATATTTGCACAGAGTTGACGCACAACACTTAGTCTGAATCGCCATGAATTTTTGACGCGTCACGCTACACATTTTACCATGACGTCACGAAATCAGAACGAAAGCAGGAAAACGATGTTGAATCTGATTAAGTGTCTATATTCGTTCCATATTTTGCAAATATGTTTACAATCTTTCCGATGTTGCTGCCCTGTTAACCAGTTGGCTAATGCCTGTTAACCTTTGAAAATATGTCATTTTTTAGGTAGGGTACCCTATGAAACATAGTGAAAAGTTATATTTTGTCACCTATCTCGGCTCGGCGCCCTCTGAATTCGAAAACTAGAGTAATTTTCCCATAAGAAAATGATGGTCGCATAAATTCCCCCGATGTGCGACGATCACCCCCCAGCACAGCCTAGACTAATTCCAATGTATACTTTTTTAACTGAGTGGGAAAATCCATTTAGTATAGGAATGGCTAAAAGTCCAAATGCAGCTAGACTAAAATTGAGATAGATGCTGATTACACTTAAAATTTAGGTTTGAGGAGCTGGAAAATTCATGAAAATGTTCAGTTCTAAATGAATTTGAATTTTATTAGATCTGACCTATGGGAACCCTGTGAGATTAAAATGTCCAATTATCCAAAATGGACGAAAGTGATATACTGCCTAGTGGGAGGGAAAACATTCAACATCCATTGTGGTGTTCTCTAATTTCAACAGTAGTACAATGAATAAAAGCATTCCATTGTGATTGGTCATTTCTGTCCTCACCATTTTATATACCCAACAATTACTGATTCATCAAACCTGACGGGCTGACAGACAGGTTATCTGATATTGTAACCGATCACTGTTTAAAATATATGGGCACTCAATATTTTCTGACACCAGTATATTTGCAGTGATAAATTTTGAAATTATGGCTTTTGCATGGGTATAGTTAACATGTACCAGTATGGTATTTATCTAGGGGCCCTGATGAATCACTTGGTAAGCTGCATAGCACATTAGAGCAACACAAGTCTCGGGTGATCAACACGTTGGGAAGGTAACCTGATTTGTGAATATTTGTCAGTTGCTTTCTGAGGGTTATGGTTTCTGCGCACAGTAGATTGAATAACATTTTTGTGGTTGAAGTTTCCCTACCGACCCTAAATTAAACATCTTACCCTATTAATTTTGTTCATGGTACGAATAAAATCTCTTAAAATTTTCATCACATTGTGTAGATAACACATAATAAACTGGGAAAAAGCACATACCAATGTCCAAAAATATGTAGATTTCCTAGTCAAGGCATTTTGGCTTGTACAAAAAGCAATGAAAACCTTTTGCAGCTCAATGCTTTCATTAAATTTCAAAGCAAAAAAGGAAGCCATGAAAATAGTTCAACCCTTTCACAGGGTTTCCGCTACTACGGCAGGCCGGCCGTCTAGTGGCCTCATTCCCCTCCCCAACCATGACTTAACCCTTTACCCAACAAACCGGCCAAAACCGGCCAAATAAAGCTTCAACAGCCTAAAATATCTTCGGTCTTTCTCAATAGAACCATACAAATATGGATATCATTGGAACCGGCTCCTTGACCACATTGTGATAGTTACAGTTATGCCCTGTGCCAATGCATTCTCTTATATATGCGAGTCGACCATAGGTCGCCTCGCATATATAAGAGAATGCATTGGCCTAAAAAAATCTTTTTTTAACACTTTTTACCATTTTTTCTTACATTCTTTAACAATTTTATAATTTTTAATGTGTTAAGCCAATGCATTCTCTTATATATGCGAGGCGACCTATGGTCGACTCGCATATATAAGAGAATGCATTGGCACAGGGCCTTTCTGTTGGGTAAAGGGTTAATATTGGCCACAAAATAGCCATATACCTCGCTCAGTCCCCGTTTTACACAGGACGAGCGATCACCAACACTGATGATTAACAGATTGAAAGGAATCCTAAACTTGAATAAGACATGATCAGTAGCGCGGACCACGTGCACAGTACTGTATTGTCTACACCATCCTGAGTAACGCTTTGTCGGGCGAATGTTTAGTAGTATTCAGCCTCTCGCGTTTTAATTTATGGTAGATTTCTGTCAATAAGTCCCAACTTTCTGACCCACTATTTCCCTTCAAAATGAAAAATAATATTACATCGGTATATTAGGGGGGCTGATTTCTGAGCTACAACCATGAACGCAGGTGAGTTTTGGCAGTCGCTGCGACGAACAGTGCAGACCTTTTTCCTCAAAACAAGGTCTGTATCAAAGAAATGTTTAATTAAAAATAAAACAATTAAAATATTAATAGTTATTATCAGTGTATTTATTCCCTATCCAATGAATTAAAATTATCCATTATACGAATCCAGCATGAGCTAATATCGTCTGAGGAATGGCTTTTGATTTTACACCACATAGTTTTGATCATTACTGTGAAAAAATACAAAGAAATCAGGCAAGCAGAACCTGTGTTTAGCACATGACATGAGCTCTGCTTTTATGATGTAACACCTGTTACTGCTAGACAGTGTGACAATGTCTCTTGCCAACCACGGTAGTCTTTGATGTTGGCTTTTAATATTGCTACTGTTATAAAAGTCCTTGTATCCATTGGTATGCTGTTGTGGTTACATGCATGCTTTTAGTTCATTAACTTGAGATCTAAGAAAGACTTTCTCTTTGAATTTGGTTTCTATACGAAGCTTCAATGTTCCTGATTGTTGTCTCAAGTACAAGGAAATGACTACTTTTCAGTGATAGGCATCCAAATTCTCTTCTGACAGGGCGCCTGGTATGTGCTTCCCAAATACGGCCACATTCCCCCAACCCCTAGCGGTCCTGTGCCAGTGCATTTTCTTATATATGTGCGAGTCTCCCATCCTTGCATATATAAGAGAATGCACTGGCTTACAAGGTCAATATTGTTAGGACAATGCATTGTCTTATATATGTGAGGCTCCCTATGAGAGACTGACATATATAAGAGAATTCATTGGCACAGGGTGTTCGCAACATATCAGGAAGCTCCAGTCATGAAAGGGTTAATAACAAAATATAAAAAAAAATAAAATGTCCACAAACCAACCCAAATTTTTTCTGATATGTCACCCCACCTGACATTTAAATTTCTTTGGCCTGTTAACCCTTTACCTAACAGAACGGCCCTGTGCCAATGCATTCTCTTATATATGCGAGTCGACCATAGGTCGCCTCGCATATATAAGAGAATGCATTGGCTTAACACATTAAAAATTATAAAATTGTTAAAGAATGTAAGAAAAAATGGTAAAAAGTGTTAAAAAAAGATTTTTTTCAGGCCAATGCATTCTCTTATATATGCGAGTCGACCTATGGTCGACTCGCATATATAAGAGAATGCATTGGCACAGGGCATAACTGTAACTATCACAATGTGGTCAAGGAGCCGGTTCCAATGATATCCATATGTGTATGGTTCTATTGAGACAGACCGAAGATATTTTAGGCTGTTGAAGCTTTATTTGGCCGGTTTTGGCCGGTTTGTTGGGTAAAGGGTTAAACCCCCTGTGCAGTATTTCTTTCCTCCACCCATAAAACTGACATGATATGGCGTAGCAGCTGAAACAACGATAACCCCAATAAAGCAAATCAGCTATATCTACTTCTCTGTACATAGTTCTTGATTGATCGATTTGAAAGTTGTTTCCTGCCATAAAGATATGTTCATCATAGAATGTTCCTGAGACCAACGTTGCTGAGACCATTCTAGCCTACAGAGATACTTTAATAGTTGAATTAATATTTGAATAAGGCCTTTAATAAGAAATTGTAATGTTTTAGTCCAGACTCTACTAATTTTATCAACACTCCAAAAAATGAAGCGCAAAAACTGAAGAAAAAAAAAATTGTGTTTTTAGATATCCGTTCGTAGTAAAACTGTACTGTTCAGTTGCCATTCTGAATTATTTACACTGGAATTCAGTGGTTTAACCCTTTACCCAACAAACCAGCCAAAACCGGCCAAATAAAGCTTCAACAGCCTAAAATATCTTCGGTCTGTCTCAATAGAACCATACAAATATGGATATCATTGGAACCGGCTCCTTGACCACATTGTGATAGTTACAGTTATGCCCTGTGCCAATGCATTCTCTTATATATGCGAGTCGACCATAGATCGCCTCGCATATATAAGAGAATGCATTGGCCAAAAAAAAATCCTTTTTTAACACTTTTTACCATTTTTTCTTACATTCTTTAACAATTTTATAATTTTTAATGTGTTAAGCCAATGCATTCTCTTATATATGCGAGGCGACCTATGGTCGACTCGCATATATAAGAGAATGCATTGGCACATGGCCCTTCTGTTGGGTAAAGGGTTAAGATGGCATCACACTTGTGTGTATGGACCAGTTCAACCAGCCGTTGATGTCCCAATCGTTTTTGATTAAAATACTACCAATTATTGTAGGCTTCATTATCCGTCTCAATACCTACAGTAATGTGCTCATTGTGTCGTGTTTAATATATCATGCTCATTGTGTCGTGTTTAATATATCATTATCATTTGTGCTGTCAGTGGGGATATATTCAGAATGAATATATTCCATATATGGTCTTTTGGATGTTTGAAAAAATATATATTGCTGCCCGCCTCTACTTCACCCCCCTATATTTACTGGAGATATTACTATTTTTAGGCATATTCTGGCCTAGCTATTAATCTATTCTCTCCGTTTTCTTTTCATTGTTCTTCTTAATCTCATTCTGCTTTTTCTTTCTTTTCTTTGGCTTGCATGGATCCCATAATGCTGCTGCTCCCTGCAGAGTCCAGTTGAAAGCACTATATTTCTCGGGAGGAGTAGCAAGCACCCACCGAGCCTTAGCTGGCTATGGCCTTCTGTAGTCTATCCTCTAGATACCTCCACCTGTTGGTACTCTTTGAATACTGAGAGATGATGCACAAGAACATGTAGAAAGGGTAGAATTCACCTATTAACCTTTTCTTTACTAAATGCTCATTGATGAGGATTTCCCTTTCGAAATGTTCAGACAATAAGTTCAGCAAATGAACATAGCATTTCATAAGAAATGGTTAATCCCTAGCTGGGCCTTTGGTAGTCTATCCTCTATATGCATTTAGATAATCTTTAACCCTTTCAGTGCCAGGTCCGATTTTTTTATCAACCCATATACCCTGTGGCAATGCATTCTCTTATATATGCGAGTCGACCATAGGTCGCCTCGCATATATAAGAGAATGCATTGGCTTAAAAAAAATTCATCATTTGTTATTATTTTTTACAATTTTAATAATTTTTTCTTATATTCTTTAACAGGCTTATTTTTGTAGGTTTAGTGCCAGGGAATCTTACATTTTTCATGGGCATCAAAATTATTACTATGAATACTTAGTGATAGTTTTGAGTTATAACATGCCCCTAAGGTTTTAACCAGTTTGTTTTTAAATTCGCTATAGCATGCTAAAGCATACCCAAAAAAAATTCAATTTTTTTTTTAAATTTAAATTTTTAGGGCCAATTTTACAGATCGTAAATTAGGGCCGATGTGATTGGCCCCTGGCACTGAAAGGGTTAAATAATAAAAGCTTGTAGATTATGCACATGTACATGTAGTAAACCACTTTTGTAGTTGTACTAACATCTGTCTAATCTTAGCTATATTTTTCGATTCTTTAGCAGGGTGCCTCGTGCTCAAGCGACATGGATAAAGATCTATGGAAAACTGCCTCAACAATATATGAGTTCTCAGCCAAAGATATCGATGGAAACGAGGTTTCTCTGGAGAAGTACAGGTGGGTGTTTGTCGATCATTGATTGTGTGAGGGGCTCTATACTCCATGAACAATTATATCATTACTCTGTAAATCAATAGATTGTCTGGGTGTCAACAAGCCTTGAAATTAAGTGTGCCTGTCAATTGCAGAATGAGGTTCCCAGAGGGTGAATTTAGTGAGGCTACCCCGCATAGTGGGCTAGCATCACCAAATTCACCCTCTGGGAACCTCATTCTGCTGAGGTGTAAGCAGAATGAGGTCCCCAGAGGGTGAATTTGGTGAAAAGTTATTCCACGCGATTGCTGCTGATTGCATCACAATGCCACACTTGCTTGTGTTGAAATCTATCCAGGGTTAACTTTCCGCCAGGGGGGAATTAATGAGTCCGTATTGGGGAAACACGGGCGAAAATTGTGTTATTTGACACTGAAAAGAAGCCATTTCCTTGCACCTGAGTGTCCCACAAAGCAATCCAAAGCTACGTATACATTGTATTATGCAAGTCGATCATTTCCGTGGGTGCATTAATTCTGTTGATGGTATCCAAATAGTTAGTCATTTAATTACGTACGTAAGACTGCCGTCTGATTGAAGACTATATAAATGAGCGAGCTACGAGTTTAATACAGTGTTTACAAATTTATAACTTACATAATAAGATTCCAACAGGTATATATAATGAATCTAAACACTAAAAAGCATCTACGCATTGACCAATAATACCTAGCAAGGAGAATTGAATAAAGTATTTCTTAGAATTTCAAGTAGCGTCAGTGAAAATGAAACTGACAGGATTATATATTCTGTCAATCGTAAAACTATTTGTGCGCGGTGACGTCATACTGCAGGGTTTGTTTGCAGGAGATATTTATAGCGGCAAAATACGAATGGTAGCGAAATCTTTCACCCGGAACGCGTATAGATTGTTCAATAGTCTGTATTAGTCTAACAACTGATGACCGCAGCTATAGAACATAGTTTTAGCCAACGTGTTATAAAAAATATAATTGAGTTTTTGGCGGGAAATGTGAACATGTGCGTCGTTGATTATTGTGCTTGGGGGACAACGAAACTATTATTGACCTTACTTTGACTTTATCTCCATATTGGGGGTGGGGTGGGGGGTATGTGTTCGTGTTTATCCTCCATGCATGTAATATGGCTCAAATGAATGGTGTTCTCATGCACTATGAATTCCCGCTATAAAGACTGATTTGGGACAGGTTCCGTATTATTGTGAAATCACTTTGGTATTTTGTTAAGTATGCATGGCAATATACGCATAATAATCAACACACGTAGAGAATCACATGTATTTTTCAGGAACTTCGCTTACCGGTACATCGAACTCAAAAACGAATGGTATTAAATACAGCAATAAGATAAATGATCAACATTGAGTAGTTTCATCCACGAAAATCCCATGCATAAAAATATCCCGACTCAGAAATTGGGTCTTCTTTGATCCAATCGTAATCGTACGATAGCACGGGGTCGTAATCGTACGATAGCACGGGGTCTTCGAGCGTCAATAGTTTCATCCATGGTATCCCGTGCACAAAAATATCCGCACTCAACAGTCCGGCATTCTTTGATGTTACCGCGACATGTATTACGCTGTATCTAATGTCGCTATTTGACATGCTCTTTCTTATTGTTTTTTCGGGAGATGGACTGTGTCGATTTCATTTTGTCAATATTAATGAAAATAAGTGTAGATATATAGCCTGTTGACACAGACAAGCAGAGGCGGACTGGCCCATCGGGAGACCGGGAAAATTCCCGATGGGCCGGACGTGGGCCGCCATATATGTTGTTTAACCAGCCTAATTGGCTGCTCGTAATTTTGTCATTAAATGATCTTGTCAGCATCATATAACACCACGTAAAGACCCCGTTAATCTCGAGATTTTAACTGTAACTCCCAGCTGTAATCCCAAATAATTTCTCACTCACCCCTCCCGGACCCTCCTCCAACACAATAGGAACGCTTCAGTTGAGGCCAGTCTAGATGCTAGGATTAGCGATTTTCTTGTATAGTTTTCAAAATTTTCTCACCCCGGGCCAAACAACCATGGACAGCCCGGTGTGTGCATGGTCTCTTGTCCGTAGCCGTGTGCATTTGTCTGGAGTTAGACCGCTATATGTTAGAATTTATGCAATTTTTCAGGTAAATTATGGAATTATGCAAAAACATGTATTTGGTCTGATTCTGATTCAGGGGGGGGGGTGCAAACGGAATGTGCATTCCGTTTGGCAGATGGGCCGGTATTATATTCATTTCCCGGGCCGTTTTTTTGGCCCAGTCCGCCTCTGCTGAGACAAGACTGAATTTTTTTTTTTTTTAATAACGTCATTTATTTGTGTATAAGCGGGATTTCATGCAATGACCGACGGGGGGAATGGGTCCATGGGACAGACCCGCAGCCGGCCTGGTGGAAACCCTGTCTATCAAAAATGCTATAATTAAAGTACTGAACACTGATTGTGGATTATCTTATGATATATATATTTGGCTGAACTTAAATAGATTGTGCTGCTGTCAACTAAGGATGTTAATTGTTAATGATTATTATAGGGGATTACTCAACACAATTGAACTCAAATGAGGGTATATGGGGTTAAAACCTAACTACATGTTGGCCACACACCAGCATTATAATAGCTAAACTTAGCAAGGAAACCTAACCACATCATGATAGTTACATGTATTCTGATTAGACTCGGTTTGAGTTCCATATATGCACTAAGGTTGTGTTGGGTATATGTTGTTCTGATTTTGCTCAGTTCAAGCTCCTTAGGCCAAAAAAAAAAGATGCTATGTTTCCGTACATCGACCGACCCTAAAAATAACCCGGCGATCCTAATCTTTTTATTGACATTTTTTTTTTTTTTTTTTTTTTTGGACTGTTTTTACCACTAATGCTCATAAATATTGATGATCATTAGTATGCAAAACACATCGTTTCTAACACATACCTGTGAAAAGTGACCATAAAGTGACAGTTGTCTCAAAAGCCCCAGGTGTGTGATAGGTTGTGGATTGATGGGCATGAATTTTGCAATTTTAATTTCAAGAGAGTGGATCTCATGCCTGCTTTACCTGTATGCCTTGTTTGGGACTTATGGAACATACTCATGGGTTCCAAATAAACATGCACGCACATTTATTATTTTCTTGGGAAATTTACCCCCTGCACAGTGGTTATTTGAGTCTGCAAGTTTATTAATTTTGAGGCTATGAAAATTGAAATCAGCACAAACTCAAGATTTCTATATGATTCTGATACCAAATTGATGACCTTATAATTTTATGCATGTACATATTCAAGTATATGGCATACATGTGAACATTTAAATATATTTAATAAAACACCACATGACACATACTATGTTTAAAGCCAAATTTATGAAAATGTGAGTAATAAATAACATACTTAGGCATGAAGTAAGTTTGATCTTAATGTCTATTTCCACTGTGTTTATCAAGTAATACTTTCCCCACAAACAAGTTGGCATTTTATGTCACTTCGGTCGAGGTAATTCAATATTTCTGCAGTTGGATAAAAAATATCAAAATAAAAATAAAAAAAAACATTTCCCTACCTACCTACCCTAATTTTTTCAATCCGTTATCGGAAACTTACAATCTTTTTTTTTTGGCCTTATGTGAATTGCTGATGATCAGAACTGGGGATAGTTTCTCTAGCGAATGAGGCGAGGTTGTATGCTCTGTCGTTAACCCTTCTATGAATGGAACTTCCTGAAATTTTTGGAAAACCCTGTAACAATGCATTCTCTTATATATGCGAGTCTTCCATAAGGAGCATCACCTATATAAGAGAATACATTGGCGTAACAATATTAACCTTGACCTTGTAAGACAGTGAATTCTCTTATGTGAGGCTCCTATGGGGAGACTCTCTTATATAAGAGAATGCACTGGCGCAGGATCTTTAATGCTGCACAGCTCAGAATTTCCCAGTGTTTTGGGTTCACAACCTCAGTCTGATATGACCAGCCATGACCGGCCATTAGGTTGTGGTGATGATCTTTGATCATTAAATCAACTGGGTTTTTCCCAGGTGAGAGGGACATTTTCCAGCAACAGTTTTCCTGGAAGATAAATGGGGATTCCCCATATCTGTCATATGAAAAAAGACGGCCAGAAGGTTTGCGACTTATGAACAATTCACATGAGGAGCGCTCGAACCGTGTGATATCAGAACACCATTCATGTATACCCAACACAACCTTAGTGTATTTGGAACTAATTCACTTGAGGAGCACTCAAACTAAGTGAAATCAGAACACCATTCATGTATCCCCAACACAACCTTAGTGTATTTGTAACTAATTAACTTGAGGAACGTATTTGTAACTAATTAACTTGAGGAACACTCAAACTGAGTAAAATAAGAACACCATAGATATATACCCAAATATATAGATACATCATACATGTGTATATGACCCAAGCAGAGTCTAATCAGAAAATATCCAACAAAATTTACACATATTTCATCACATGGGAGAATTTTTGACAGCACCGTCATGATACTGTTATGCTTTCCCTGCGATAACCTTATCTATTCACACCAATATAGTCTGGTTTACAAATATTTGAGGTGCAGTAGCTAGGGAAGGATATATTATAAGAAAATAAAAATTCATCACCACCAATCAATCACCACCAATCAATCACCAATCAATCACCACCAATCAATCACCACCAATCAATCACCACCAATCAATCATCACCACCAATCAATCATCACCACCAATCAATCACCACCAATCAATCACCACCAATCAATCACCACCAATCAATCATCACCACCAATCAATCATCACCACCAATCAATCACCACCAATCAATCATCACCACCAATCAATCATCACCAATCAATCACCACCAATCAATCACCACCAATCAATCACCACCAATCAATCACCACCAATCAATCATCACCACCAATCAATCATCACCAATCAATCACCACCAATCAATCACCACCAATCAATCACCACCAATCAATCACCACCAATCAATCATCACCACCAATCAATCATCACCACCAATCAATCATCACCACCAATCAATCATCATCAATCAATCACCACCACCAATCAATCACCACCAATCATCACCACCAATCATCACCACCAATCATCACCACCAATCAATCACCACCAATCAATCACCACCAATCAATCATCACCACCAATCAATCATCACCACCAATCAATCACCACCAATCAATCACCACCAATCAATCACCACCAATCATCACCACCAATCAATCACCACCAATCATCACCACCAATCAATCACCACCAATCAATCACCACCAATCAATCATCACCACCAATCAATCATCACCACCAATCAATCACCACCAATCAATCATCACCAATCAATCATCACCACCAATCAATCATCACCACCAATCAATCATCACCACCAATCAATCACCACCAATCAATCATCACCACCAATCAATCATCACCACCAATCAATCACCACCAATCAATCAATCACCACCAATCAATCACCACCAATCAATCACCACCAATCAATCATCACCACCAATCAATCATCACCACCAATCAATCACCACCAATCAATCACCACCAATCAATCACCACCAATCAATCACCACCAATCAATCATCACCACCAATCAATCATCACCACCAATCAATCACCACCAATCAATCATCACCACCAATCAATCATCACCAATCAATCACCACCAATCAATCACCACCAATCAATCACCACCAATCAATCATCACCACCAATCAATCATCACCACCAATCAATCATCACCACCAATCAATCATCACCACCAATCAATCATCACCACCAATCAATCACCACCAATCAATCATCACCACCAATCAATCATCACCAATCAATCAATCACCACCACCAATCAATCACCACCAATCATCACCACCAATCATCACCACCAATCATCACCACCAATCAATCACCACCAATCAATCACCACCAATCAATCATCACCACCAATCAATCATCACCACCAATCAATCACCACCAATCAATCACCACCAATCAATCACCACCAATCATCACCACCAATCAATCACCACCAATCATCACCACCAATCAATCACCACCAATCAATCACCACCAATCAATCATCACCACCAATCAATCATCACCACCAATCAATCACCACCAATCAATCACCACCAATCAATCACCACCAATCAATCACCACCAATCAATCACCACCAATCAATCACCACCAATCAATCATCACCAATCAATCATCACCACCAATCAATCATCACCACCAATCAATCACCACCAATCAATCACCACCAATCAATCACCACCAATCAATCACCACCAATCAATCACCACCAATCAATCACCACCAATCAATCATCACCAATCAATCATCACCACCAATCAATCATCACCACCAATCAATCATCACCACCAATCAATCACCACCAATCAATCATCACCACCAATCAATCATCACCACCAATCAATCACCACCAATCAATCACCACCAATCAATCACCACCAATCAATCATCACCACCAATCAATCATCACCACCAATCAATCACCACCAATCAATCACCACCAATCAATCACCACCAATCAATCATCACCACCAATCAATCATCACCACCAATCAATCATCACCACCAATCAATCATCACCACCAATCAATCACCACCAATCAATCATCACCACCAATCAATCATCACCACCAATCAATCACCACCAATCAATCACCACCAATCAATCACCACCAATCAATCATCACCACCAATCAATCATCACCACCAATCAATCACCACCAATCAATCATCACCACCAATCAATCATCACCACCAATCAATCACCACCAATCAATCACCACCAATCAATCATCACCAATCAATCATCACCACCAATCAATCACCACCAATCAATCATCACCACCAATCAATCATCACCACCAATCAATCACCACCAATCAATCATCACCAATCAATCATCACCAATCAATCACCACCACCAATCAATCATCACCACCAATCAATCATCACCACCAATCAATCATCACCACCAATCAATCATCACCAACAATCAATCACCACCAATCAATCACCACCAATCAATCACCACCAATCAATCACCACCAATCAATCATCACCAATCAATCATCACCACCAATCAATCACCACCAATCAATCACCACCAATCAATCACCACCAATCAATCATCACCAATCAATCATCACCACCAATCAATCACCACCAATCAATCATCACCAATCAATCATCACCAATCAATCATCACCACGATTCGATCACCACCAATCAATCATCACCACGATTCGATCACCACCAATCAATCATCACCACCAATCAATCACCACCAATCAATCATCACCACGATTCGATCACCACCAATCATCACCACCAATCAATCACCACCAATCATCACCACCAATCAATCACCACCAATCAATCAATCACCACCAATCAATCATCACCACGATTCGATCACCACCAATCATCACCACCAATCATCACCACCAATCAATCACCACCAATCATCACCACCAATCATCACCACCAATCAATCACCACCAATCAATCATCACCACCAATCAATCATCACCACCAATCAATCACCACCAATCAATCATCATCACGATTCGACAAACAGTGGAACTGTACATAAATTTCACAATAATTTTTATAACATGATTTATTTAAATTATAATTAAAGTATTAACTAAGATATGTCTTCCCAAAAAGTAGCTCAAATAAATATTTGGGGGGAAAAAAAGAGGAAAAAAACTCTGTAATCCAGTATTTATCAACGATTTTGACAGCATATTTTAGTCAACATCATAAACTAAGCATTAAAAAGTTTATTTTATTTTTTACAGTATGTGGTGAACAATTGCAGTATGGGTTCGTAAACCAGGCTGTTAACCCCTTTACCCAACAGAACGACCCTGTGCCAATGCATTCTCTTATATATGCGAGTCGACCATAGGTCGCCTCGCATATATAAGAGAATGCATTGGCTTAACACATATTAAAAATGATAAAATTGTCAAAGAATGTAGAAAAATATTATAAAAATTGTTAAAAAATGTAAGAAAAAATTATAAAATTGTTAAAGAATGTAAGAAAAAATGGTAAAAGTGTTAAAAACAGAATTTTTTTAGGCCAATGCATTCTCTTATATATGCGAGGCGACCTATGGTCAACTCGCATATATAAGAGAATGCATTGGCACAGGGCATAACTGTAACCATCACAATGTGGTCAATGAACCGGTTCCAATGATATCCATATTTGGGTGAAAATCTCAAAATTACCATTTTTTGGAGCCACAATAGTGAAAAAATAAATTGTCTTCTAAATCAAGTCCATTTACTTTTTTCAAAAGTATAGGCACTATGGACGTTCGGACAATACCTAGCAGAGCACGAATTCCATTATCGTTGCCATGGCAACAGTCCAAGTAATTATAGTGCTGGATTTTATGTCAGTCCTGTTACCAACCTTCAGAGGGCAAAATGTGGTGAACAAAATCCACATCAAGTGAAAAAAATATTGTTATTGATTAACTGCAGTCCTACAAAAGGATATGTAACAGGTTTCTAAAAAAATCAAGCCTCATATTCAGTATAATGAACCTTCCAATGCCAATTGGACTGACCATTGTCCAAATTCTCTTATTCAGAATATTGTAGAGACAAAAATATGATTGAAGTTGTGCATAATTTCTGTGTAAACACTTTCTTATTGCGGTGTGAATAGCCAGTAATGACCTCAGTTAGATCTATGTTGCACATAAATGAAACACCATTATTATTGGTGGTAACAGGACTGACACAATGTCAGTCCTGTTACCGCTGTCCAGGAAAACTTCATGACATGAACATAGAGTTACATGATATGTCATGTGCAGACTGTCTGCATGTGTATGTGTCTGTCTGACTGTTGGGTGTAGACTACAGGATGGTTTGACCAATTGAGCTGAAAGTTTCAAATTTCGGGTGCAGAGGGGGGGGGGTGTGTTCAGTCCAACGAATTTTATTAGCGAATTGGTGTGCACATGTGTTGTGACCTATTGACCTTTAAATATGAGGCCTCAAGCCTCATAATGGCTTGCATTTCAATTACTTCGTTGTATTTTGCCTTATCTTAAATTAATTTTGAAGTGTCAGTTTTGGAATTCACCAAGAATTGTTGCTCAACTGGATGCTGTTGAGCAACAATTATTGGTGAATTCCAAAACTGACATTTGGGTGGCTCAAACGTTAGTGTTCTATTCCAAGCCTTCTAATTTTCCTGTCCCTACTTCTGGGGTCTAATTCCTGGTGATATGATGGTATCAGATGTTATTATATGGTGTTGATCTGAGTATTTGTCTTCAATGGTGTCCCGGGCTGCGACTATCGGGTGGAAAGGGGTTTCAGTTGGCATTACCAAATCATCAAGTTGATATACCGGTTTGTCCCATATGGCAACATCTTGAAATGGTTTAGGTAGCAGAGATTTCATGTAAACACAGCCAACCAATCATCTCTATGTGAATCTCATGACTCTACATAACCCTTGAAATTTCTGTGTATGTATACAGGCTCACACATTTATTTTATCAGTAAAAATGTCACTCAACCCAGATACCCCTGTCAGTCCTGTTACTTTCTACCCCTATTGGTAACAGGACTGACAGTAAAAGTAACAGGACTGACAGTAACAGGACTGACATTTTCGGTGGTTTCATGACTCTAATGACAGAAGTGAAGGAAATCCAGATATAGAACATACAATTCTTTGCACGTTTCTACGTATGTTTTCAAACTATAATGGAGTTATAGAATATCTGTCAGTTTTTCCTTGAGAGAATGTGGTAACAGGACTGACACACAATTAACATACTCGCCAAAAATAAATGTTCTGTCAACTCAACCTTGAAAATCTTGAGAAACCAGCAGATATAACACTTTCAGAGGCAATGACCTCCACTGCTACTGTTTTCTTGTAGTAACGAGAAAGTATAGTGTTGTTCCATATTGATTGTACTTCTCTTCAAAGTACTTGGTAACAGGACTGACATAAAACTCATTACACCAAAACACATAGTAGATATGGGAGAAATAACAATTCTTAATTTCAGAAACTAGAGCTCACGGGATAGTTGTGGTTGAAACGTTATGGTAGGAAGCAGATAAGAATGAACAATTCCATTAACCTAAAGAGTTCATGGTTGTATTCAAGAGAACCCAGGTTCATTACATTGGGTTTTTGGGGATAACACTGATAACAAGATTAAAACCAAGTTCATTTTCATGTTTAATTTAGTTATGAGTTTCTTACGTATGTGGTGTTTCCCTAACCTTTTCATTGAAACAGTTTGTTTTATGGCATACAACATCTCAGGGTGTATAAATCATAGATATAGAGCCATTACAAAAAAAATGGTAATTTTGAGATTTTCACCCATTTGTATGGTGTTATTGAGACAGACCGAAGATATTTTAGGATGTTGAAGCTTTATTTGGGTGTTTTTGGCCGTTTTGTTGGGTAAAGGGTTAAATTTGTTTACCCTACATCAATAGAGTCTCTGGGTGTCAATCAGTAGAACAACATTGTTTTCTTTCGGCAACAGTGATATATAGGTAGTAGACTAAATAGATATTGTTTGGACAGGTGCGCCATAACAGAGAGCAGTGGGGGGGGGGGGGGAGTGCTGCTCTTGCCTTATAACAAAGGGGCCCAAAGCACTCTTTCATTCTTCAGTCAAAAAGGCATTGTTTTATTGTCCTAAGTAAAATTATATCCATTCCAGTGGCTTTGTAAGATTGATCCTTTAGAGTGGTTTAAAATGTTGTACACGAGGTTAATTTCATGGTGGTGTGAGTTCCCAGCATAATTAACCACCAACACAAATGGTAGCGGCCATTTTGGAGCGGGGTGAGATGTGTGTGGTGTGTGTTTAGGGTGTATTTTGCAAGTTGTGGGTCACTCTACAAGATCCTTTGTTTGACCTATTCTGAAGCACTAAGTATACTCTCTCTTTACATGGAAACACCGTTTTTGACAGTTTATGGTAGTCGATGCATCATGATCCTTATCTTTATTTGACATAAATCTGTCATGGGGCTGCCATTTTGGATCGGGTGGGTGTGTGGTGAATATTTAGGGTGTCTTGTGGGCCATGCTACAACACCCTTTACTTGACATAAATTGGCCAAGGTCAATGATCCCAGAAATGGCATAGGTCCCCTATTTCAATCTCTCTGAATGGTGGCCATTTTGGATCAGGTGGGGTGTGTGGAAAGTGTGTCTTGTGGGTCACCCTACAACACTCTTAATTTCACCGAAATATAACATTTTCGAATAAGGAACAGAAGTAACTTTCATCGTGTACATTGAGTACAGGCTTAAAATGGTTGCCATTTTAAAAAGTCACAGCCATTTTGAAACTGTCAACCATTATGATTGTTTTGTCAGAATTTTGTTTTCAGTCTTCACACTGACCACTGTTACTATTTGACACTAAGCCACCCTAATATAAGGCATATATATTGAGAAAGGCAGATAAGTGATTATAAGTGGTGCAAATATCAACTTTATGTATAATTTGTTGTGTTTACTTGGGTTATTTTCACGTCATTTTCACTTTGAACCCAGTATCCTTCCGAATATTTGTCACAGTATTTCCCGCATAGAACCGATTCAATTTGGGAGTGAACCAACTTGGATCGAGAGAGAACCCACACAGACATCAAAATTTGTGGTTTTAGACATTGTTATGGCTTTCACAATGGAATTTTTTTATTGTCACATTCTTTGGAACACAGATTGTGAGGCAATTGGAAATATTAATCAAATTATCACCCAGATGGTTACAAAATTTAGTCTTATCTGTCAAAAACTCCCCAAAATTTCTATGTTTAATCAGAACGAACCGTAAAAAAATCTTTCCTGAACCATCACAAACCAGAAATATAATGACTTCTGATGTAACAGTTCCTACACAGTGATCTATTCATAATTATCCTTTCATGACTGGAGCTGCACTGGTGCAGCATTATCGATCTTGTGCCAGGGAGCCTGGCATATATAAGAGTATTGGCTTACAAGGTCAAGGCAAATATTGTAAGGCCAATGTATTCTCTTATATATGTGAGAATGTGAGCCTCCCTATGGGAGACTCACATATATAAGAGAATGCATTGGCACAGGGTTTTCGCAAAATTTGAGGAAGCTCCAGTCATGTAAGGGTTAAAAGTCGCTATGGTGCAAATCTTCCCTATGGAAAGGGCTCGGGACTCATTCCAAAAACAGGTACAAAAATCCCTGTAAATTACTAATTAAATCGACCTATGCCGAGGATTACTAAGCATTATATTTCGCTGTATAGACATCTTGCTGTGTGTACACAAATTGCAGTCAATAACACATACCCAGCAAAGGCCAGTTTATTGATCGGCAAGTCAGTTCGTGATTAGTGATTAGCAGCTATTTTCTTCCATTTTCATCAGTGTTTTCATAATGAAATATCCTTCCTGTGGGAATCAGTAATTAGATATTTAATCTATGAGTACATATCTACGTGGATCTGATCTTTGATACCACAGCTGTTAGGCCAAACAAGTTAATATTCTGCCTCAGCCCTCTTCATAGCCCACGAAAATAAAAATTGAAATTCATCCTGCTGCTCGACTTCACAACACAATCTCCACAACATCTGTCTGCTACTGTCCATAAATCTAGCTAGACACATTTCACAGCCCTCATAATTGGCTATTGACGAAGCCATTTGCTGAAGAAAACTGGGCCACGGCAAAGGGTTGCCATAGCAGATTGCTGAAGCCAAACTATCTGAATGAAGAGGGCTGCATTTCAACATGTATTTGATATTTCTTAGTTATTGCTGATAAAAATTAAGTTTCTTTTTGGTTTGTTTAAGCTATACAGTAATGCCCTAAATAATTGACTCCTTAACCGCAGCAGAATTATGGGTAACTTTTCAGAATTTAGTCTGAAATATGGCTTGTTGCCATTCATTGGAAAGCTCTCAGTGATAGCTTTCCGATGAATGGCAACAAGCCATATTTCCGACTAAATCCTGAAAAGTTACCCATAATCCTGCTGCGGTTAAGGAGTCGATTATTTATGGCATTACTCTATGTACTTGGGTTGTACAACAGACTGTTGCATTAAAATTGCATTAACAGTTAATCATGGAAAGTCATTTTTTACACTCAACAATGTTTTTAATAATTCGTGAGTAAACATAAAAATCTGCAATCTGGGAAATTTTTGTTGTAAAAAGTGGAAAAAAAAACCTGCCTTATGGGTAATTTTGTAGGTATTAAACAAATAAAATATAAAATCCTGCCTGTCTGCCCATTTTGAAGAAAAAAAAACGTGTTTGAGAAACAGATCTACATGTATAATAAACTTTGTGTGGCCTTACTATATAACACTGGCATACAATTGTGAATTAGCCCTTTCTGTACTATATGGATTCTCCTACAATGTTAAAAAAGTGTACATCAGAATGGTCCGTCTGTTATTGATTTGAAGGAATGTGTGGTATTGTAAGCAAACAACACGCTATAAGTGCAGAAGGAGTCCTATTGTGGAAGGGAATTGATCAGATAATAAGAGTCAACAGGCGACCTATGGTTGTTTTATTGAACTGATTATCTGAACATTTCCCACGGGATAACCACTCATCAAATGTGACCCGCCATATCAAATTCAGTCGTAAGTCGGGATTTTTTTACCCTGTGCCAATGCATTCTCTTATATATGCGAGTCGACCATAGGTCGCCTCGCATATATAAGAGAATGCATTGGCCTAACAATTTTTTACAATTGTAATAATTTTTTCTTGTATTTTTTAACAATTTTATAATTTCACCCATACAGAGCCCCAGACAAACATGAGCAGACGACACTCTTCTATATGCTTCTATATATGTGTGGGGCTCCCTGCAGGGTAATGGATTTTTTTATTTTATGTCCTAAAAATTGTAAGAAACATTTATTTAAAAAAAAGGATAAAAAGTTGTTAGGCCAATGCATTCTCTTATATATGCGAGGCGACCTATGGTCGCATATATAAGAGAATGCATTGGCACAGGGTAAAAAAAATCCCGACTTACGACTGGATTTGATATGGCGGGTTTAGTATAGAAAGGGTTAAAACAATATCACATGCAAGTATTTTGTGCAGTCGAAAAGTATTTTGTGCAGTCGAAAAGTATATTGTAACATCTTTTATGGCATTTACCTCAAAAAGTTTGTGAATAAATTCTTATTTCCTATTGACAACATAATTTTTTCATCAGATTGACACATTTAGAAGTCCATCAATGTCAGCTCTTGATCCGACATTTGAAATATGAAAATTGAAATGACACTATGAGAGGAACTACGTACATACCATCATGAAACCAACCAGTAATGGAATCAAATATTTCTCCGGCTCGAAATAATTACTTTTACCAACAGTTTATAATTTTTTTAAGATGGCGGCCAAATTACAGCTTCTGATTTGAGTAGACCTTCCCGCTTTCTATGTTCCCTGAAATCACCTGCAAAGTATATAATTTGTCTTTTCAGAGGTCATGTTTGTCTTATAGTGAACGTGGCATCTAAATGAGGTTTCACAGACAAGAACTATACTCAGCTTCAAGCTTTGCACGCCAAGTATGCTGAGTCGAATGGTCTGAGAATCCTCGCGTTCCCCTGCAATCAGTTTGGCGGTCAGGTTTGTATTCAAAGAGCTGTTAACCCTTTGAGTGCCAGGGGCCGATCTCATCGGCCCTAATTTACGGTCTGTAAAATCGGCCAAAATATATATTATTTTTTTTTAAATTTAAAAAAAATTATTCAAATTGTAAACAAAATTGTAAAAAATAATAACAAATGATGAAAAATTGTTAGGCCAATGCATTCTCTTATATATGCGAGGCGACCTATGGTCGACTCGCATATATAAGAGAATGCATTGGCACAGGATATATGGGTTGATACAAAAATCGGACCTGGCACTCAAATGGTTAAAGGCCCAACTAATTTTTGAGTCCCTGATAATTTCTATACAGAGCCGGCAAGCCTGAAAATAGCGTGTCTGTCATTTGCAGAATGAGGTCCCCAGAGGAGGAATTTAGTGATGCTATCCCGCACAGCGGGCTAGCATCACCAAATTCACCATCTGGGAACCTCATTCTGCTTAGGCCTCATCTTCTGGGAAGTATCGATTGTATCAAATTAACATTGGTTTTAGGTTACCTTTTCCCTTCTGGGAAGTTTCTTTCTATATCCCCTAATTTGCAGAAGATAAAATACATAATTGAGGTGCCCAATGGGTGAACATCACCAACTTCAACTGGGAACTTCATTCTGATCCTAGGTATACCATAGCAGTTGATGGCCTAAGCAGAATGAGGTCTCCTGAGGGTGAATTTAGTGATGCTAGCCCGCTTTGCGGGATAGCATTACTAAATTCACCCTCTGGGGACCTCATTCTGCAAATGACGGGCACGCTATTTGCAGCCTTGAGAGTCAGTGATATTGACTATTGTTGGCATGAAATAAAACCAAAAATATATATTTTCCATTAGGATGTAGAGCAGCTGTGGCCCAGGAGTGTCTACCAAGTGATAGAGATTCTGAGATTCACCCCAATACAAAGACCTAGGATCAGATTGAAGTTCCCCAGTTGAAGTTGGTGATGTTCACCCATTCACTGTGTAGGAACTGTTACATCGGAAGTCGTTCTATCGCCGGTGTTGTGATGGATCTTGACTGATTTGTTACTGTTCCTTATGATTAAAAATAATCATTTTCGGGACAAAATCATGCATAATTATAGATATCTTGAATGTATTATACTTTCCTGAATGAACAGAGGCTGCAGAAGTGCCGTATTATCGAAACGTGAACTCTAGATCACCATTAACTCGGAAATAGCGAGTTAACTCTTAAATATCAACATGTTATCACTGAAAATCAAGCCATGTAAACGCAATTTATTTGTTTTCGGTGGCTTATAAAATATGAAACGCATTATGAACATGAACACTGAGTGTAAAGTACATGTATACACGTGTTATTCATCTGTAAAATAGCTGAGAAAATATCCCGATAGTGGTTGATAATTTGGAACAGTAGCCTCGTAATCAACATGTGTGCTTGTTACGGTTCTATTTCAAGCCAATCATGGCTGTAACGGTTCAGATTTATTCGAACGATATCTGCACTTTGGGCCGAATATTGTCTTTTGCATCTGACATTTTAAACCAGATAATGACTGTAGCTTATGCCATTTACATAATACAACAGGTATATTAAGAAATAATATAATAAATACCTAATAATAATAGTAAGTGACATTAATTGGCAGAAACCAAATATTGAATGTACCGAGGGGTATAATATCATAATCCTGCTTGCCTATATAAAATACCAAAGGTAATAGAAATCTACTCTCAGGAGATTATGAGATGTTATATTCATTTAATTAATACAGGGCCATTATTGATATATCCAGGTTGGACAATGTTTCGATGCCAGCACCAACATATTTCTTCCTCGAAAGTCCCGTCTAATGGACATTTACACATGTTCGTCGCCCAGACTTATCTTTGTAAAGTTTGAGCTATTGCCATGGCTTGGTATCCGTCGTCCTTGTGTGTGTGCGTGTGTGATTCGTCAACAATTTCCTTTAGCACGGGCTACAGGTCGTACCTTTGGTCGGATAATTATAAAATTTGTCATAGCTGTTGACATTCATGTAGATGAGAACGAGTCATTTTGGGGGTCATTCGGAAAAAAAACATGCAATCCATTAGCACGGGCTACAGGTCCTACTGTTCGTCTGATCATCATGAAATTTGTCATGAATGTTAATATTGAAATGTAGATGGGAACGAGTAATTTTGGGGTCGGTAAGCCATAAAACATGGCCGCTGGCAGCCATCTTGGATTTTACTCTTTGCATTACTAAATTGTTTGGCATGGGCTACATGTCATACCTTTGGTAGGATCATAATGAATTTTGTCATGGATGTTAACAATGACATGTAGATGGGAACGAGTCATTTTGGGGTCATTTGGCCATAAAACATGGCTGCACGCAACCATCTTTGATTTTACTCTTTGCATGACTAAATCCTTTGGCATGGGCTACAGGTCATATACCTTGGGTCGGTTCATTATGGAATTTGTCATGGGCATTGACATGTAGATGGGAACGAGTCATTTTGGAGTCATTTGGCAAAAAAACATGGCCGCCAGCAGCCATCTTGGATTTCAAAATTCAATCCATAGCACGGGCTACAGGTCAAGAGTGTTTGTCTGATCATCATGAAATTTGTCGTGGAAGTTGATATTGACATGCAGATGGGAACGAATCATTTTGGGGTCATTCGGCTATAAAACATGGCCACCAACAGCCATCTTGGATTTTACTCTTTGTATGACTAAATCCTTTGACACAGGCTACAGGTCGTATCTTGGGTCGCATCATCATGAAATTTGTCATGGATTTTTGGGGTCATTCGGCCAAAAAACATGTATTGACATGCTTTGGCACGCGCTACAGGTCATACCTTTGGTCGGTTCATTATGAAATTTGTCATGGGCATTGACATGTAGATTGGAACGAGTCATTTTGGGGTCATTCGGCAAATATCAGCTACCAGCAGCCATCATGGATTTCAAAATTCCATCCATCGGTACGGGCTACAGGCCGGAGTGTTCGTCTGATCATCATAAATTTGTTGTTTATGTTAATATTGACATGTAGATGTAATTTTGGGTTAAGTGGCCAAAAAACATGGCTACCAGCAGCAATCTTGGATTTTACTCTTTGCATGACTAAATCATTTGGCATGGGCTACAGGTCGTACCTTTGGTGGGATCATCATAGAATTTGTCATGGATGTTAATATTGACATGTAGATTGGACCGAGTCATTTTGGGGTCAATCGGCCATAAAATGTGGCTGCCAGAAGCCATCTTGGATTTTACTCTTTGCATGACTAAATCCTTTGCATGGGCTACAGGTCGTACCTTTGGTAGGATCATCATGAAATTTGTCAGGGATGTTAATATTGACATGTAGATGGGACCTAGTCATTTTGGGGTCATTCGGCCATAAAACATGGCTGCCAGCAGCCATCTTGCATTTTACTCTTTGCATTACTAAATCCTTTGCATGGGCTACAGGTCGTACCTTTGGTAGGATCATCATGAAATTTGCTGTTGACATTGACATGTAGATGGGAAACAAGTCATTTTGAGGTCATTCGGCAAAAAGTCATGGCCACCAGCGGCCATCTTGGATTTCAAAATTCAATCCTTTGCAGGGTTCCCGTGGGTACTTGAATATACTTGAACGTACTTGAATTTGAAATTTATTTTTCCAGAGCCTTGAATACCCTTGAATTCCATGCCACCCACCAGCATGTACTTGAATAGCGCCCCTGCCTCTAAATATATACTTAAATTTCCCTGCCCCTGCCCCGGAGAAGTAACTTAATTTGGTGATTATCGGATTCCGGGAAATTAAATTTGTTCTGTCAGGGAATCCCCTACTGATCCGTAATTATAAATAGCAACCGGAATTGCTGTTCGACCTAATGCGATTCGTAACGGTGCATGTGATTGGCGGAGAGTCCGGCGGCCTGTTTCACGCTCGATACTGATGATTTTGATTGGCCGACTGCATCGTCTGTTCAGAATGTAAAAAAAAAAAAAAAATAGGCAATAAATTAAATAAAATAAAATTCTAACAACTTTTGCTGATAATAAGGCAGAATTATCAGAAAAATCGAAGGGATAAAAAATGAAGTCAGTAGTCACTAATAATGGAGTCAAACGCACTTAGGAATGCTGCAAAATAGAAAAGAACATATGTAAATGAATGTGACTGGAGGAAACTCTTAGAAATGAAGATGAAGCCTGATTGACATTGTGAAGATTGTTACATTATCTTTCATAAAACTAATGTCCTGAGAAATGGTCTTCTCTGCCTCAGTCATTCCAAAAATAGTGAGCCAGGGAATATATGTTGAGCATATCACTAGTTTAGACCCTATGAAAACATTCAATCAAGTAACTTTACTGAACAAACATAGTTATGGTGTAGCCAGATGGAGTAAAGTCAGTTCCACTTCAACCTTTGGCAGTTGAAGTGCAACTCTATCTGGCTACACCACAACTACCGGTATGTTTGTTCACTAAAGGGGGGGTATTAGTAGTTCATACCTGGTATTTAGTCAGAAATATATGGGTAGAGAACACAGCCCAGCAATCTATTGTCCAATTATCTTCATATTATAATTATGGGGCACCCTGACTGGAAACTTTGCCTCCACTCTACTTACTATTACTAAAGTGAGCATATTTGATAATTGTTGTAATAAATAAATTGAAAGAGATAGTTACATATTCCTAACCCTAGAGAAACAAACAAGATATTGTTTTAATGCTGCTAATATAATACAGTATGTCGTATTGATGTTTTTCTCTACTCATAAAATTCTCATTCCATCTTGTATTCACAAATACTTGCTATTGACTACTGTTACATATATACTAAGTACTATACTGTTTGAGGTAATATGATCAATGGTAACCTTTGATTTTCGAGTATATACATCCTTGAAAACCCTTGAATTTCGACCCCTACACTACTTGAAAACCCTTGAATTTGATATTAAAGTAGGTGCAAGAACCATGCTTTGGCACGGGCTACAAGTCGTAGCTTTGGTCCGATCATTATGAAATTTGTTATGGCTGTTAACATTGACATGTAGATGGGAAACATGACTAAAACCTTTGGCACACCCTACAGTCCATTTCCCTCAGGCGATCATCACCAAACTTCATATTAATCTTGATATTGGTCTACTAGATGGAAGCTATCAAATGTTTTTGAATTTCATTTGAAAACATAGCTGCCAGCAACCATCTTGGATTGTACTTTATATATATCTCTTCATGTTGATAATCTAGTATTACTTAGATATTTCAACTTTCCGCATTCCCAATCACTCCATTGACTGTAACACATGAAATTATTCCCTTTCCAAGTTGAGCCACAGTGTCATTGACACTTTCCTTTTTAGCACATATTAAGCATGGATTGTGATAGCTTCCCTTGTCTAGTAATAGTCAGAAAATTCAGAGCGAACTTTGTTATGCTCGCATATATAAGAGAATGCATTGGCTTAACACATTAAAAATTATAAAATTGTTAAAGAATGTAAGAAAAAATGGTAAAAAGTGTTAAATGCATTCTCTTATATATGCGAGGCGACCTATGGTGATCATATACACTCATTTAATCTGATAAAAGAATTACATTGTGCTACTAGTATATGATATAGGGATTACCTATAATGTTCTAATGCCCCTGACTACCTGTATTTATTCTAATGCCCCTGACTACCTGTATTTATTCTAATGCCCCTGACTACCTGTATTTATTCTAATGCCCCTGACTACCTGTATTTATTCTAATGCCCCTGACTACCTGTATTTATTCTAATGCCCCTGACTACCTGTATTTATTCTAATGCCCCTGACTACCTGTATTTATTCTAATGCCCCTGACTACCTATAATGTTCTAATGCCCCTGATTACCTATAATGTTCTAATGCCCCTGATTACCTATCATGTTCTAATGCCCCTGATTACCTATAATGTTCTAATGCCCCTGATTACCTATAATGTTCTAATGCCCCTGATTACCTATAATGTTCTAATGCCCCTGATTACCTATAATGTTCTAATGCCCCTGATTACCTATAATGTTCTAATGCCCCTGATTACCTATAATGTTCTAATGCCCCTGATTACCTATAATGTTCTAATGCCCCTGATTACCTATAATGTTCTAATGCCCCTGATTACCTATAATGTTCTAATGCCCCTGATTACCTATAATGTTCTAATGCCCCTGATTACCTATAATGTTCTAATGCCCCTGATTACCAATAATGTTCTAATGCCCCTGATTACCTATAATGTTCTAATGCCCCTGACTACCTGTATTTATTCTAATGCCCCTGACTACCTGTATTTATTCTAATGCCCCTGACTACCTGTATTTATTCTAATGCCCCTGACTACCTGTATTTATTCTAATGCCCCTGACTACCTGTATTCACAATTGTTAGTGTTGTCTATAAATGGACACCTCTCCATTAGAACATGTGATCCTATATTTCCTCCCGTGCCTTCCAATTGTTCTGGCGTTACAATTAGTACACCTGACTATGATGATTAGCTAATCATTTTCTGCAATATCTACTTAACCCTTTCAGTGCCAAGTCCGATTTTTGTATCAATCCATATACCCTGTGCCAATGCATTCTCTTATATATGCGAATCGACCATAGGTCGCCTCGCATATATAAGAGAATGCATTGGCCTAACAATTTTTCATCATTGTTATTTTTTACAATTTTTTACACAATTTTAATAATTTTTTCTTATATTCTTTAACAGACTTATTTTGTAGGTTTAGTGCCAGGGAATCTTACGTTTTTCATGGGCATCAAAATTATTACTACGAATACTGGGTGATAGTTTTGAGTTATAACATGCCCCTAATGTACTGTCACTATCTTTACACTTTACACAGAGATATGTTAAGATTTCATGAATTTTGCAATTAATGCTCAATTCATATGGAAATGTTGGTAAAATTATACCAAAATAATTTAGAATTGTTTTTGTTACTTTTTTGTCATAATATCAAAAATCAAAATAAAATGTCCAATGTGGGCCATTTATTTCAATACTGTGGCATCTGAGACTCAAACAATATTTTTTATTTTGCCTTATAGATTTTGCCAGATATTTTTGACTACTTTGTTTCCTTGACCCATAATTATACACTATCTGTCTTCAGGAACCTTGGGCAGAACCTGAAATCAAGAAATTTGCCACTGAAAAATATAATGTCCAGTTTGACATGTTCAGTAAAATAAATGTGAACGGTGACGGTGCTCATCCGTTGTTCAAATTCCTCAAGAAGCATCAAAAGGGTACCCTCGGAGAGTAAGTATCATATTTCTATAGGGAGTTTCACCTCATCAGGGTTCCCATGGAGCTTCAAAACTTGGAATAGATTTGAATTTGACAAATTACCTTTCAATGCCTGGAAAGTGCCATTTGGGGAATTAAATAGCCTTGAAGTTTGGTGGTATTTTCACCGCTTGATAAACTTTTAGTTGATTCAAATTTCATTTAACCATATGTAATTGGGTAAAAATTTAAAATGCCATGAATTGGCCTTGGAATTTTATAATATAGGTCATTCAAAACCTTGAAAATGGTTGAGCAATGGCCTTGAATAGCCTGGAATTTAATTTGTTATGTGGTAACCTTGCTCATATATGGTTTTAAATGTGCATACAATGTTCATAGCTTCACTGCTTGCTGTATGTTAAAGATACATACAATGTTCAGAAAATGTACCATTATATTATCAGGGTAGTTTCCCCTTTCCTTACAAAAAGTAAAATTTAAATGCTAACTTTCGGTGATAAACTCATCTTGAGAGAACATTAAATCAAATATGGTTTCCATAAACATGACAGGCAGAGAATGTTCTATTCACTCATTTGTAATAATGTTCATCAAGCAGCCTAGGCTGTGTCATGCTATTTGGTTAACCTCTTAGTTGAATATACCCACAAATGAATGAATGGTAAAGAAATAAATACCTAAAATCATGTAACTAGTAATCAAAGTGTTAAAACTGGCAAGAAATCATATATATTGTTGTGAATATTTAGAATCTTCATTTAAGTAAAATCTTTTATTTCAGTTTCATTAAATGGAACTTTTCCAAATTTCTTGTAACCAAAGAAGGGAAAGCAGTGAAAAGATATGCACCAAATACCGAGCCATTCGTGAGTATTATAATATTCTGGTGACCACTAAATACCGAGCCATTCATGAGTATTCAAATATTCTGATGACCACTAAATACCGAGCCATTCGTGAGTATTCTAATATTCTGATGACCACTAAATACCGAGCCATTCATGAGTATTCTAATATTCTGGTTACCACTAAATACCGAGCCATTCGTGAGTATTCTAATATTCTGATGACCACTAAATACCGAGCCATTCATGAGTATTCTAATATTCTGATGACCACTAAATACCGAGCCATTTGTGAGTATTCTAATATTCTGGTGACCACTAAATACCGAGCCATTTGTGAGTATTCTAATATTCTGGTGACCACTAAATACCAAGTCATTCGTGAGTATTCTAATATTCTGATGACCACTAAATACTGAGCCATTTGTGAGTATACTAATATTCTGATGACCACTAAATACCAAGTCATTCGTGAGTTTCTAATATTCTGGAGACCACTGAATTATTTTCTTTGTTGTATTAGGGAGAATGAAAATCATTGTGTTCACACTCTGTAATCACTTCGATGTGGTTCAGTGCCACATTCCGTTCTCGGTAGTGATTCATGCCGTTCTCTGTGTGCATTTTCTACGCTGCCGAACTTCAAAACAAAATGGAGTGCATTTCAAAGAAATTCTCTTATTTCTCCATTATCAGTCATAGTGTTCTCGATAGCTTAAGTCCCATGTTGTTATGAGAAAAGTGTCATACAAAACTGCTAAGTCTGTGCCTCCATATCTCTGACATATATTTAACAACCCAAGGAAGTTTATATTCACCTCGGCTGCAGGCTGAGGTGAATATTAACTTCCTCGGGCTGATAAATCCTCATGTCAACCTCGAAACAATGCAATAAACGTATTATTAGATGATCTACCAATGTTGTCGAGCCATTAGACCTGAAACACCTTACTGACCCGACTGTGTATATACCGGTACATGGATCCATCGAATGCACATCAATATGATTCAACAAGTCAAAATTTAACCCAGGAATTTATATCAACCTACAATTCCTATTAATAACTCATGACATTGCGTGAGCTTGTTATTAACCCATCATTCCTATTTATAGGAAAATCCAGTAGATATCATTATTTATCAAGTCCTTTTCCATATGATGGGACTTTTAGAAGAAAGTTTATGATCATATAATAAACATTATAAACTGAAATTCTGGAGATTATGAAGATTATTTCAATTCATTAAATCAATTTCTGTATCTTTCAGGCAATTGAGAAGGATTTCAGCAGCTTCTGGTAATAGGAAGGAATGTTTAACCTGATTTCATTGGATCATCTGTGTAACCTGATTTCATTGGATCATCTGTGTATTTGCTGATCATTTACAATCATCAACAAACAGAAGCTCGTCAGAAGGCCGCGCTGTGATGTGCATATAATTTATTGAGTAGCAGTCCCCACACTCACATAATTTAGACCACTATATAGATTCTAATCGAGGGCTCGAAATGTTCTCCTATCACCCTGTCACTGACAGGTCATTGTTTATGGGTGACAAATAGATTTGTTTTCTACCTGTCACCTATGACGGATGATCTTACATTTCTAGAATAATACATACATATATAATATGTCAGTTTGGGATATCTCTCAATCTGAGTATGATTATTAGAGATTAATTTGCTGGCATTCGTATAAACTATTACCCACGTCTCCAGAACTCTCTATTAAAATTAGGTTCTGTGTTGAAGGGATTCCCTCCATTTCATTCGAGAGTGGCGCAGACTGCATGCAATTGCATTGGTTTATGGCATAGCAGATCACTTCAGAGTTCAGAGGTCAATCACGTGTTGACAATTTTCCCACGCATTGTCAAACTCAACTATTGTTGGAAAACTGAATACAGGTGATATATCCATAATTCATTTTGCTCATCGGAATATAGGAGACATCATCTTCAAGTTTTTATCAGTCAACAATATTCATGACTGATTATTCTTTCGCATCTAGTTGTATTTATAACTATTTCTAAATTCTCACAAACATTTACTATGCCAGAAATGCACTCTATATTTGCAAACGGTTTATTACATCATGTTGGGAATGCCGCATCATCGTAGAAATGAAATATTATAGACACTTCTAGAGACGTAATTCCGATATAGGATGTTCGTCGGCTTTTCGGGGAGACTGAGTTCGAACAAGCCGTATCCATTATACAATGGCTTGCAAATGGAAAATTGAGAGGTGACCAGGTGACAGGTAGGAAATAAATTACCTGTCCCCAGTGACAAGTAGATATTTCAGAGCATTTCGAACCCTGTTCCAATCCAAGTGCTGTTTTTGGCATTCTGAGGTGACATGTATAACCTCAGGCTGCTCTTCCCTTTCTTTACTGAATAGATTCTTCCATTCATTATAAAAGTGTATTTGGAATGGGCTATTATTCCTCTAGAGTGATGTTCAGAAACTATAAGCTGACTGACAAAATGATAATATACAGTAATGCCCTAAGTAATCGACCCCTTAACCACAGCAGAATTATGGGTAACTTTTCAGGATTTAGTGGGAAATGTGGCTTGTTGCCATTCATTGGAAAGCTCTCGCCGAGAGCTTTCCGATGAATGGCAACAAGCCATATTTCTGACTAAATCCTGAAAAGTTCCCCATAATTCTGCTGTGGTTAATGGGTCAATTATTTTGCGCATTACTGTAAGTCCTAATGATTGGTAGAACATCTGCATATAATAAGTTCAACAAACGGCCATTTTGTTGAACGTCAATGAGTATTTAGTAAAGAAAGGGATAATTATTAATCCTGCCATGATGGGAGATTTCTGAAATTTTGCGAAAACCCTGTGGTAGCCTCTTATATATATAAGAGAATACATTGGCCTAACAATATTTACCTTGACCTTGTAAGCCAGTATATTCTCTTATATATGTGAGAATCCCTATGGGAGACTCGCATATATATGATAATGCACTGGTACAGGATCTTGAATGCAGCACCAGCTCAACTCCCGTCATCAAAGGGTTAATACTTTTGTTTGGCCCTATCCTGGAATTTTCTAGTGAGTAGCTTTTATTCATATTGAGAATTATAGATCCATAAATATACTGTACTTAGAAAACATCAACACTGAAAAAAAATTATATATATATTTAGGCCACACCAATATTAGAGCCTGGTTTACGAACATTTGGTGGGGAAAAAAGTAGATGGAGGAGAGGAAAAAAAATAATAAATAAAAAATATTCATCACCACCTAAATGTTTTAAAATTTTGAAAATGTACATGAATTTCACCAGATTTTTAAAAACACTGAGAGCTTTCCGATGAATGGCAACAAGCCATATTTCCGACTAAATTCTGAAAAGTTACCCATAATTGTGCTGTGGTTAAGGAGTCGATTATTTAGGGCATTACTGTATTTCCTTCCCCAGATGCTTCATATTCTAGTGATAATTAACATAAACCAATCAATACAAAGTTTTATTTATTTTTTTTACAATATTTGAAAAAAATTGTATAACATAGGTTCGTAATCGAGGCTTTTAAAGGCCCACTTAATGTTTGAACCACCAGATCACATTTTATACAACATATTCCATATTATATACCATGAACCACCAGATCACATTTTATACAACATATTCCATATTATATACCATGAACCACCAGATCACATTTTATACAACATATTCCATATTATATACCATTTGAAAGGGAAAGCTCCAAAACATTGTATTATCAACTGATCCGGTCGAATAAACTGGGAACATGTTGTTTTTATTGAGTTACCGTGGTGTGTATACTTAATTATGATCCAGATAGTACTGTATATTATTCTCAATGGAAGGGGAATGACTCTATTGCTTAGTTTGAATGGAATGAATCTGAAAATCTCTATCACTTGGTGGGTACTCTTTGGCCACAGCTGATTGTATTCTGGTGGAATATATATTTTTTTTGTTCCTCTTCCAAATGGTATATAATATGGGATATGTTGTGTATAAAGTTATCTGGGCATTCAGAATTAAGTGGGCCTTTAAATTGTTGCCTAACATTACACAATAATGTTAAAGTAATGGCATAATGAGTAAGTTAATGTCATTTTGGCTTCAAGATCACATTGAAGCTTCTAGTTAGACAATAAGTGAATATTCTTGTTTATCCACCGCTCACTACGTCTATTGACTACATAAAGCCTGCCTAATAAATGCTACGTTTATTACATTAATGTAGCTTTATTAGGTCAACGTAGCTTTATTAGGTTAGTACTACTTTCATGATGTAATTGCATATGCAAATTGCGCAGGTAACTAGGGAGGTCAACCAACCTAAATGACATTGTGATTTTGGGACGTTTTTATCGTCCATAATTCACCGCAATTTATACAAAATTCGTAAATATGTGTTTTCGGTCTAAAACATCCATAAACTATTAGTACACGGCCAGCTTAGAATAACTATAAAAAAACGAACAAACTATTTCGCTCTAAGCTGCACTCCGGTTTTTGCACGTCATGATTGCTAATTCGTTTGCTTGACCTAATAAGGGCGTCATCAAAGTAACGAATGTAAAACTTAGGAAAATGACAGATTTACTTCACAAAAGGCAAGTTTTGTGCGATGGATAAATAAAATATGTAGCTAATATTGTCGCTTAAACTGTTTATGTCCCCTCAGGGATTTGGAATCTATTGGACTCGGTATAGCCTCGCAGGATAGATGCCCAAAACCCCCTCACGGACATAAAAATGACACTAGCTACATATTCTATATATTATTTGACAAAAGGATATTCGCTAATTTGGTGTTCCTCTTCATATTTGATCAAGAAAATATTAGATATACAGTAATTCTCTAAATAATCGTCTCCTTAACCACAGCAGAATTATGGGTAATTTTTCAGGATTTAGTCTGAAATATGGCTTGTTGCCATTCATCGGAAAGCTCTCAGTGAGAGCTTTCCGATGAATGGCAACAAGCCATATTTCTGACTAAATCCTGAAAAATTACCCATAATTCTGCTGTGGTTAAGGAGTCGATTATTCAGGGCATTACTGTATGTTAGACCGTGCAATAGTTTTAATGCTTTCCAATCATTTCTTCCTTTGAGGTTTCACATCAGATTTCACCTTCCCTAGAATTTTCTGATTATTATCTGAACTATGGGATCTAATCATCAATGTATTTAGTAAAGAAAGGGTTACTTGTATTCCAAATATTTAGCTTTAATAGATATGTCTGTGTTTAGTCATCATTAAATCATCAATTATTTACTTTTAACCCTTTACCCAACAGAATGGCCCTGTGCCAATGCATTCTCTTATATATGTGAGTCGACCAGGTCGCCTCGCATATATAAGAGAATGCATTGGCTTAACACATTAAAAATTATAAAATTGTTAAAGAATGTAAGAAAAAATGGTAAAAAGTGTTAAAAAAAGATTTTTTTTAGGCCAATGCATTCTCTTATATATGCGAGGCGACCTATGGTCGACTCGCATATATAAGAGAATGCATTGGCACAGGGCATAACTGTAACCATCACAATGTGGTCAATGAGCCGGTTCCAATGATATCCATATTTGTATGGTTTTATTGAGACAGACCCAAGATAATTTAGGCTGTTGCAGCTTTATTTGGTCGTTTTTGGCCGGTTTGTTGGGTAAAGGGTTAAGTGTATTTTAATAGGAGTAAATCTCAACATACCCTATACAGGCTGTTTTAGAGGGAACTGCACACACATAAACTAGTGCATTCAGTTGTCACCTAGTAATAATTGCTATATCACTGATCATCAGCAATAATTGTGAAATTTATTTTTGAAAATGAATATTCTTTGTTATAATCATATCTACTTGATTGATACTAAATCAAACATATATTTGATATATCTATGATAAGAATTCAATTATAAACATGATTAAAATACGTATTTTGGTAAATAATGCTTTAATAGTTAGCCAGGATTAATAGTCAGGATGGATGTATACCAGTAAACTTATTCAGTACCAGTTTGGAATAAAAAAAAAAAAATTCTGAATTTAACTTCCATGACTGGAGCTTCTTGAAATTTTGCTAATACCCTGTGCCAGTGCATTCTCTAATATATTTGATTCTCCCATAGGGAGCCTCGCATATATACGAGAATACGTTGGCCTAACAATATTTACCTTTACCTTTTTAGCTGGTGCATTCTCTTATATAGGCGAGTCTTCTATAGGAGCCTCGCATATAGAAGAGAATGCACTGGCACAGGATTTTTAATGCTACACCAGCACAGCTCCCGTCTTGAACCTCATGAAAGGGTTAAATTAACAATGATGGATGCTTCGGGTTAATGTTGGGATTGCAGTAACTAAAAATGTGTTTCCAGGGATTCTGTTAGACTATGACAGGGGTCGAAAATAAGCTCCTTTTCCAATGAGAAATAGTCAAGTTTTGTTCCCAATTTCTGACCATGAAATCCAAATTCACAGAAAGTATCTTGTTTAGTGCACAAAAGACAGGGTTTCTCTTTTTAATCAATATTTTCACATTCTCTTGATCCATTCACATAAAATGGGAATAAACAAATTAATAAAGACATTAAACTGTTAGTTTCATCATGAAAATGTCTGTTCTGTGGCATATTCTCTGTATATTCCCATCAGCTTATATGCCCAAATTTTCCAAATGGAAATGGGCTGGGTCCCCCCCTCTCCCATAGCAGTTAGAACCCTGGTTTCTGATAAATCAGTTCAAGGAATAATCATTTTATTTCATTGTCATCGATAGGTTGATCCATTCATATTGAGCCTACCCTTCTAAATTCTGGTTAAGGTTCCCAGTAATTCATAAAAACCCCAGCAGCATCTTTATAGTGAGAAAAGCCTTAGATATTGCCTTGTAGGAACCAGTTATACCAATATTATAGCTTTATAGCCTGGTTTACAAATATTTGAGTGGAAAAAAATTAAATTCAGGAGGGAAAATAATTTTTTAAAAGTTCATCATCTCCTCAAAAATCAATAATAAACAGTGGATCTATACATGAACGGGACGAATAATGTTACTGGTCTGTCCATCCGTCACAAAATACAGGTCAAGTTCAAATTTGTGTTCCACCCACCAATTTTCACCAGAGTTATGACCTTTTTTGTTGGAATTATGATTTTTATTTTGGCAGAAAAAGTATGATAAAAATTGATTATGCCACCTTAAAACCAGATTCTTGTTCTTTTAAGCATTTATCATGAGTGATAGGTTAATCAGATTATTATTGGCAGCCATAATGCCAAATATTGTTTGTGAATTATTTTACTGACGTAACGTGTATTTGTCAGATTTGATTTGTGAAATTTGTGAGTTTGATATTGTTTTGTATTATGTGGCAGTTCTCTTTCGTCATGAAGATTTTGTGAGATTTGGTTGCAGAGTTAATGAAGGCGGGCCACAAAACCCATACGGGTGTGGCCTGCTGGATGTCCGGGTAAACTGGCGTGCAAAACTCTTCTGGCAGTCTCTTCTGCGATATTTCCATGGCGACAGCAGAACTGTCATATTGTTGACATATGTGATTATTTTATTAAAGACAATCTCATCATTTTGTATCCGTTCTCAACTCCATGCTTACAGCAACATCATCGGGGTACCATTAGTTCTACAGTAATGCCCTAAATAATTGACTCCTTAACCACAGGAGAATTATGGGTAACTTTTCAGGATTTAGTCGGAAATATGGCTTGTTGCCATTCAACAGAAAGCTCTCAGTGAGAGCTCTCCGATGAATAGCAACAAGCCATATTTCCGACTAAATCCTAAAAAGTTTCCCATAATTCTCCTGTGGTTAAGGAGTCGATTATTTAGGGCATTACTGTGTGATAGATCATGCCATGAATATGTAGTCATGCTTACAGCAACACCATCGGGGTACCACTGGTTCTATGACAGATCATGCCATGACTATGCAGTCAGGCTATACCCACAGATATATTCCACCCAAGCCTTGAAATAGTGTGCCTGTCACAAGATTTGCACTGCCACTTGCCAAATTTGCCAATGGCAAAAATAATTAACATTTGGCAAAAAATATTTTCATTTGGCAAGTCACTTTTTAATTCCTGAGACAAATTGAAAAATATTGGTCTAGTTAACTAACTGCCTTCCTATCAATATCCAAAGTCGTTCAAACTGCGAGTGTCAAAACATAAGACTCAATTAAGGTTGCAGAAAATGGTACTATCAGGGATAAAATTTGGCCAATTCTAAAAGAATTTGGCAAAAAATATTTTCATTTGGCAAAAGTAAATTTCGGTCCAGCGAATGAGATCCCCAAAGAGTGAATTTAGTGACACTATACCACTATCCTCTGGGAATCTCATTCTGCCGAGGCCTCAGCTGCTATGGGAGACCTAGGATCAGATTGAAGCTCCCGAGTTGAAGTTGGTGATGTTCACCCATTAGTCACCTCGATTATTGTCCGTCGATTATTGTCCGCCGACCCAACGGGTTCGGAGGACTATTATAATCAGCACGCACGCGTCCGAGGTTTCTGGATGATAACTTTAGTTAGAGTGAACCAAATTAAATTTGGTATGTGGGTTTACTAGCAGAAAAGACAGGTCAAGTTCGAATTCTGGTTCCGTCCGCCAATTTTCACCAGAGTTATGCCCCTTTTTTTACTTAGAAAACCCCTGAAAGTTGGTTTCCGGATGATAACTTTAGTAGAGTTAATCGGATTCAAATTTGGTATACTACTTTCTCCCAACAAAACACAGGTCAAGTTCGAACTTGGGTTCTGCACGATCATTTTTGGCAGAGTTATGCCCCTTTTTCGACATAGAAAATTAAGTTTTTCTTCTGTTTTTTGGTTTCCGGATGATAACTTTATTTTGGATTGTTTATATGCAAAACCCGTTTTTTTGTGGATTACTTATATCAAAATACAGCTCAAGTTCGAATTTCGGATTTAATCCGATAATTTTTGCGAGAGTTATGGCCCTTTTTTGTCCGCCGACCCGACATATAAAACCCCAAAAGTTGCTGTCCGGATGATAACTTTAGTAGAGTTAATCAGATTTAAACCAAATTTGGTATGTGTCTTTCTCCCAGCAAAACACAGGTCAAGTTCGAATTCGGGTTCCGCCTGCCAATTTTCGCCAGAGTTATGTCCCTTTTTTACTTAGAATTTTTGCCAATTTGAGGTTTCCGGATGATAACTTTAGTAAATGTGTACTGAATGAAATTAAATTTGGTATGTAGGTTTACTAGCACTAAAGACAGGTTTTTATGCGCAAACAACGGTCGTATCAAGCCGACGCTTAGAGGCGGACATGAGGTCTACCGACCTTTTATTAATTTTGTATTCTTCAAATTAGGGGAAATAGAAACTGAACAGAAGGGAAAAAGTAACTAAAACAATGTTAATTTGAGACTAGATACTTCCCAGAAGATGAGGCTAAGCAGAATGAGGTCCCCAGAGGGCGAATGTGATGATGCTAGCCTGCTGTGTAGGGTAGCATCACTAAATTCACCCTCGGGGGACCTCATTGTGCAAATGATACACTATTTCAAGGCTGGGGGGGCGGGGGTACCATTAGTTCTATGATTGATCATGCCATGAATCTGTATTCAGGCAATAACCACAGATTTATTCGACCAGTTCAACTGATCTGACAGGGAACTTTATAACATCGACAAATTAACACAGGTAACTGCAGGTAATATATTTCTCAGTTAATATCTCTTCCTTTATATTGTATTTTAGGTTTAGGTATCAGCTGAAGATTACATGATTTAGGAGCTTTTGTGAGCTGATTTCATGAGAAACATCAAGTGATTAACCAGGGGAAAATGGTATTGTCATAAGCAATGGAAAGCAAAATTGGCTCACAAAAGTGCCTAAATCATGTAATCTTGAACTGGAACCTTCGCCTGATGTGAAATACGTTATTAATGAACAGGAATTAACTGAGAAATATTTTACCTGTGTTATTTGTTTTCAATATAAAGTTCCATGTCAGAAAAAGTTATATTCATATATAAATATGATCTCTACAGTTTTAGCAAAGCCTGAGTTTAGTGTGCCTGTAATTTGCAGAATGAGGCCCCCAGAGGGTGAATTTAGTGATGCTATCCCGCATAGCGAGATAGCATCACTAAATTCACCCTCTGGGGCCTCATTCTGAAAATGACAGGCCAGAGTAGAGATTTGTGGCATGATCTCAAATTATTGTCAACAGGGACCATTCTCACAGGGACAGATAAGATCCAACAGAAACGCTACATTGCGCATCGCTGATAGCAACGCTGGGAAAGTTTGCTGGGACAAATACGCCACAAACATGGCGGCATCGAGATTGGCATGCCGCTTATATCAGAATGAAGGAACAATAAGACAAGAATCCCATCAGAGATGCAGGGGTTGAGTTGTGGTAGCCAAGCCTTGAAATAGTGTCTGTCATTTGCAGAATGGGGTCCCCAGAGGGTGAATTTAGTGATGCTATCCCGCATCGTGGGCTAGCATCACCAAATTCACCCTCTGGGGGACCTCATTCTGCTTACACCTCGGCAGAATGAGGTTCCCAGAGGGTGAATTTGGTGATGCTAGCCTGCTATGCGGGGTAGCATCACTAAATTCACCCTCTGGGGGACCTCATTCTGCAAATGACAGACACTATTTCAAGGCTTGGCTTGGATTGAAGATGCATTAATTGTAATTGGTTATCACGCACAACACTGTTGAGGAAGTCTGACATACAAAATATTACCTCCCAAACCAACCTTGCTGAAGTTATTGTGCTACCTGTGATCACATTTGTCGTTAACCTGGCATTGACATTGGATCATGCCCAAATGACCAGCATACGTGATGTTCCGTCTGAGTGAACCAATTGATTTTGTGATCTTTGGAGAGTTGACTCTCCCTATTCAGTTATTAACCCTTTACCCAACAGAACGGCCCTGTGCCAATGCATTCTCTTATATATGCGAGTCGACCATAGGTCGCCTCGCATATATAAGAGAATGCATTGGCTTAACACATTAAAAATTATAAAATTGTTAAAGAATGTAAGAAAAAATGGTAAAAAGTGTTAAAAAAAAGTTTTTTTTTAGGCCAATGCATTCTCTTATATATGCGAGGCGACCTATGGTCGACTCGCATATATAAGAGAATGCATTGGCACAGGGAATAACTGTAACTATCACAATGTGGTCAAGGATCCGGTTCCAATGATATCCATATTTGTATGGTTCTATTGAGACAGACCGAAGATATTTTAGGCTGTTGAAGCTTTATTTGGCCGCTTGTTGGGTAAAGGGTTAAGAGATTTTCTTCCCAAACTTTCATCACATTCTGATTACCACATCTAAAGATATCAACGAAAATATCAGGGGGGCACTTACTTTTGAAATAAATTGTTCGACAAATTTAATATATTATAAGTTATTGTGGTGGATTCACGGTAACATGTTGTAACATTGATGGCGATTATGTTCATATACGTCAATGTCTAATCATGTTGCCGTCAATCCACCACAATAATGTATGTTCTGCCGAGAGTCCTGAATATTGAGACACAACTATATCGTCTAGAGCCGGTTTTATATTACCGATAGTTAGTGGCCCACAAACTATGTGCACCTTCATATATAGTGGCACCCGATCAACAGTAAGTGATATTAATATCAACGTTCGAGCCAAATAAGAAATTCCACATAGGGCTCAATTTTCGAACTACGTCATATGTATACTTAGTATTCTTGTGAAATGTCCATAGTGGTCAATGTAAAAACATGAGTGCATATGCAGCCAGTAAGAATCAATTAATCACAACCAATGGTTTAAAAAATACGTATGATGTTTATACTTAGTAGTTGTGATATATTTCAAATCGCACTGATCACCATACACCTATCATTTTCTAAAAATACGAAACGCTCTCTAAATTATGTTGATCCCGATTTAATCCAAGGAATAATCAGCACAAAATGTAAAACAATTCTCCAAAAAATCAATATCTCCATATGTAACTTTGTTCAATATAAATTACCTCATGAAAAAAACAAGCCCCAGAGATATGATGAAACTGTTGTCTTGGTTTCCCTTATTTTGACGACACTATGAATGTAAACATGGGATGTTTTGTGTGACTCTTTGGTCAATTAAGGATGCGGTTTCTTACTGGAGGCGGAATATACTGCTGTATGAAGGTACATGTAGCTGTCAGCTGGAGTCTCGCAGTTAAACATTTTGGTAAGAATTCTTGGGTATTCTACATGTAGCCGTCAGCTGCCTGCTGGTGTCTCTCAGTTAAACATTTTGGTAAGAATTCTTGGGTATTCTACTCCCGGAATGAACTTAGGATTGAACTTGAAGTCAAACAATGTAGTCGAGTTGTCGGAGCCCAACTGCCTGCTACGCACCAACATAAATGTCTTGTGACATTCAACTGGAGGAGAGTCCTTGCTTTAAACCTTACATGACTGGAGCTTCCTGAAATTTTGCGAAAACCGTGCCAATGCATTCTCTTATATATGCGAGTCTCCCATCGGGAGCCTCACGTATATAAGAGAATACATTGGCCTAACAAAAATGATTTTGTAAGCCAATGCATTCTCTTACATATGTGAGGCTATGGCAGACATATATAAGAGAATGCATTAGCACAGGATCTTTAATGCTGCACCAGTGCAGCTCCCATCATGAAAGGTTTAAACTCTTTCAAATTCCTATTACACATGCTTTGTATATGGCAGCTTGGTTAGGGTATAAATAGAACAGTTGATATTGTGCTGATAACGTTTATTTATTCTGATAAGCAGCTTATGTAGAAATAGAAATAAAATTGGTGAAACATAATAAATTTACTTCATTCATATGATACTAAAGAACATTCTCGAATGAACAACACATAACAAAGTTTGTGACCTACAGTAATGGGTTCGTGCTGACCAAAATATTGTGCCAAATTGTCTTAGAATATTATAAAGTTATTATACAATGTTGTGTACAGTATGAGTTTTTCTTGTACGAGTCCAGGTTGTGGTGAAAAGTCATATTGCGTGTCTCGTCCAATATGACTTTTGACCACAACCTGGATGAATACAAGAAAAACTCATACTGTATACAACATTGAATAATGACATTTTTATTATCCAACTGTATGTTTATCCAAATTTTGGGAATAAATTTTGGTATTTGTCGGCACTTAATTCTTTATAAATTTTGGTATTTGTCGGCACTTAATTCTCTATAAAAGCCTGTATTTGATCAACAGAAAGCATTATTTGGAACAGTAAATACAGAAATGAAAAAAAAAACTCAATGCGGGAGTGAAACGTCTGGTAAATCCACCAGTGTTGCCCGCGCATCACAATTTCACCGATTCATTTCACAATAGTTAATAGTTAAGTCCCGATAAAAAACTCATATTGCACACTTGGGAGTCCAATATGACATTCGGTAGTCCAATATGACTTTTTCCCGGATTATCACATGGCAGCTTTTGCCCAATCAGAAATAGTGTTAGTTAAGGGATGGATAATAAATTCATTTATTTCCGTGCCATATATAACATATAAACCTTGAAGTGATTTATATAAGCAGGTCTGGCAATTCCCAATTATGGCTATAATAGCTATATGTAGCTACATTTTACTATCGTAAAATAATATTTTACCAATATGCATTGCATGCATGCATTACCGCAAGCTGTTGCAACTAAGGGTGAGGGGTATTATATGTTGTTACAACTTATGAAATCACTACTGATGACATTTCGGTTGCACCAGCTTGCGGAATATCAGAGAAGCATAGCTAAGCACATGCATTTTTGGTTGTGCTATGTGATATGGGACTCAGATCCATCCATATATGATCTATTCTTCTTCTATTTAGGTACAGTTGTCAGGAAAAAGTAAATATTGGAATATTTATATTATAAAATAGTTATATTTTAAGTGAGAAATATATTTATTGTTGAAATTCGTGAAATTTATAGTAAAGTTGCCAGGATTTTGTCTGATGTACATGTAAATATTCTATTTGTACTTAAACACATTAACAAGAAACTAGTGGCACTGACACACTGTAGAAAATTAAGTGGATCTACTTATTTAGTTTCATAACCTCTGCTGATCACATGCAGCACTTGAAATTTCTTTAGAACTGCATGAAATTATATATTGGGTCATTTTTCAGGATTTAGTCAGAAATATGGCTTGTTGCCATTCATCTGAAAGCTCTGTGAGAGCTTTCCGACGAATGGCAACAAATTACCCATAATTCTGCTGTGGTTAAGGAGTCAATTATTTCGGGCATTACTGTATAAACCAAAAATGTTTGGCGTGCGTGCCCAGGATGTGCTAATGCCGAGCCCAGGCAAAGATAGCATGATGACCCATCTGTGGCACGACGTATAAAAACAAGCATAATGTTCACATAAAATTAATCCTACTTACCAAATGAGAATAAATTCTGTCAAATAAATATTTATTTAGCAATTGGCAAATTTTGGAAATAGCAGCACAAACCCAGCGTGTGATACTATAATTTCAAACATGAGAGAAATAAAACTGATGATTTCTAATATTTTCAATATCACTATTCTTTTATTGCTCCTCTTGAAACAGCTAATTCTCTATGTGTAGAAGACAATTTCAGGTATCTGGCCATCTTCCACAGATGTACCATTGTTATTACCAGAGGCGTAAGTAAACTGAAACGTTACTTTTCCAGTTGCCATAGATTCGTGAGTCACCTTGCGTAAACCCTTTGAGCCATAATAAGAATCTGGTCCCTGCAAGAGAAGTAGGTAATATCATAAGCTTCTAGATCTGTATTTTCTCAAGATAAATATATAGTACAATAATGCCCTAAATAATCAACTCCTTAACCACATCAGAATTATGGGTAATTTTTCAGGATTTAGTCGGAAATATGGCTTATTGCCATTCATCTGAAAGCTCTCACTGAGAGCTGCTGTGGTTAAGGAGTCGATTATTTAGGGCATTACTGTAGGTTTCTGATGAAATTAAACAAGCATTTGTGGCAAATTTAAAGGGGGTTGTTAATACATTGACTGCCGATAGCAGCCCTTGAACTTGGCATTTTTCCTCTACGGCTTTTCTTTAGCACTGTCAGCTGGGACTGTATGAAATTCTATATTGGCTTCTGGGGCTTTTTCTACGGCATTGACTTTTATCGTAGCTAATTTCGAGGGCTGCTATAGTGTATCCTTCATGGAAGTCAATCTGATATTAAGTATTGAATCAGCATGCTCAGACCCCAACACTGAGCATGTTTTGGGTAGGAACACATAAAAACATGCCAAATACTCACTACAAGGTAATGTTATCTAATGGATCTTTTACTGGGTGCCGACCCCACCCACCCACATTTTTCTCATGAGTATAAAATAGAGGATCTACAATGAGATCCCAGTTTATACCGGAATTTACAAGGCGAGGTCCAGACCTAATTTACTGACGAGTTTTGTAAATTCTGCTGTAGATTCTATTTATTACATGATCCAAAACCTCGGAAAAACATACTTAAATCAACAAATGAGATGCGAAACTAACATCGGCTTCTATAAGGCATGCAATGACGTTTCACGTAACTATGCATAGTTTGCCCGCATAAAGAAATAGTCCCAGATAAATAAAGACTCTTTAGCAGATTTAATGGCGCATATTTAATGACATAACTTTTCAAACTCATCATTCATTATAGTTTGTTTGAAAAATATTGGAAGCCATTATATTTTTTAGATGTAGCGTAAACAGACGACAAACCGTAAGTCAAAGGTCACCTGGCAGTGTTTCCTGTCATTAAACGAACGTTTAATATCACAATTTATAGAATGGGTTTCTTGAATGGAATAAGGATAGGATCAAATAAATTATAGTATTAAATCTGAATGGGAGAAAGGGTTAGTTATTGTATCTGTGCTTTTATTATTTTTTTCCAGTTGTTTTTCTTAAAAAATAAAGATGTATAATAGTATACACTTGTGTTTAATATTGTTGTGAATTATACACATCTTATTCTATGCTTAGTTGTTGGATCAAAGAGGTATCAAATCAATAAAATCAAAGGATGAGTCACTTACTGTTCACACCTCTATCAGAGTAAATACAATGTGATGTGGAGTGATCACTTGGTGTTTTTATAGGATCCTTTGATAATGCATCTCAATGTTGTGTTTTTATAAGAATTAGCTTTATTTGTAAGCATTTGTGTAACTAAATTAACTTGTGAACTCATCATACAACCCTAGTTTGTTTACAAATTAATCCCAAAATATCTTAATAATATAAATAAAATACATTATCTTTATTCAATACAAAATATGGTATTGGTATAAAATATGATGTTAGTTCGGCACCTGAAGGCTAACTGGATTTTTGCACATGGGGGTCCTCATGAGTAAGCGCAGTTCCACTTTTTGAGCAAAAGGCTTACTGATGGGTGTATACAGTATACGTTTTTTTCAAATTTTTTCAAATACTTTCAGTTTGAATAATAAATTGTAGTTTTATACCTTGAGTACTGCGCATGCCGTGTAGCTAACATTCTGGAGTATTTCGACTGGTTCTTTGAACATCACTCGGAATGTTGAGTTTGAGCCATCACACTGGAAACTTGTATCATTCTGGCCCATTGCTTTACCTGTATCCGTGTGAATTATCTGAAAGTAATCAACATATCGTTGGTGGGCTTCTAATATGTTGTACAGGTCTGATAATTAGGTGCCTGTCATTTGCAGAATGAGGTCCCCAGAGGGTGAGTTTAGTGATGCTAGCATCACTAAATTCGTCGTCTGGGGACCTCATTCTGCTTAGGCCTCATCTTCTCAGGAAAGTTTCTTTATTATCAAATTTCTTCACATAGATTCTATTTCTTTTTTAGTTAGTTTCTCTATATCTGCAAATTGTCAGATGAGATATTGCATAATCGAGGTTCCCAATGGGTGTACATCACAGTATTCACCATTTGGGAACTTCAATCTGAGTCTATGTCTCCCATAGCAGATGAGGCTATGCAGAATAAGGTTCCCAGAGGGTGAATTTGGTGATGCTAGCCTGCTATGCAGGATACCATCACTAAATTAACCATCTATGGACCTCATGCTGTCGGCCATGTTTTTTAAAACATTTTGGAAAAATTTATTCTGCCCATAGCATGGCCTGTAGGGTGTAGGATTTAGTCATACAAAGAGTAAAATCTGGTCATGTTTTTCATAAAAATTAAAAGAAATATGATGGCTCCATTTTAATGTCATAGGGACCTTAATTCTCCAATAAATGCAGGCTGCAGGGTGTGCCGATGGATTTAAATTTGAAATCCAAGATGGGTGCTGGCAGCCATGTTTTTAATGAATTTCGGAAATATTGTTGACTCCCATCCAGAGGTTATCGCGAAGATCCTTATAAAGTCTGGTGTTGATCAGATGAGGGATGTTGTCTGTAGGGTGTGCCGAAGGATTTAAACATGCAAATAGTAAAATCCAAGATGGCCACTGGTGGCCATGTTATTCAACGAAATTTGCAAAAAATTTATGGCTCCAATCTCGAGGACACCCCGAAGATCCGTATGAAGTTTGGTGATGATCGGATGAGGGATGTGGTCTGTAGGGTGTGCCGAAGGATTTAAACATGCAAATAGTAAAATCCAAGATGGCCACTGGTGGCCATGTTATTCAACGAAATTTGCAAAAAATTTATGGCTCCAATCTCGAGGACACCCCGAAGATCCGTATGAAGTTTGGTGATGATCGGATGAGGGATGTGGTCTGTACGGTGTGCCAAATGATTTAGACATGCAAAGAGTAAAATCTGGTCATGTTTTTCATAAAAATTTAGAGAAATATGATGGCTCCATTTTAAATCACCCAGAAGATCCCTACAAAGTTTGGTGATGATCATCATGATCGGATGAGGGATGTAGGGTGTGCTAAAGAATTTAGTCATGCAAAGAGTAAAATCCAAAATGGCTCCCATCTAGAGGTCACTCCAAAGATCCATATGAACCTTGGTGATGATTGGATGAGAGATGTGACCTATAGGGTGTGCCAATGGAAATTGTTGATGGACAGACGGCGAGACGGACGATGGACACCAACTCATGGCAACAGCTCAAACTTTACAAAGTAAAGTTGAGCTAAAAATTTATAGACTCCCAACCATATTCTTGGTCCCCTCCTCAATTTTTTTTGGATTTGATACATTGGAAAGACCCATTAGTCAGACTAGATTTTGATAAAATTGGGCGATTTAAATCACCTACAGTAATGCTCTAATTAATCGACTCCTTAACCACAGCAGAATTATGGGTAACTTTTCAGGATTTAGTCGGAAATATGGCTTGTTGCCATTCATTGGAAAGCTCTCGCCGAGAGCTTTCTGATGAATGGCAACAAGCCATATTTCCGACTAAATCCTGAAAAGTTACCCATAATTCTGCTGTGGTTAAGGAGTCGATTAATTAGAGCATTACTGTAGTATTGTATAAGGTAGAGAATACTGTTGCAATTTCGAGAAATGACCATGACCATTTATGCTCGCAAGAATAAAGTATAAAAAATAAAATTCTTTCATTTTTAACTGCACTTTGTTGCAAACCTGGGCATAATTTCAGGTCATCCACTTTTTCATTCATCTCAATGTTAATCTAAAAGAAATCTAGGCAAAGAGCTTACAGTTCACCCTAGTTAATAAAGGAGAACAATTTCACTTAAATAAAAGGTCAGCAGACCACAGTGTCCCCCGACAACATGGCAAGTCGATGCCGCTTTGTTAAAGAAATTTAAAAAAAATGTTGAAATTTTCGAAGTCGAAAAGGGTTAATAACTCCATAAAAATAATATTAGCTATATAGATGTTGCAAATCACCAACATGTTAGGAACAATATCCCAAAGTTTCAAATCTCTACATTTAAAACTGTAGGAGGAGTTGATTACACCATGAAGGTACCCAATCTCATCCAAAAGGCAAAAATGTTCCAAATTTTCTAAGTCGAAAACCCCCCAAAAATATGGAAAAAATTATATTTTTTATTAGCTATATAGATGTTGCAAATCACCAACATGTTAGGAACAATATCCCAGAGTTTCAAATCTCTACATTTAAAACTGTAGGAGGAGTTGATTACACCATGAAGGTACCCAATCTCATCCAAAAGGCAAAAGGTACCCGATCTCGGACACACGGACGGACGCACGGACGGACACACGGACGGACGGACAGACGAGGGTCATTTCTATAGTCCTCCGACGGAAACATCGGGGGACAAAAAGGGGATAACCCAGCATTATACAAGAAGCTCACCTGAATGTTAACGGCATACTCGGTTGGTCCGTGGATACTACCATATAAACCAAAACCTACCACAAATATCCGCCTATTCACCATGAATCTAGAACGAGACAGGAGAAAATACAGGGTTAAGATGATATTATGTACCTGTTGACTTTTATAATATGACATACAGTAATGCCGTAAATAATCGACCCCTTAACCACAGCAGAATTATGGGTAACTTTTCAGGATTTAGTCGGAAATATGGCTTGTTGTCATTCATCGGAAAGCTCTTACATGTTCTTTTGGCCATTATGGACTGCATCAATGATGACGAGAGCTGTGACTTGAATGTTTTGTTGTCTTCAGTTGTGCTTGTGGAGGGTGGTAACAGGTTAAATTCTGCTATGGTACGAGGAGAGAGCGAACAGAAATAGGAATTTATTAGCTCTGATGGTTTGGAATGTTAGTTTCTTTTTCTTGTTGTATCTAATGATATAGAGGGACCTAAGGTGTTTCAAGTCCATGTGCCTAGTTGCCCACAAGAAATAATAAAAAAAATTGCTATTATGCAAAAAGTGATGTGTATATAGCTTCCCTTGATGTCTTGTATCATGCAAGCTACATATGATCTGACTATGAAATTCATATAACATGTGAAAGCAAATAACTGAGGAAAATACTTCAAAAGAGACATACCTTATACGATCACTAGTTCCACTGTATCCCCAGCGGCTCTCTATCTGACAGAATCGTGAAACGACCTGTTCTTTTCCCGTAAGACAGCAGCGTGGAACATCTAGAAATGTTATCTGAGGTTTCGGGTTTACAGTGAAATAGAGAAACAACTGAACTACTTCTCTGTCCTCTAGTATACCATTTTGAGCTGCACCGACCGCAAATTCCTCCACGGACATTAGCGGGAATCTGATGAGTCTCAGTGCATGACCAAGAATTTCTTTCTGATTTGGAGCTGTTGATGGAATATTACGTCTTTGACATTCAGCGTCAGCCCAACGACATACAGCCATGAATAACTTGCATTCTCTTATGCCTAAAGTATCCCGTGCTAGAACGGCACACAAAGTGTCATGGTCGATTTCTGTGAAACCTTCAGCAGCTAATGCTTCCGACGTGTTCTTATCTATAGATTCCAGACAGAGCGCTGCTAACTGAGGCTCATCAAATAACCTTGCTTGAGTTAGAAGCATGAATGCATTATCGCTTGTTAAATTCCTTTTTAAAAACTCCACACAAGCCCTCTCCAATGCAGGAACAGCGTATTTCTTCGCAGCATAAAGAGTAGTCATAACAGTTTCGGGACCGATTTGTACTTCATCAGTGTACAAAAACCTCACCAGAGCTAAAAATGCAGCTGGTTCAACATCAGGAATCTCTATAACTTCATCAGATGTCGCCATATTGCCGTTGAATAACGCGTCAAAAACGGCACTACCTGCCGATAATAGAAACCTGTGTGATGGGACTTGCATATCGTTAGGTTTCTTTCCGATGGTGAAATGAACATCACACATTGTCTCACTGTTGAAGAGAAATGCTAGCCTATCCTTGATATGTGGCTTTGTTGCTTGCCAGTTATATGGGGCTGGACCATTCCCTGTTGGGGTAGAACATTGGGATGAATTGGCTGACTGGGGCCTGATGATAGTTTGTGTTGGTATTGGACTGGATATTCTATGTGTGTTGATTGGATCACTGACTAGGTTTTGAATGGGACTCAATGGATTGGACGACATTGGTGAGTCAGGTTGCTGTCTCTCATTGGCAGTATAGTTGTGTGGTGGTGCCTGGTTAACAGGTACATTCGCTGCTATGTTCGTGAATTTATGAGGAAAGTTTTTGGCACTCTCATCTTTTTCCATGTTCAGTGGTTGTAAACTTTCTACTATTATAACAGCTTCTTGATCACATCATGATTCCTGAAATAGAAAACTATTTATAAAATCTAATAACCTATTCAAGCATGAGTTTAGTGTGCCTGTCCTTTGCAGAATGAGGTCCCAAGAGGGTGAATTTAGTGACTCTATCCCCCATAGTGGGCAAGCATCACCAAATTCACCCTCTGGGGATCTCATTCTGCATGGCCTCATCTGCTATGGGAGACATAGACTCAGTTTGAAGTTCCCAAATGGTGAATATTGTGATGTACACCCATTGGGAACCTCGATTATGCAATGTGTCGTTTGCCAATTTGGGGATATAAGAGAAATTAAACTAAAAAAGAAATAGAATCTAAATGAAGAACATTCTATAGAAATTTGATACCTCTCGGCGAGAGCTTTCCGATGAATGGCAACAAGCCATATTTCCGACTAAATCCTGAAAAGTTACCCATAATTCTGCTTTGGTTAAGAGGTCGATTAATTAGGGCATTACTGTAAATACCTGAATTATTCTCATTTACCCATACTATTATGACTGATAGAATGGTTGGTGAGAAGTCTCACACAAATTGAACACCATGCGCAATTTTGGTTAATACATGTAAGTTGTCTGCGGGTTTGTATTTTTGGAAACCAACTAATTAAATTGATATTGACTAAACAAGAATGATTGCGTCAACAACAGTAACTTGATTTAATTTATATGAAAGAATGGTGAATTGTGTTCTGGCTATTAGTGATACAAAATTTATTGAAATACCTGCATTGTGCAAGCTTATTCACGGTGAGGTGCAGCGGTGTTTCAAATCACTTTAGGAGTGGTCTAGTCTGTGTTCTAGAATCAGTCTATTCTGGAGGACATGGCATTTGAAGGGCGTATGATATGGCGAAGAAGTCAAAGGTCCAGCAAAATTCATGGACAAATTGGGTGGATCCACTTGATCCGATTTATAATATAATATTCAGTATGACTACAAGGCAAACTAACGAAGAAGAATGCGGTACCTGGAGAAAAACATTATTTTCAATAACCCCTCCTTTACTAATGCATTCTCCCATTCATTTATGAAAGTATACATTGGAATAGTCTATTAACCCTTTACCCAACAAAACGGCCAAAACCGGCCAAATAAAGCTTCAACAGCCTAAAATATCTTCGGTCTGTCTCAATAGAACCATACAAATATGGATATCATTGGAACCGGCTCCTTGACCACATTGTGATAGTTACAGTTATGCCCTGTGTCAATGCATTCTCTTATATATGCGAGTCGACCATAGGTCGCCTCGCATATATAAGAGAATGCATTGGCCTAAAAAAAATCTTTTTTTCACACTTTTTACCATTTTTTCTTACATTCTTTAACAATTTTATAATTTTTAATGTGTTAAGCCAATGCATTCTCTTATATATGCGAGGCGACCTATGGTCGACTCGCATATATAAGAGAATGCACTGGCACAGGGGCCCTTCTGTTGGGTAAAGGGTTAATAGTCTGGAGGGATGTTCAGGTAATAAAAGCAGAGCACAAACAGACGAAAAGATAATACAAGTGCAGAAGAATTCACCTTCTTTGGTGGGAAATGTACAGATAATAAGTTTAACAAACAATCTACACAGATTGACTACCATATGATCTTTCCATCTAAGATTTTTACGTACACATGCCTGCGATTCTGTCCCAAGTGGGGGTAACAAAAAAAACACCACGATTTTCACAGGTGAAATCAAAGTGCTTGATATTCAGTTTTTACTCATGATCTTGTCGTGAGCACGCACAGTCCAACTACCCATGACAGAAAACTCTCCAATTATGATTGAACCATGGTTGTGCGAATGTTCACTAAATCGAGATAACGTCAAGTCTCTAATTAGGAATTTCCTTGACCCATAATATATCTCATTCCAAGGATATTATGCTAATTCTACATGTAATTTGAAATTTTAGAATTTAGTTCTATGTCTACGGTATCAATCTATACAGGGGTGATGCCTTAGCCCCTAGGGGGGGTCAGTACTAGTATAGCCTGCATCAGCCCCCCCTCCCCAGTCAGAGGGGGTTAGCCCCCCCCCATTGTCAGCGAAATCTGCAAAATCCATCGGGGAGCATACCTGCGAATAATTGTGCAGCTTTACCACCCATGATCCTCACCACTGCTCTGAGACAAATTTTGAATATTTACACAGACTATACAAATGCAAGTTTACTTGTAAGTAATGACGAGTCCCATGCGACACAATCGTGTGCTTTGGAAATAAACTTGCACTATACTGCGAAGAGTTAATAGAAAAGTGTTGATTGCAAAGCCATGTTGTACATTCTACATTCAGCCCGATTCCTGGAACTTGTCTGATCCATGTTTAAGTATCTGGGAACAACAGACATGTGACATTGGAGAGTAAAGACATGAAGTCACATTGTGCTTGCAGCCTGTTTATTGGAGGCCAAATTCACATTTAATAACTACATGTAATTATGTTTAAGCATGATCAGGGCTCACACTGCCACTTGCCAATGGCAAAAATAATTCACATTTGGCAAAAAATATTTTTGTTTGGCAAAAGTTTTGGCAAGTCACTATTTAATTCCTAAAGAGAGTTGAAAAAAATATTGGTCGATCAATACCATTCATTTCAGGAAACTCTTATACAATATAATTGTATTAGTGGTGTTTTATATGGTTTAGGAACAGTTAACAGCTCTATTAAGATGAAGTTAATCTGATAGCATTGGTATTGATGGGTGGAGGGATTACCCGTATTTTATGTGGTGGTGGTGTTTACATAGCTAATCCTCTTGCAATGTGATGCGCCCTTCCGATGAAGCGACCCTTCTATCATATTATTGTTCGGTGATTGATTTATTGTTGTATTATAAACCACGAAAGAGATGCGAGTATATTATTAACTAAATGCTTTCCTATCGATATCAAACGTCGTTCAAACCGCGAGTGCCGAAACATATGATCCAATCAAGTTAACAGAAAATGATACTATCAGGGATAACATTTGGCATCTAAAAGAATTTGGCAAAAAATATTTTCATTTGGCAAAAGTAAATTTCGGTCCAGCGCGGACCCTGAGCATGATGCATTACACCTAAAGCATAATGCCATTACCCTTAAGCGTAATTCAGATTTGCATTACATTTTTAAAAGCATAATGGCATTACACTTTTAAAAGTGTAATAGCATTGCATTGCGCTTAAGTGTAATTCAAATTCCATCTTTCAAAACTACCCTAGAGCTGAAATGGATGCAGCCACTTGTAAATAAATATTTCAAGAGCAAATATATGTTAGGCTCCGCCCAGAATATTTACCTTAGATGAAAGTAAATTAGGCCTATGTAACTCAACAGCTGGATCGAACAATGCTTGATTATCAATATTATAACGATTGCATGGTGAGTTGGGCATTAGTTTGTTATAGAAATTAAAGGAGCAGCCCACGTCTGAAATTCTTTTTACCCATTCATTGCATGTTAAAACAATTTGCATTTATGGGAGGCCAAATTTACAGGGGTGGCGTCATTTGGCAAACCTTGTCAGATTGCGTACTGTTTCAGACTCGGCTTTAATACAACGCCATGATTGGTTCAAACTATATAACATTATTTTTAGCTGGGTGACTTGGTCAAGGATAGGCATGCATTTTTGAGTTTAGTTGTAGTCAATCGATTCGTGGGTATGAAAACATTTACAATTAAAGTCAAATTAACCATTTTATAAGTTTTGTTTTACAACAATGATATAGAATAGTCTATAAAATATCTATATGAAATTACCGCATGGCCTAAATTGACTGTTGTACATAGACACGGAAAATAGCACTATCGTTTCGAAGAGACAATATTCAAAAATGGTATGCCAGTTTTGTTGATAACAGACAATATGAACTGATGCTATCAACGGCATTCAAATCGGATGCTTGGTCCATGTTTCCAGATATTTTGTGATGTAAGATTATAAACCATGCATACAGTAATGCCCTAAGTAATCGACTCCTTAACCTCAGCAGAATTATGGTTAACTTTTCAGGATTTAGTCGGAAATATGGCTTGTTGCCATTCATCGGAAAGCTCTCGGGTTAAGGAGTCGATTACTTAGGGCATTACTGTAATTATTAGATCGAATAACTCGTCAAATAACAATATAAGTAATCTGACTATTGTATGCAGAACGTCGGCTATATAGTGGTTATACACTTCTTCCAGATCTGGATATATCCTTCCACGAAAAATTTATTCTAATTATACCCGAGAGCTCGGCCCCAGAGGTCATAGGTCGAGGAGTCCAGAATGGGGTGGCATCAGGAAAATACTGATGCCACACCTGAACATAGCACAGTCCTAGGAATCACTGTCCATGTAAATTGTAATATTAAATTTGATTAAAATATAACAAATAGATCTAGATACATTACCTCTACTATACAGATAACTATATAACTATAATAACTAAATATAAAATATTGATTTAATATTATTAAATACTATTTTATTCAACTAACAGTGATTCCTAGGGACTGTGATTTAATCATATACCTCAAACGGGTAAAAGAATATCTGGCTTCTGACTATTTAAAAAATTAATTAATCAATGACCCACAGACCACTCTGTATCTGTAGTTGTTACGTCCTAGTGACCAAGGCTGGCTTTTACAGGACGGGATCGAGTAGATCCATAATTTTTCCAGGAAGTATTTTGCCGAACCCGTGACTTCTTCGCCACGGTAGGGATCTTTAACGTGCGCACATTGTTGCACACGGGACAGCCATTAGCGTCGGCTCCCGATCCGACGGTGTGCCAAGTGTAGTGTCATCCCTGGTCATGACATTACGAGAGGAGCAGAGGTACGAAGTTAGTCCAGTACGCATTTTTTTTAATTTTGTCTGAGACTCTTTGGCTTCTGGAATCTTTCTCAGATCACTGATCGTGACATCGACAATTGATTTGTGATGCCCATGGTACTGGGAATGCAGATGGCGACACAAAGTCCGACCGATATTTTGTCGGATTTGAACCCTCGACCGTGTCGAAGGTGTAGCTCAGAGGTCGGCCCACAAACCAACTGAGCTATCCGCTCCCCAATAATACTCTAATTTTCCCGAACAGTACAGGTGAGTGCTAATCAGTGTGCAGGTAACACAATTGTTCATGCTCGCTGTCACATGCATACACACTGACACACATTTCATTTAACCCACAACAAGCTGAAATAACAATGCAGGATGCGCGCAAGTATCATGATACATAAAATGGCAGTTTACTAAAACAGATAAAAACGGCATCTATAACACCATAGAACTACAAACACTTGTAATATTAATATTTATCGGACATTCTTATTAAATATCCGTGATAGATACACATGGGAACGGGAAGATTCGGTCGCGGGAAGATTCGGCTGAGAAGATTCGGCTGGGAAGATTCGGCCAGTCTATTGATTTAGTTAATTAGTGCAGGGATTGTGCCTTGTTGATAGCTTGGTCTTTTCGCACATATAGCCTATACACATTAATAATAACCCACTGCATTCATGAGAGAATAATTTAAACAACCAAATCGTGATTCGTGTGTGGTGGTCTACGGTAAGTGATAAAAACAGAAGTCGCACAACTAAAATCTGACTGTGTGTGCACACCGATATATTCTTACGTCACAAGGGTCTGCAACAAATATAGAGCAACATATATCACTTCACTCTGTGAGCATTACTGAATGATTGAATCTCTACCAGATTAAATTATGTTTGCGAGCGAGGTTAGCGACGCTGTGAGAGCTTTTGCAAAAGCAGCAAAATTAATGCAGAAATCTAACCTGCTAACTCAGTAATTTAACTGAGTACCAAACTGAGCAAGTTCATATAGCTACCAGAGTCGATACTGATCAAGACTGGTTATCAATACACTGATCAGTGCGTTTGGGCCTCAACAAACTTGAAAAATATATCACAATTTCGGTGTCAAACCAACTACAATCGCTTGAACTACGAAGATATCCGAAAGGTAGCGTAGATATCCGAAGATAATCGCTAGACCTACCTAAAAACCGAGAAGGGCGTCCTAAATCTGGATTGAGAATGCATCATTATGCTGAATACATTAATTCCACAAAAACCGCGCACTCCACACCACTGGTAATTATATTTATTACTAATTCTTGCCATTTATAACAATTTTTTTATTTATAAACCCCTCGAGATGGGTCGGAGGGCTTCTTCTTCTTCTTCAGAATACGACTTGAAGTCAATGTCTGCTATATAAATCCCGGAGGATAAGATTGGTCTAAAAATGAGATGATTCTTTCGGTGTTAATGGCAATGAGTCACATTGAAATAAATTTGGTGCGCCATTAGGTTTTATTTTTGTTGGGTTTTTTTTTTTGCTATAGGATAAAATCAGTTAAGACTATATTTACAATCGTTGGCGGTTTAGAGAAGTTTGCGTCGCTTGCGCCTCGCGACCAGTGACTGGATGATGTATACAGTCAGTTTATATTTGGAGATTTTGTTGTTAACAAATGCTGCTGGTAATAGGTTAAATTCTGCTATGGTTCTGGGGAAGAAAGAATATTAGTGGGCGCCAGGTATGTTGGAAGATATTTTGTGGAATTTTAGCTTCTGTTCATCATTGTATCTTGTAGTACCGTACCGGTAGTGGTTTTAGGGATTATGAGTTTATTTGGGTATGCTAAGAGTTACTTGTTGATTATCTTGGCGAATACAGTAGTCTGGTTTGAATTCGGCGTATCCTCTTCAGGGATGGGTCCATTACTTTGCAATGTAATGTATTACCATTATCATCACTTTAAAAAGTAATGCGTTACATTTCCATTACGACAATCTGAATACTTATGTGACCTTTATGAAATCCACTAAGTCCTATTAATCGACCTCAGCTGATATCACTCCAAACTCGGCGGATAACCCACTAAACTCGGCTGATATCACTTGTGACGTCATCGAGCGAAGCGTAGTGGTTACATCCAACGTAACATCCAGTCGGGGTGCAGTCATAGTGCTAGGCCGATATAACGACATTTTCATAATTAATGGACTTGAAGTAATGTCGTTTCATGATGTGTTTCATGTGATTCTAACTGGTATTTACTCCGTAATTTAAATGAAAATCGTGAATATCTACTCGGACATATAACGTGCATTACGGTAAGGGGTACTGCATGCGAATCTGCTCATTAACTTATTATAAACAGATTTAAGGGGTAGGCCAACTTCATACGTATCTCCTCATTACCTTATTCAATTCAATTCAATTCTTTTATTGTATATAACAATATAATAATCGTCGTGTATCCAAATATATAACAATATAATAAAACTGTCGACTAATGACAGGTAATCAAACAAAAACAAAAACCAATAATTATTTTATCATAAATGACTAATACATCTATAACATGTATATATATATATGTAGCCACAAGTACATGTGATATCTCTGAATTGAGATAATTATGAAAGTAGTTGTATGGCTTCGGATCGAATTACTGATATTTAATAATAGTAATGGAAAATTGAAAAGTTGATGACTTGAAAGTTGATGACTTGGTATTACGTGTTGAATAAGCTTAAAAATAGTCTGTTGCCATATTTTGTAAAAAGCTATTGATGAATATTAGTTATTTAAAATAATTTTTTCTCTTGTCCATTGATTCTTTTATATAACTACAAATCTCTCTTGTGGCTGTGAGAGTATAGGGGTTTAGAATATTGCTGACATCCAATAATTCAGTTATGCTAAAAATATTGAATTTATTTCTTATTTCATTATAAAGAGGGCATTTATATAAGAAATGCATTTCATCTTCAATATTAGTTGGACAAAAGTTACAGAATCTCTGGGATGCTTGGATAATTGGTCTTTAATATCTTCCAGTTTCAATATGGAGTGAATGGGCACTTACTCTCAGTTTGGTTAGTTCCTTTCTATATTATTTTGGTATATTAAATTCTAGATACTTTTTTAAATTGTAGCTTTGTATTATTATGATCAGATAAAGGGTAGGCCAACCACATTCGTGTCTCCTCTTAACTTATTATGATCAGATAAGGAGAACCGCACACGTATCTCCACATTAACTTATTGTGATACGATAAGGGGTACTGCATGCGAATCTTCTCATTAACTTTTTATGAACCGACAAGTGATACTTCATACGAATCCTCAACAAATTTTTTAGGTATCCATATTAATGAGAACTTGACGTTCAAAAAGCACGTATCCATAATCTGCTCTAAAATATCACATGCAATATATTGTATCAATAAGGTGAAACCTTTTTTCCCGAGTAAAGCATTGAAAACTTTGTACTATGCATTGATTCAAAGCCAATTAGTTTACGGTATCCAAATATGGGGACATGTTCCAGAAGTCAAGAAAAATTTTCTATTACAAAAACGAGCAATGCGTATAATATGCAATAAGAAGTATAGGAGTCACACAGACCCGCTCTTTAAAAAAGAAAATATCTTGAAAATATATGACTTACACACCATCAATTCTACAATGTTCGTGCATGACTGGTATTATGACCGTCTGCCGGCTTCTTTTAAAATGATGTACAACAAACGAGCAAAATCAACTCCAAGACACCCTAATCCCCTGCTACTAGAAAAACATAGAACCAAATTTTCTGGAAGATTACCACACCACGCCTTCCCCACAATATGGAACAACCTTGAAGCTGAATACACATGCATACAAAGCAGGCATATATTGAAGAAACGCTTACAGACAAAAATACTTGGTAATTATCTAAAAAATGTACGCTGTAAAAACACAGGATGTCCCGACTGTACCGATACATAATATGAATACTTATATTAAAATAAACACCATGTATACACATAGTTCTATTCGGCAGCACAATCATAGTTCTACTCTACCATTTTTATTTCCACCACCGCGTCCTCGGTCATATCAAAGGCTACAATACCAATACCACGATGACTACAACGCAAGTCATAATATCGACATATTAAAGGTGAACAAGCATATTTGAAGTAATGGACACTCATGCCGAGTCTGCGCCTCCAATCTATGATGGTATACACACACATAATTATCACATTTAGTTAACATTCTCCCTTAAACCTCACTCAACAAAAAACCCTTCCGGCGAATCATATGAATTCATATTTATTTTTATTGTTACTATAAAAGATGCATAATCTCTCCCCAGAATCCTATGAATCTATGAGTATGAAATAATAATTCTGAGTCGGATGAGACATCGTGATGAGCTTGTGTTCTGAGATTTCATCATGAGAACTTCTCTATAATCGGAATACTATTCTCTCAATCTTCGTTTGAAACTAAGACATGCAGAAACTTCTCATACTTTAGAACATGTGACAAGAACGTAACGTTTCCGGGAGAGATAAAGCGATATAGTGATCACTCGTCCGGACTGGCTCACAAACATATAAACACTTTAAAAAAAAAAAAAATGCCCTGAACATTTTGTCTTATATTATTTGTTATATATACGATTAGTCTGTACGTGTACGTGGATACGAATATGAAAAATACTCACGCTATCTGATAAATTATTTGTATAATGATATTTGTTATGGGGGAAACAGGAAGACAGCCCGGCAGGGCTATGTTCCCCCCAGCAATATACTGAATTATTCTAGTTATATGTTAATTTATTGTACTATTCATATGTGTATTGTAAATAAAAATATCCTATCCTATCCTATCTCCTCATTACCGTATTATCATAAGATAAAGGGTACTGCATTCGTGTCTCCTCTTAACTTATTATGATCAGATAATTAAATCAGATCACTAACTTATTATGATGCGATAATAAGGTGTATTGCGTGCGAATCTTCTCATTAGCTTATAATGAACAGATAAGGGGTAGGGCCTACTTCATACGTATCTCCTCATTATCGTATACTAGTATTATTATCAGATAAAGGGTACTGCATTCGTGTCTCCTCTTAACTTATTATGATCAGATAATTAAAGGGAACTGCGTGCGTATTCCAATCACTAACTTATTATGATGCGATAAGGTGTACTGCATGTGAATCTTCTCATTAACTTATTATGAACAGATAAGATGTATGCCTAGCTAATACGAACGTCTAGCTTGTAAACCAACAAAGTTAAAGATGAGTACCAATTCTTTGTTGATTCTTCGCAAGCCATTGGTTGAGATTTTTGTCAGGTGATATTTTATTTCCCTGTTATTGGCTCAATGAGATAGAACACTGTAGCATTAACGAAAATCGCGATTTTCAGGGAGATATAACAAAATTCCATAGCCTCTCATTCAAATGTGATGCAAGAAAGCATGTGATATGTGGATATAAAATGCCGAGCTGAATCGAACGTCACCAATATCTCATGTAGTGATATTCACTAAATACAAATTTTCTCTCCACCAAGAAACAACCTCAAGTATGATCATCGCTGGAGTCTCTACACATTATATCTCTCATATTATTCTGAAATTGTTTGTTTTGGTAACTGTTTTGGCAATTTTGTAGTTGCTCACTTTTTGAGATTTGGGGACAAGGACACAATGTTCTCCAAGATAGGCAATCCCATCCTAGAATGACATATATATGGAAGACTCATATATAAGAGAATGCACTGGTACAGGATCTATAAAGTTGCACCAGCGCAGCTCCCATGATGAGAGGGTCCATACATAAAACTGACAACGTCGTCATATGGCCTAGCGGCTGAACGACGATAAACCCAAAATAAACCAACCTTACATGATCATCATAGACCCCCCCCCCCAAATAAACTAACATTACATAGTCACCATAGAAGCCCCCTCCCAAATAAACCAACCTTACATGATCATCATATAAACCCCCTCCCAAATAAACCAACCTTACGTGGTAACCATAGAAGCACCCCCAATAAACCAACATTACGTGGTCACCATAGAAGACCCCCTCCCAAATAAACCAACCTTACATGATCATCATATAAATCCCCTCCCAAATAAACCAACCTTACATGCATGATCATCATATAAGCCCCCTCCCAAATAAACCAACCTTACATGATCATCATATAAACCCCCCTCCCAAATAAACCAACCTTACATGGTCACCATATAAGCCCCCCCCCCCAAATAAACCAACCTTACATGATCATCATATAAGCCCCCCTCCCAAATAAACAAACCTTACATGATCATCATATAAGCCCCCCCCCTAAATAAACCAACCTTACATGATCATCATATAAGCCCCCCTCCCAAATAAACCAACCTTACATGATCATCATATAAACCCCCTCCCAAATAAACCAACCTTACATGATCATCATATAAGCCCCCCTCCCAAATAAACCAACCTTACATATTCAAAATAGAAGCCCCCCCAATAAACTAACCTTACAAGGTCACCACAGAACCCCCCCCCCCAAATAAACCAACCTTCATGGTCACCATAGAATATCCCCAAATAAACCAACCTTACATGGTCACTATAGAAGACCCCCCCAAATAAACCAACCATACCTGGTTAGAAGCCCCACCCCAATAAACCAACCTTACATGGTCACCATAGAAGTCCCCACCAAAATAAACCAACCTTACATGGTCACCATAGAAGCCCCCACAAATAAACCAACCTTACATGATCACCATAGAAACACACCCCAAATAAACCCACCTTACATGGTCACCATAGAAACACCCCCCCCCCCAAATAAACCAATCTCACATGGTCACCATAGAAACACACCCCAAATAAACCAACCTTACATGGTCACCATGGAAACACCCCCCAATAAACCAACCTTACATGGTCACCATAGAAACACCCCCCCCCAAATAAACCAACCTTACATGGTCACCATAGAGCCCCCCCCAAATAAACCAACCTTACATGGTCACAATAGATGCCCCTCCCCAAATAAACCAAACTTATATGGTCACCATAGAAACCCCGCCAAAATAAATCAACCTTACATGGTCACCATAGAAGCCCCCCCCCCCACAAATAAGCCAACCTTACATGGTAACCATAGAAGCCCCCATCCCCCAAATAAATCAACCTTACATGGTTAGAAGCCCCCTCCCAATAATTCAACCTTACATTCACCATAGAAGCTCCCCCAAATAAATCAACCTTACATAGTCACAACAGAAGCCCCCCCCCAAATAAACTAACCTTACATGGTAACCTTAGAAGCACCCGGCAAAATAAACCAACCTTACATGATCACTATAGAAGCCCCCATCCCCCAAATAAATCAACCTTACATGGTCACCATAGAATCCCCCCAAATAAGCCAACCTTACATGGTCACCATAGAAGCCCCACCCCAAATAAACCAACCTTACATGATCATCATATAAGCCCCCTCCCAAATAAACCAACCTTACATATTCAAAATAGAAGCCCCCCCCCCCAATAAACTAACCTTACAAGGTCACCACAGAACCCCCCCCCCAAATAAACCAACATTCATGGTCACCATAGAATACCCCCAAATAAACCAACCTTACACGGTCACTATAGAAGACCCCCCCCCCAAATAAACCAACCATACCTGGTTAGAAGCCCCACCCCAATAAACCAACCTTACATGGTCACCATAGAAGTCCCCACCAAAATAAACCAACCTTACATGGTCACCATAGAAGCCCCCACAAATAAACCAACCTTACATGATCACCATAGAAACACACCCCAAATAAACCAACCTTACATGGTCACCATGGAAACACCCCCAATAAACCAACCTTACATGGTCACCATAGAAACACCCCCCCCCCCAAATAAACCAATCTCACATGGTCACCATAGAAACACACCCCAAATAAACCAACCTTACATGGTCACCATGGAAACACCCCCAATAAACCAACCTTACATGGTCACCATAGAAACACCCCCCCCAAATAAACCAACCTTACATGGTCACCATAGAGCCCCCCCCCCCCAAATAAACCAACCTTACATGGTCACAATAGATGCCCCTCCCCAAATAAACCAAACTTATATGGTCACCATAGAAACCCCGCCAAAATAAAACAACCTTACATGGTCACCATAGAAGCCCCCCCCCCCCCACAAATAAGCCAACCTTACATGGTAACCATAGAAGCCCCCATCCCCCAAATAAATCAACCTTACATGGTTAGAAGCCCCCTCCCAATAATTCAACCTTACATTCACCATAGAAGCTCCCCCAAATAAATCAACCTTACATAGTCACAACAGAAGCCCCCCCCCCCCCAAATAAACTAACCTTACATGGTAACCTTAGAAGCACCCGGCAAAATAAACCAACCTTACATGATCACTATAGAAGCCCCCATCCCCCAAATAAATCAACCTTACATGGTCACCATAGAATCCCCCCAAATAAGCCAACCTTACATGGTCACCATAGAAGCCCCACCCCAAATAAACCAATCTTACATGGTCACCATAGAAGCCCCCCCCCCAAATAAACCAATCTTACGTGGTCACCATAGAAGCCCCCCCAAATAAACCAACCTTACAATGTCACCATAGAAGCCCCCAAATAAACTAACCTTACATTGTCACCATGGAAGCCCCCCCCCCAAATAAACAGACCTTACATTGTCACTATAGAAGACCCCCAAATAAACCAACCCTACATGGTCACCATAGAAGCCCCCATCCCCAAAATAAACCAACCTTATATGATCACCATAGAAGCCCCCCCCCCCCAATAAACCAACATTACACGGTCACCATAGAAGCCCCCCCCCCCCCAATAAACCAACATTACATGGTCACCATAGAAGCCCCCCCCCCCCCCCAAATAAACCAATTTTACATGGTCACCATAGAAAAGACACCCCCCCCCCCAAATAAACCAACCTTACATTGTCACCATAGATTCCCCACCCCCAGTAATGGTCCATGACACCAATGTGTATACATAGCACAATATTATGCACACTGTGTATATATACACACAACAAAAAATATCGGAAAAAAATATACGGTTCTATATAAGGTGTCTCAATATCGGAACCAAGACAGTGTAGGTTCTTCGAGACCAAAGAACCAACTGGTTCTTCGTTGTTTCGGCCAATTTGGCCGGTTACTTCATGTGAGTTTTTCATCTGACGTGTGTGTCGGAATAATGATATGGAGGATTTATGTAAATGTTAGCCCAAACTACATTTCCAAGTAACGATGGTTTTGTTGTTTATTTTGAGGAATAATACCGCGTCAGATGAATTCAGCCCAAATATGTTAACAGTTGTCGTGTAAAACATTCGGCAGTAAGTTAGCGTTATTTAGTATTTGTGGATGTCCTTTAACATGGGGAAAATAGACTACTGCGCTTGAACGAGCATGTGAATTGTCGTTTTTAATGTATAGCAACTTTATAATCAATAACAGAGGCATTCTCTGTCAAATAAGGTCGCTCTATTTACGATACCAATTGGGGAACTTTGTAAATTAAATTACGCGTAAACTTAACCTGCTGCAAATAGAAAAGGTGTCGGAATCGGCGTACTCGCCCCATGGGCTAACTCGCCCAATCGGCGCGTGCCAACTCGGAATAAAAGGCCAACTCGGAATAAAAGATGCATACGGGGTGTTATATGGCGTTTGGTCCGTTGTTTCTCAATGAATATTATTGAAATTTGGTGTATATGTCCGGGCTGGGACATGGAATACAACAACGTTTGAATTGTTTTTAAATTTACAAATTTGTTGATTTTATTCATTTTGTTTTCGTTCTGAAACACACTATAAAGTGTATATAATATAATAACGAACACGAGACATACATAATTTATGAACTGTTAACAAAAGATATCAAATTCAATACATGACAAAGATGACTCAGTGGAGTTTATAAAGTGAACATAAAAACATTGAGGTAAGAATCTTTTTAAGGAATTCAACTTTATTTAATGATAATAAACACATAAATTAAAATAACAAACATGAGACATACATGATTTATAAACTGTTAACAACAGATATCAAACTCAATACATGACAAAGATGACTCAGTGAAGTTTATAAAGTGAACATAAAAATATTAAGGTAAAAATCTTTTTAAGCATTACTAAACCGTTTAGCACAGTCCACTTCACTCATCCGATCATCACTAAACTTAATATTTATCTTGATATTGATCTATCAGATGAGAGCTATCAAATATTTTTTTAATTTTATAGGAAAAAATGGTCGCCAGCGGCCATATTGCATTTACGTTATATGTTATCGCGTCATGTCGATATCTAGTATTACTTAGAAATTTCACCTTTCCAGATTCATAATTGCTCCATTGACTGTAACAGATGGAATTATTCCCCTCTTCGGATAGAGTGTCACTGAAACTTTATTTTGTCAGACTGTCTGTATAGTCACTGATTATATATGGCAATAATCTGTAATAAGATGTAGCACTATTTTATTTTATATTTACATGCAGTGCTGTTTTTATACAACAATTCTAATCCCCCCTAGATCATCATGTGATCGACCATACATCGCGCGAGGACCTGGTTGAATTAAGGGTTTTTTTTATGGATAACTTCTGTCCTCAAGCTAGATTATACTTATGACATTTAATGGCATGTTTCTAACATGGAGGGTTAGATATGCGTGAGACACCACCACTCTTCAATTCACACCAAGTTATCAGCTGTCATATTCGGATATTAGAACCCATAGCCATGATATATGGTTTATTTTGTGTATACTAGTAATATTGTTATTTTCAGTACCTTTATATACCAGTACTGTGTATAACAATGCATATACATTAATCCATGTATACATGTATATTGATTCAACGGATTCAGTGGTTTTGTCCATCAGTCTATCAAATTTGCGGGGAAAACATGGCCACAAGCAGTACACCCTGTTAAATTTCGAATTTGAATCAATTGGCGCACCCTGCAGCCAGCTTTTATTGGAGAACTTTTTCTCATGTGGATAGTTTGGGTCACCGCTAGATGTGAGCCATGTTTTGTTCTCAAGCTGTCCTTGTGAAGACATCACTGCCAGCGGTGATCTTGAATTTTACTATTTTTATGGCTAAATAATTTGGTTGATCCTACAGACGACACCCCTTGTCCGATCGTCACCAGATTCCACAATGATCTTCTGGATAACCAGGGGGAGAGTAATCTAATTTTCCCGAATTTCGTTAAAAAACATTACCACAGGCAGCAATTTGGTATCTTACTGTTTGATCCTCTTTTGCGTGACTGAATTGTTTAGCAACTGTACAGTCATATCCCTCATCTGATAGTCACCACACTTTATATTGATCTTCGGGCTGACAACTAGATGGGAGCTATCGAATGCTTTGAATTTTTTTGGAAAACATTGTCGCCAGCAGTCATCTTCTATTTTGGTTTTTATATACATGTATATCTCTTCATTCGGATAGCCAGTATTACGTAGGTACTTCAACTTTCCGCATTCCTGTCATCATTTGAAATATAAAAATTTACCTGATACCATGCACCCTTCAAAATTTGTTTCGTCGTATCTATTTTAATGACCCGTATGGTAATATTGATACAGATATATTTGTCAAACATTTCTTTGTACAATATACAGGTATTTAGTTTGTAACTAAATCTAGAAATATATAATAGTAGCTGGTGGACCCTACTTCGTCCGGGATGTTCCCCTCTGATTTTCAGAGAATTGCGCGATTTAACCTTGAATTGACCATTTTAAAGGTGAACGTCATGTCGGGTCACGATTTGACCCGCCCAAAACACTCCCCGGACAAAAGTCACGACAAAAGTACCCGTCGAAATCCGCCCGGCTTTACCCGATTTGACCTTGAATTGACAATTTTGAATGTCAAGATCAGGTCAGGGTCATAATTTGACCCACCCGAAACACTCCTGGGACAAAAGTAACAGTAGGTATTATATTTCGTTGAAATACTTCGTTTTACCAGATTTGACCTTGAATTGATCTTTTTGAATGTCAAAGTCAGGTCGGGATCAAGATTTGATCCGTCCAAATAGTCCAGAAACATGCCTACATCAGCACGTTCGAGGACATGGTCCCACGTGAAATTGAACCCGTCAATATTGCTCCCGGGATCGAAGTAGTCCTACACACAAATTTTTAGTCGGATCGGTCAAGGTCCAGAAACATGCCTATGAGCGAGGTCAAGTTGACACGTTAAATACCAAATCCGAGTCGGATCAGTCGAGCAGTGTTAGAGTCTATAACACATACACACATGCATTCATGCATACACACATACATACAGACAGGTGTTCCAAAATGTATAATCGATAGCTACAACAATTCTATGGTAGATAATTCACGGCCGACCTGATGCATGCATCTTAGTTTTCTTGTAATACATGGTGTGGAAGTTGGAACCTAGCCAAGAACAAACTTTATCATTGATCACTTCAACATACGCGGGTATCCCGTTTAGTTCTCTTTGATCGCAACCTGACCAAATGGAATTAAAGCCTGGATTGCAGAAGACGTTTTCACATCCACAATTATATCTCATATATATTTTGAAGACCTCTGTCTGTTTGTCTGTTTGTCTGTCTGTCTGTCTGTCTGTCCTTAATACAAATCTACGATTCTCGACCGATCGGGACGAAACTTGGTACGTGTGTGTAGTTTGACCAGGCGGTGGTCGTTGTCTTATTGGCGAGCCCGTGCGACGCCCGTGCAGCGCATGCGCAGACGAGATCTCGGAAACGGGTGGAGCTATCGACTTGAAATTTGTTATGTGAATGTATCTTGCCCCGAGTACGAATTTTATCGGGTCGGCGAGCCCGTGCGACGCCAGCTTCGCGCATGCGCAGACGAGATCTCGGAAACGGGAGGAGCTATCGAATTGAAATTTGGTATGTGAATGTAACTTGCCCCGCATACAAATTTTATCGGGTCGCCGAGCCCGTGCGACGCCAGCTTCGCGCATGCACAGACCAGATCTCGGAAACGGGTAGAGCTATCGACTTGAAATTTGGTTTTTGAATAGCGCTGGGTAGAGCTATCGACTTGAAATTTGGTTTTTGAATAGCCCGGACAACGTCGGGCTCATAGGCTAGTCTATTATATATTTTGGAAGTTCTGTGTGTCTGTCTGTCTGTCTGTAATCGATGGACTCGAAAACGGCCGAGCCGATTTCGATGAAACTTGGTATGTGGGGGTATTTTCGGCCGGGGAGTGACATGGGCCTATTAATTTGACCGTGCGACGTGACATTGACCTTGAAATCGGGTCATTTCAAGGTCAAACGCCCGAATATCACGGGATTTCGATGAAACTTGGTGTCTAGGGAAACTTTCGTATGGGGAGTCTCATAAGCCTATTCATTTGCCCGTGCGACGAGACATTGACCTTGAAATCGGGTCAATTCAAGGTCAAATCGCGAATTTTGATGGGATTTCCACGAAATTTGATACATAGGGTTACTTTTGTGCACTGAGTGTTTTGGACGGGTCAAATCGTGACCCGAACTGACCTTGACCTTCAAAATGATCAATTCAAGGTCAAATCGGGTAAAACCGGATGGATTTCGACGGGTACTTTTGTCGTGTACTTTTGTTCGGGCAGTGTTTTGGACGGGTCAAATCGTGACCCCACCTGACCTTGGCCTTCAAAATGGACAATTCAAGGTCAAAGCCCGGACGAAGTCGGGTCACCTTCTAGTATATATATATATTTCCATATTTTGGGCGAGAATTAAAGGTACTCAATTCGATTAAGCACCCCTAAATTACTATTTCTTAGTGTTAAAGCTATTGATTTACTTATTCACGATAGGTTTTTTCTAAATAGAGCAGGTCTGATCCCAAAATGGGATGAATTCAGATATTAATTATTTTCTCTTATTGCGATAAACCCGCATGTTTTATAATCAATGTTCGTTAAAGGTCCACTTAATTTTCGAACAACCAGATCACATTATATACAACATATTGAACATATTCCATATTGTATACCATTTGAAAGAGGAAGCTCCAAAACATTGTATTATCAACTGATCCGGTCATTAAACTGGGAACATATTGTTTTTGTCGAGGTACTGAGGTGTGTTCTATGATTAATTTTGACCCAGACTGTACTATAATATCTATTATTCTCAATGGAAGGGGAATAACTCAATCTCTTAGTTTGAATTTTGATGCATTCTGGGTTGACAAGGGGGGGGGGGGGAAGTCTTGGAATGAATCTGAGAATCTCTATCACTTGGTGGACACTCCAAGGCCACAGCTGTTTCCGTATTCTGGTGGAATATATATATTTTTGGTTCCTCTTCCAAATGGTATATAATGTGGGATATGTCGTGTATAATGTAATCTGGTCATTCGAAAATTAAGTGGGCCTTTAACCTGGCTTTATTTTCTAAATGGATTATGACAGTCATGCATTATAAAATTATACACTGGAGTGTTCTATTATTCTTCTAGATGTGCTTTCAGGAAAAATAAGTAGACGACAGATAATACAAGTACAGAAGAAGTCCTATTTACTGGAGGGAAATTTTCAGATAATAAGTTCAACAAATGTTATATTAATATTTCCTAAGAGAACTACTCGATAATGAGTATTTAGTATAGAAAGGGTTGACATAATATTGAGAATATTGAAGCTTACACGTTTACAAGAATCACATTTGTCGATTTATACGTCGTAACAGGAAATGTCTGGCCCATAAACATAACACGTGGTACTAAACTGACACAAGTCCACATTGCAGGAGCAGAAGTATCAAATGCACTGGTTATGAGTAAAATGATTTATCTTCAAGAGATTTGTGTCATACACTGACAGGCCACTGTGCGACAGGTTGTTCGTGATTACCACCGCTAACATGCAATCTGGATCGACCACTACAGACCGATAGCCAACATTTTTGGAAATGTACGTTTGCAAGTTATTGTTTGGTGAGTGTTATGATATTAATATTCGCCTGAGCGCATGGGTGTTTTATTTATAGAATGGGAATTTTTGGGAGGATTAAAAGTTGAACTGCGACCGGAGGCCGAGTCCGGTAAAAGGTGTAGTTGGGAATTTCAATTTCGTTTATTGTCGTGACATAATGTTGATTTTTGGTTTGTGATAAGATATTCCAATTACAAATAAAAGAAATAAAAAAGATAATTTGTAAGTCTTATATTTCAACTTTTATAGACATTTTTCGTTCTGCAGCCCACTGGGGTTGTGGTCGGAGACGGCCAAATCGGCCGCCGGTTCGTTAATTAGGTGCTGGTTGTTATTGTTATCTTAACGGAATTCTGAGTCGGTCATTCGCAAAACCAATATATTTTATATTCTATAATTACAATCATGGGTATATAATATATGATCTTGAGCGCGTTACCATTTCTGACATTGGTTTTCTTGTTTTCTGTGTATACGGTAAACAAGAAATTTTATTGGCGCTACGAGTATACTCAAAGATGTGATCACCGAATAAAAGACGATATCTCACTTTAACCCTTTACCCAACAGAACGGCCCTGTGCCAATGCATTCTCTTATATATGCGAGTCGACCATAGGTCGCCTCGCATATATAAGAGAATGCAGTGGCTTAACACATATTAAAAATGATAAAATTGTCAAAGAATGTAGAAAAAAAATATAAAATTGTTAAAGAATGTAAGAAAAAATGGTAAAAAGTGTTAAAAAAGAATTTTTTTAGGCCAATGCATTCTCTTATATAAGCGAGGCGACCTATGGTCGACTCGCATATATAAGAGAATGCATTTGGCACAGGGCATAACTGTAACCATCACAATGTGGTCAATGAACCGGTTCCAATGATATCCATATTTGTATGGTGTTAGTGAGACAGACCGAAGATATTTTAGGCTGTTGAAGCTTTATTTGGGCGTTTCTGGCCGCTTTGTTGGGTAAAGGGTTAAAGCATGTAATGGCGATAGTAAGTGCTTTTCGTGCAGTTTCTTTCAAAAAAAATTGGTGTACTGAAATAAAAGGAAGATATGTATATACACCATGTTGTGTTGGATATTCGGAGATTCGAGCATGAAAACAGTTTGTGAACGAGCCGGCTGGTTAAAGGTACTCAACCCGATAAAACTCCTCTCAATTACTATTTCAATGGCTTCGGGGGTCAAAAATATTTGATTCGAGTCGAGGAAGTCACCCATCAACGCTCAGATTTGTTAGATATCGATTTTAGAAATCTATTATTTTTCATTATCGGGAATACAGAACTCAGTCAAAATTGCGTTAAAATTACCACTTGATTTTAGAGTTATTCATCCTTGTCTGTTTGAATAGATTTGGAGTACACATCCAGAGCAGATTACGGCAGTTATTGGTACTCATCTCGAGAACATAACAAATTTGAAAAATCAATATCTAATAACTCTGAGCTTTGTTTGATGGGTTCCTCGACTCGAATCAAATATTGTTTACCCCCAAAGCCAAAGAAATAGTAATATAGGACCCTCTGATCGGATTGTTGTTGTTGGAATCTGTTGAGATGGGGACCCTCTTTACGGGTTGAGTACCTTTAATTATTATTATGCTTTAATTTCCTCCAATATCATTAAGAGTTACAAACATATGTACTTTGCTAAACATATATCTAAAGGTTTTGGCTGTATAGATATACACATACCAATATTCTATATACACGTACATACAAGTGATACCAATATCGTGCATGCATGTATAAACAAACAATATATGATTTATGAAATTAAGGTATTATGCATTTACGCAATGGGTTATTCTTGTGAATGGAAGATGAATTACGCCGTACTATGTCATTGCAAACGTAATCACCCGGATAAGTTAACTGCATTAAAGGGTTACTGCACGCCCAAGCCGGCCACCCAGTGTATGGGACCATCCTCAATCATACCGACCACAATACATGGAGCCATGGAAACCAACGCAAGCCACACTCATGCGCTCCCTTAACGATGCAAACAACATGCCAACTACAATGAAAATGAGTTTATGACTCGAGTCATAATCCCATCCCACCACAATCACCATGCCGCCCGCACCACACATAGAGCCCACGAGCGCACTCCACACCAATTCACGACCCAAACCCATCCACCAACTGCACACATTCTGCCCAGTTCAAAAGGTGACCGTCCCACAAATGGTCAGATCTAGCACACATCCCCTTTAAGAAGTGTATTCTGAGCTGGGACAGAGTGTTTCAACTTTCAAATAACTTATACACGGCATGTGAACGAGGGAAAAATTAAAATGTGACACAAAGGTACATTTCCAATGAATAGGGGGACTATATTGTACCAAAGTGCGCGATATGTGACTTGTGCTAAAGTTACAAGTACATGATAATAATATTGAAAGAAGGTATTTGTCATTTTGTTAAAATGTTCACAATATGTATCGACTGGTGTGATGAGCAAACTACTAGCCTGGTTCGATGTGATAAAATTTCCAAATATTCGCAGTCACTCTGACAAAAAAGATGACAAGATCCCTCCAATCCGAGTCAACTGGAATATCGGATGGGCGATGACCAAGGAAGCAGGCCAGTAGCTCTTCCTTTTCCAGTCCGTCTAGATGCAGGGATGCATCAATCCCAAACTGGTCAAGAAAATCCTGCTAATAGAATGAAGATATGTATATACACCATGTTGTGTTGGATATTCGGAGATTCGAGCATGAAAACAGTTTGTGAACGAGCCGGCTGGTTAACAAACTGCTTTCATGCTCGCATTCCTGAATATCCAACGAAACAGTGGACACGTCTGAATATCCAACGAAACAGTGGACACGTCTGAATATCCAACGAAACAGTGGACACGTCTGAATATCCAACGAAACAGTGGACACGTCTGAATATCCAACGAAACAGTGGACACGTCTGAATATCCAACGAAACTGTGGACACGTCTGAATATCCAACGAAACAGTGGACACGTCTGAATATCCAACGAAACAGTGGACACGTCTGAATATCCAACGAAACAGTGGACACGTCTGAATATCCAACGAAACAGTGGACACGTCTGAATATCCAACGAAACAGTGGACACGTCTGAATATCCAACGAAACAGTGGACACGTCTGAATATCCAACGAAACAGTGGACACGTCTGAATATCCAACGAAACAGTGGACACGTCTGAATATCCAACGAAACAGTGGACACGTCTGAATATCCAACGAAACAGTGGACACGTCTGAATATCCAACGAAACAGTGGACACGTCTGAATATCCAACGAAACAGTGGACACGTCTGAATATCCAACGAAACAGTGGACACGTCTGAATATCCAACGAAACAGTGGACACGTCTGAATATCCAACGAAACAGTGGACACGTCTGAATATCCAACGAAACAGTGGACACGTCTGAATATCCAACGAAACAGTGGACACGTCTGAATATCCAACGAAACAGTGGACACGTCTGAATATCCAACGAAACAGTGGACACGTCTGAATATCCAACGAAACAGTGGACACGTCTGAATATCCAACGAAACAGTGGACACGTCTGAATATCCAACGAAACAGTGGACACGTCTGAATATCCAACGAAACAGTGGACACGTCTGAATATCCAACGAAACAGTGGACACGTCTGAATATCCAACGAAACAGTGGACACGTCTGAATATCCAACGAAACAGTGGACACGTCTGAATATCCAACGAAACAGTGGACACGTCTGAATATCCAACGAAACAGTGGACACGTCTGAATATCCAACGAAACAGTGGACACGTCTGAATATCCAACGAAACAGTGGACACGTCTGAATATCCAACGAAACAGTGGACACGTCTGAATATCCAACGAAACAGTGGACACGTCTGAATATCCAACGAAACAGTGACACGTTGCACTATTGTTAAAGACATATTATGTACTTGTTTCGGATGCATGAAATTGATAAGTTAGTACTCAGGTGCTATGCCAACCTGGGGAATGTAGCAATCTTCTAAGTTCTAACAGCGCCGAAAATTTCAAAGAAATCGACTATATACCACTCCATAGAAAACATCGTTTGAACAACGCCCAATTTACATCTCGATTCGGGACGCAACACTTTACTATCTGCGAAAATCTAACACAAATGATTTCTCTATCGAGAGTCATTGATTTAGTTAATATATAAGAATGACGGTGTATATGGTCAATTTGGATTAATATTCGTAACAAATAACTACTTTAAGAAAGATTATTCTGAATTTCTATGAGATCACCCTACCGGAGTGTTTCACATCACACTAATATAACTCTAGATTTCTTCATGTATTTGCGATTCACCAACCAGGTTTGGGTTTCAGCTATAGCAAAACTTCAGTTCTGCTAGATTTATCATGAAGTTATGCCTATGTTCACACTGATTTAATATGTCCTTTTTTCTCATAAAAATCAATTTTGGAATGTGTTGCAACAATGACAGGTGGCAACCTGACAATTTGTCGCATGGCCGCGATTAGAACAAAAAGAATGTTTTCACCCCGTATTTTAGCTGGGTTTTGTCAAATGTTGCATATATATATATCTGACCCTCAATTTCGTAAAAATACGGGTTCATATATTTCACCGGAAATTCTGGAAAAGAAGCAGTAAGAAAGATAATTTGAAAAGCAGTCACAGAAAGTATACGTATAGTTCATTTACTCTTCTCATAACAACCTCACGTGCATGTATGACAACACTTCACGATTCTTAGAAAAAACAGGGTGGTAATTTTGGCACATTTGGACGTCACGGAACCACAGATCTTGCTGACTTGACACCGGTCAAGTCAACAAAATAACAGAAATCAGTATGTAAGCTCATATGCAATTAACAGGACATGGCTCAAGCTTCAAAATTTTGTCTACGTAATATGCATGGAAGGCGGTATAAGATATGTTGACAACTACACGAAGTATTGATATACCTACTTCACTACACGATCAAAATTAAAATCTCTTCAGTGGTCAGTGCAGTGGTACTTTTTTCCATATTTTACCCTAATGTTGTTGGACTAAATAGCTATCCAGCCCTTGAAATTAAGAAAAATAATAAATATTTTTTTCTTGTATTCTTGAACAATTTTATAATTTCACCCATACAGAGCCCCAGACAAACATGAGCAGACGACACTCTTCTATATGCTTCTATATATGTGTGGGGCTCCCTGCAGGGTAATGGGTGTTTTTTAATTTATGTCCTAAAAATTGTAAGAAACATTTATTTAAAAAACATGATAAAAAATTGTTAAGCCAATGCATTCTCTTATATATGCGAGGCGACCTATGGTCGACTCGCATATATAAGAGAATGCATTGGCACAGGGTAAAAAAAATACTTGCCATGATCACAGCCATTTTCCAGCTGCACTCAATTTTTCGCACAGAAGTGAATAAACGCTCTTTATTTCTACCACACCAGGATAGACTAACAGCTAAGAACGCTCTTTTCTGTCCATGCCGTGAAAATGGCTGTTTTTGTTGGGACCCAAACATCGTGTTCAAGGTTGTATTTTAATATGACTTCAATGCGTCTTTCTGGGAGAGATAACGCTTGTAGAATGGTAGTTCAAGTATTTATCGACTTATTTCGATACTGTACCGCGGGGAAAAATTAAAAGCTAACAATTTAACAACATACTAACAAAATCCAGATAAAACTTCCTGTGACGTCATAACACCTAATGACGGATAGCAGCTATCCTCAACCTATTTGGATACCGCCGGAAAAAATTAAAAGCTAATAATATTAGGTGTATTTTTGCCATTTTTTGGAGCGCAAACCATTCGTGATCCAATATATAATTTCTGTCAAATATAGTTTCTAAATATAACAGTTTTCGTGTAAGGCCAATGACCCCTGGGCGACTTGATATTGAAACGACACCAGAGTATACATTTATCTCCTAAATAAACTATGTATATTCTATCAATCACGGTGGCGAATCACGTGGTTTCACGGTGGCGAATCACGTGGTTTCGAGTTGATGAGTATCGCGCATTCAAAATGGCCGAGGCGATCGAAAACGCGACCAGAAACGAGGTAAAAAGGTAAATAAACTAATATATGACATATTAAATAGTATTTTGTCAGCTACGAGCAGATGCTATACTATTTTTCAAACAAGCTGATACATGTACCCCATTTGTGTTCAAATTCACATTTGTTTGCTTTAACATTCTGCATGACCAGTTGTCAGTCGAAGGATTCTCATATAGAGGTACGCACCTCCGACTGGCAACTTTGGTCAGAATGTTATAGAAAACCAACGAGTTTTTCCGAACAAATAAGGTATCAACTTGTTTCAAAATTAAACTAGCATATGTTCGTAACAGTCAAAAGGCTATGTTTTGTGTCAGTTCCTCATATATTATGTTTTTGTGCGTTTGCTCTCATGGACGTGGCTAGAGGGTCTCCGTTGCGGGTGTGTCCACCCTTGGGAAATTCCAACTGCACCCTCCCCTTGAATCAGAATCAGACAAATACACAAGTTTTGCATCATTCCATTTGCACCCCCTTGAACCTTGAACCTCAGTGTTCAGGCCTAATATCCTATATATTCTATTCATAAACCATGGTTCTAAATATCCGGTATGAGAACATTCAGATATTTTAACCTGAAAAATTGCATAAATCCTAACATCTAGTGGTCTAACTCCAGACAAATGTACACGGCTACGGACAAGAGACCAGGACTGACTATGGTTGTTCAGCCCGGTGTGAGAAAATTGTTGAAAACTATACAAGAAAATTGCAAATCCTAGCATCTAGACTGGCCTAAACTGAAGCTTTCCTAGTGTTGGACATTTCAAACCTCATACCCCCCCCCTCAGGTTGGAAAATTCTCCAACTGATGACCATTTCAGTCCACATGTTTGACCAAATGTAGTAAAATATTGTTCTGTTAATCTAATTAGCAGTTTTGTATTGGCCACGGGGGATGGACAATTACACACCGGGCCGACCATTTTGAAATCTGAACAAGAAAATCGCAAAATCCTAGCATCTAGACTAGCCTCAAGCCTTCCTAGAGTTGGAAATTTCAAACCTGACACCCCCACTTAGGTTGGAGAATTTGCAACTGATGACAATTCCAATGACAATGTTGACCAAATGTATGACAATATTGTTTTCTTAAATTAACTATAGCAGTTTTTGACTGGCCACGGGGGAGGGACCAGGACACAAGCTTTCCAAGTGTAGGAAATTTCCAACTGGTGACCATTTCAATCCAAAATTTTGACAAAAAATAGGAAAATATGCAAATATTGGTCCAAAAACAATTAATTCCCCCCCAATAAATTGTTTGAAAATCAAACTACAAGAACATGTTAAACCTATTGTTAGTGTGAATTTTCCAACTAATTTCCAACTTTTGAAAATTTTGACCAAGGTTGGGGGGGGGGGTGAGACACCCCCAAACCCCCCTGTCGCCACGTCTCTGTTTACTCTAGCCTCGGGACCTCTGCCATTTTTTATGCGTGGTATACTCACAAACCACGAAACCACGTGATTCACCACCTTGATGAATACCTTGCTCTATTTTCAGGACTTTTTCTGGCGTGTTCCTGCTACTCGGTGTCGGGGAGTTTTGGAGCAGGTTAGATCTTTGACTTTCATATCGTACCGAATAAAATGGATCCGATATCACAGAAAAGCCAACTCCGTATATTATCAGTCTCCGTAACTACAATGGATCCGATATCACAGACGCCAACTCCCTATATTATCAGTCTCCGTAAATTTCAGATCCACATGATATATAGAGGATCTCACATGAGTTTCTATTTGATACGGAATTTATCAACCGAGTTCACTAAATTCGATTTGAGCCGAGGTTTACCGAGGCTCAAATATAATTTTGTGGACGAGGTTGATAAATTACGTATAAAATAGAACGAGTTGGAGATACCTTTTATCACATGATCAAATAAACGCGAAGCAACGCGAAGTATTCATCGATAACAACAATCATAAACTTCAGCAATCGCAAGTCATTTAAATAATGGCGTGGCGTCATGCTGTTATGAACTAACCATACTTTCATGAAAAGTATACATATTGTGTGTTACCGTGTGTAACATTATATATAAGTATATAGCTAAAAATGTATGACAGCTCATTCCATGATTTGAATAATTTCGACTTGAATATAATGTCTGAATTATAAACGGTTGACAGAATATGGTTATTAGCTGCAAGTATTCTCATTTTAAAATTGTATAGATAAACTGATATACACATTTCCTTCTCAACAAAGATATAATAAAGATAACACACTCTCGCATATAATGCAAACATATCACTAAGACTTGTGCTATATTTCACGTGACCCATGGAGATCGAATCTATAAGAAATGTTATTGCAGCATGACATTTGAGTTTGTGCATTCATAATTACGCACGCCGCGTTTATACTAATGTAGAGATTACTGTTACGCCTGATCGCATGGGGGTTTTATTTATAGAACTGGGAATTTTTGGGAGGATTAAAAGTCGAACTGCGAACCGGAGGCCGAGTCCGGTAAAAGGTGTAGTTGGTAATTTCAATTTCGTTTATTGTCGTTAACATTATGTCAATAATGTTGATTTTTGTTTTGTGATAAGCTATGCCAATTACAAATAAAAGAAATGAAAAAAGGTAATATGTAAGTCTTATATTTCAACTTTCATAGACATTTTTCGTTCTGCATCCCACTGGGGGTTGTGTTCGGAGACGGCCGAGTCGGCCGCCGGTTCGTTAATTCCGTGCTGGTTGTTATTGTTATTTTAATGGAATCCTGAGTTGGTCATTCGCGAAACCAATATATTTTATATTCTATAATTACAATCATGGGTATATAATATATGATCTTGAGCGCGTTACCATTTCTGACATTGGTTTTCTTGTTTAGAATAGTTGACCCATAAATGTGAACTCCAGAGACAAGAGCAGACTTCATGCTAAAAAAAAGTGGGGACCAGGCAACAACACTACAAATTTGAAGCTAAAAAATGAAGCCCAAAGAACACCATACTATTGTAGTTATCAAGCCACACGTATACTACTGAGACGCACGTGTACATACATTGTCCATTGCAGGTTCGTGTGTTTGTTCTATATTTGGCAAGACTGACTGCTTAACTTTCAATGGGACCCTGTTGATGAACACTGGTCCGTGCGACTTTTTACTCAGTTCGAGGACCAAGGAACAAAACCTGCCCAGAGACCAACACGGGGTGGCGCATGGGCGTCAGAGGGATATGGTGAATGGGCGTCACCGGCGTGCTGGTAGGGGAATTCAGGACTGCACTTACCAAATAAACCTTCTATCTGGATCAGAGAGAAATGTTCTACGTGTAATCATCATAACATCGAGGAACAATACAATACGGATTGACCATGACTATACGGGTTGTCACGCGCAGGTGAATGAATGAGTTTATTGCTAGCCACGAATTGACATGGGACATGCAAACATATATACATATATACAACAGCACCAAAGTATATCGATGCGCAATAGGGAACATCAGCATAAATACACATGTATCTGATATACATTCGAGAGAGAGATATATATATATACTGGTAACTCAACACCACTACTCACAATTGTGAGCAGATCTTGATCTTGCACCGTCCATACTTCACACCCACATCGAAATTCAAAGGAGAATAAATTGTGTCCCTCTGTGCAAATTAAAAGGATGTGGTGAGTTGGTGAGTTGCACCCATGCAGGGACATGACTCAAAGGAGGTTGGGTCTCAGCCTTCAGCCCCAATTTCGGACAAAATGTTCAACAGTTGGAAATTTCATAACTGCATGAATCAACGGTAATTGGAAATTTGAGAGTGAAAAAGATTGAATAATTAGAGTTTCCATCAAATATCTAGTTTAAACTATGTTCATTATGGATAAATATTCGAATAGATTTATACGTTAAGACTGAAATGGCCAATCAGTTGGAAATTTACCAGCTTTGTGGTGTGTTAGTTTGTCAATTTATATCCAGTTGCAGAGTGGAGAGTTTTAAAGTATTAAATGGAAAGTTACAACACAGGGGTGGGGGGGGGGGGGTAATTGAAGTTTCCAAGAGTTGTAAATTTACATCTTCAAGGAGTGGATGCACCCCACACGGAGACCCTCCCCTCTAGCCACACCACTGGCTCGGTTTGCAGATGAAACTTACCGGTCCATTATCAGGTTTTTATGGCAAGCCGTTTTCACATTTTTGATTGATTTAGACTTAAGTCCAATTATTTGTACTTAAGTCAAATAATTGGACTTAAGTCCAAATAATTGGACTTAAGTCCAATTGATTTGGACTTAAGTCCAAATCAATTCGCTAATTGGACTTAAGTCCAATTCATTTGGACTTAAGTCCAATTCTCTTGGAAACTTCAATTACCCCCAATTCATTTGGACTTAAGTCCAATTCATCTGGTTTGAAACGATAGTCCCCTTCTTTGTAATGGTATATTCCTGCAAGTTTTGATTGACAGTCAAACTCCGTACTAACCAGGGCATTCCTGACTCCAAGACTAACTCCGTACGTCCCCTTTGCCACGTGGCTTGTTTTCGGCATGCCGAGATTGAAAATGTTTCGAATCCGAATTGGCATCTTAATAAATGCTAACTGCATGCATGAATGAAGTAAAATTAATTCACGACTTGATTCAATTGTTATTTGACAGCATGTAGTGTAGGCTACACGCAGTTTCATTTATTGCATTTACTAAGTGTCTTATTTGTATAATTTGCTCGATTTTCAAAGTCAATGTAATAAGGGTGTACTCGAAAGTCGAATTATGCCAAAACAATAGATTAGAGTGACTCCCCTTTCCCCACCCGGACAATTACCCACCGGACATTTACCCACCATACTAATAAAATGCAGACATCAAAGAATGCTTTGACTGATCAGTGAAGCATGGTCAGTGAGGCCACCTCAAGCGATGTCAACTCAGTCGATGTAATGTTTTGACAGACACGAAAGCGAGTTTTGACAAACATGAAAGAGTGCTTTGACGATAGTTTGGGAAATCAACGCAGTTGAAACAATGTTGTGACAATTATGAAGAACAGAAATGTAAACGGCCATTTTCGCACAACTCCGCCCTATGAGCAAAACCAGACCTGCTTAATATCTGATGGGGGTGTTTCTTATACAGATGAATTGGACTTAAGTCCAAATGAATTGTACTTAAGTCCAAATACCACATAATTGTGAATTCGGCGAGGAATTGGACTTAAGTCCAAATAGATGAAAATATCGGTATTTGGACTTAAGTCCAAATCAATTGGACTTAAGTCCAATTCCTCGCCGAATTCACAATTATGTGGTATTTGGACTTAAGTCCAATTCGCTATTTGGACTTAAGTCCAATTATTTGGACTTAAGTCCAATTATTTGGACTTAAGTCCCATTATTTGGACTTAAGTCCAAATAATCGGACTTAAGTCTAAATCAATCGAAAATGTGAAAACGGCTTGCCATAGGTTTTATGGTACATAAACATTAGGGCGCTCGCGAAAAAAAAACTACGGTTTATTCAGATAGGCGCATGTGGCTTGTGTAATGGTAATTTGCAAGTATATTGTTAAATATCTTTAAATCTACAGATATCATTACAACAGATCCATTTAAAGTTCGAGTTTTCTGCTTAGAATTCATCCAACAAAAAAATCTGGCATGCACCACACGAAGTTATTAATTAATTTGAAAGTAATCGGATCTAATAAAAAATTGTATTTACTTTTGGAAACAGTATTTGTATTCTATTTGCAATCATACAATAGAAAAGTATTTTTATTGCAATCAAATACTTCAAGCATGTAATGGTCCCATCCCTGGGTAGGTGTGGGTACATATCATATAGTTCGCACCATGCATGTAATGGTCCCATCCCTGGGTAGGTGTGGGTAAGTATAATATAGTTCGCACCATGATTTGTATAGGCGGCGCAGAACAAGAAATTCGGAAACGTCTGGTCGTCATTTGCAGAATGAGGTCCCCAGAGGCTGAATTTAGTGATGCTATCCCGCAAAGCGGGCTAGCATCACCAAATTCACCCCCCCTGGAGACCTCATTCTGCTTAGGCTTCATCTTCTGGGAAGTATCTATAGCATCAAATTAAGATGGTTTTTAGTTACATTTCCCTTCGAGGAAGTTTCTATATCCCCTAATTTGCAGAAGATAAAATTCATAATTGAAGTGCCCAATGGGTGAACATCACCAACTTCAACTGGGGAACTTCAATCTGATCCTAGGTCTGCCATATCAGTTGAGGGCCTAAGCAGAATGAGGTCCCCAGAGGGTGAATTTAGTGATGCTAGCCCGCTATGCGGGATAGCGTCACTAAATTAACCCTCTGGGCACCTCATTCTGCATATGACAGACACGCTATTTGCAGGCTTGGAGTTGCATGGACAAATTTATTTTATTAGGAATTGCAACTGACTTTTTTGTCATCCCTTAATCCCTCCCGCGATATACACAGCCGTGATACATTTACAAACAATTCGTCCTTAAAGGTACTCAATCCGATCAGACGGTCCCCATATCATCAAGATACAACAATAACATTTCTTCAAAATACGCTTTAGTTATCAGAATCGATTTATTGCATAAAAATAATGTTAACCACTGTCAATTATGGTATCAAACTTCCCAAAAACGAGTTAGTTATCAACATTTTGTTCAACAAAATATGGCCCTATTATCACTGAAGTATCACGAAATTTGACCTTATTACCACTTGATTTTAGAGTTATCCATCTTCATCCGCAATTTTGTCCGAGAACATCCGTGTGACCACATTTTTCTGGGCCACAAATAATTGCACATCTCGAGAAATAACAAACTTCAAAAATCGATATATGATCACTCTGAGTTTTGATGGGTGTGTTCCTCGACAAATATTTTACCCCCCCCCCCGAAGCCAAATAAATAGTAATTTATGAGCATTATTTCGGATAATGTATCTTTAATAACGCGCGTGAACTATTCTCTGAAACGTTTTTCCATACATTAAGGTGAACGGTTACGGATTCTTCGCTCCATACAAAGGTGACGATTTCGAATTCGTGTTTGATGGGAAGAGAGTCATAGTCTACCTCGCATGTGAAACGACGCTTGTGTGGGGGCTGGGCCAAAATGTGAGTAAAATAATGTGATATAACGACGCTTGTGTGGGGGCTGGGCCAAAATGTGAGTAAAATAATGTGATATAACGACGCTTGTGTGGGGGCTGGGCCAAAATGTGAGTAAAATAATGTGATATAACGACGCTTGTGTGGGGTCTGGGCCAAAATGTGAGTAAAATAATGTGATATAACGACGCTTGTGTGGGGTCTGGGCCAAAATGTGAGTAAAATAATGTGATATAACGACGCTTGTGTGGGGGCTGGGCCAAAATGTGAGTAAAATAATGTGATATAACGAACGTCTGCTAACAAGCCTTGAAATAGTGTGTCTGTCATTTGCAGAATGAGGTCCCCAGAGGGTGAATTTAGTGATGCTACCCCGCATAGCGGGCTAGCATCATCAAATTCACCCTCTGGGGACCTCATTCTGCTTACACATGACAGGCACACTATTTCAAGGCTTGTCTGCTAATCTAACCTCGCTATTATTTGAGAATAATGGCTGGATCTTTGGAAAGTAAAATGCATTTAGTTCGTGCATTTATCCTATAGAGGAGAAGCAGGTTTGCCACTTACATATAGTACATTGGAACTGTGGTGTCAGAACTTTCATCGAGGTTGATTTCTCATGTCCTGTATATATTAATTCTTTCGTATAGAGGTCATGAATGGACATGGGAATGCTTGGAACTTTGCTTTCGGAATTTTTTATCCGAGAATAAACTTTTCACTTCATAGCGGTACGGGCGCCCAAAAATAAACTGTTCACTTCATAGCGGAACGGGCGCCAAAAAATAAACTGTTCACATCATAGCGGTACGGGCGCCCAAAAATAAACTGTTCACTTCATAGCGGTACGGGCGCCCAAAAATAAACTGTTCACTTCATAGCGGAACGGGCGCCCAAAATATTATGAGGGGCTGAGACTTTTTGCTCGAATGCGCATAAGATTGTCCACTTATAAACGGACAATCCGTTCCTAAAATGATCGTTAATTAATGGACAATCCGACCACGCGTGGCACGCGATCTTGGGATTGTCCACTAAATCACGACATATATAGATAATCATGCATGTTAGCTTCATATTAAATGGCCAATCCTTAAAGAATTGCCTGAATTTTTTACATGATATATTCATGGTTGTGTTTTTGCAGAATATACCTTGTATATACACAACATATAACAAAATAGATTCAAATTAACCTATACTATGTATAATTCGGACAGAAATGTGAACAATACTGTAATTTGCCAGAATTTCCCCAAGAAATACCATTCAATTTGCCCCATAATTGCCCGAATTTGACTGAAAATATCTCCAATTGGCCCGAAAATTGTCCGAATGTTGAGCTTTCAAAACGTTTTGCGGAGGCTACAGCCCTCCCAGCTCCCGGTCCGTACGGCTATGGTTCACCCCCCCCCCGGTCCGTACGGCTATGATTCACCCCCCCCCGGTCCGTACGGCTATGGTTCACCCCCCCCCCGGTCCGTACGGCTATGGTTCACCCCCGGTCCGTACGGCTATGGTTCACCCCCCGGTCCGTGCGGCTATGGTTCACCCCCCGGTCCGTGCGGCTATGGTTCACCCCCCGGTCCGTACGGCTATGGTTCACCCCCGGTCCGTGCGGCTATGGTTCACCCCCGGTCCGTGCGGCTATGGTTCACCCCCCGGTCCGTACGGCTATGGTTCACCCCCCGGTCCGTACGGCTATGGTTCACCCCCCGGTCCGTGCGGCTATGGTTCACCCCCGGTCCGTGCGGCTATGGTTCACCCCCCGGTCCGTACGGCTATGGTTCACCCCCGGTCCGTGCGGCTATGGTTCACCCCCGGTCCGTGCGGCTATGGTTCACCCCCGGTCCGTGCGGCTATGGTTCACCCCCGGTCCGTACGGCTATGGTTCACCCCCGGTCCGTGCGGCTATGGTTCACCCCCCGGTCCGTGCGGCTATGGTTCACCCCCCGGTCCGTACGGCTATGGTTCACCCCCCGGTCCGTACGGCTATGGTTCACCCCCCCGGTCCGTGCGGCTATGGTTCACCCCGGTCCGTGCGGCTATGGTTCACCCCCCGGTCCGTACGGCTATGGTTCACCCCCGGTCCGTGCGGCTATGGTTCACCCCCGGTCCGTACGGCTATGGTTCACCCCCCGGTCCGTGCGGCTATGGTTCACCCCCGGTCCGTGCGGCTATGGTTCACTTCACGGGCAGCTTTATGCAAGTTTATGGACCTTACATCATACAAAAACATCCTGCTGCCTATTGTCGTTTGTTTAACCTATTATCTGAATTTCCTATGGGAACTACACGTCAATGAGTATTTAGTAAATAGTAAGAGTTAATGATATTTCGCATGTTGAAACCATAGTGGTGTTAACATCGTTCTGTCAACCTGGTCCGATTACGACAACCAGTCGTTGTCTCCTCTCTTGAACAGGTAACATCAATAGAACTCTACACCGACAACAAAATCCGTGGTCACCAGCTATTTAGTAAATAGTAAGAGTTAATGATATTTCGCATGTTGAAACCATAGTGGTGTTAACATCGTTCTGTCAACCTGGTCCGATTACGACAACCAGTCGCTGTCTCCTCTCTTGAACAGGTAACATCAATAGAACTCTACACCGACAACAAAATCCGTGGTCACCAGCTAGGACTCTGCGGCGACTGTAGTCATGAGCAAGAGAGCCATTTCTACGAACCTACGGAGGAAATGTAAGTGCTATAAATGTTATATACAAGCAGGGATGTGGCGACATGGGGTTTAGGTGTCTCACCCTCAACTTGGGCTCAAATTAAAACAAAATTGGAAATTCACACCTGATATGATCTGATAAACCAGTTGGAATATTCCAACTCAGGGGGTGTAAATGGAATTTCTCAGATTTGAAATTACAAACTGCTTTAAAGAGGTGCAGTTGGAAATCTTAAGGTGGATACCCCCACACAAACGAAGAACATGTAGCCACCTCTCTGGCTACCCGTTACAAGTGGCTAAGACACTGTAATTATGACTCTTGGCATTATTTGAGTTGGGAAACTCGAAGCAGCATTACATAAATCATCGATTTTGCCGTGGCGCAAATAAATTTAGCTAAATTATGTCAACGTCGAGATCAAGACAACGTTACCAGCAACTGATATATTACAGTAACCATTCTTCTACAACATCATTCATATTGCCACCAGTGGTACGAAAGTAGGCCAGACGCCCACACGCACAATGCATGTGGTCGTCTGGAACGCGCGCGCCAGTCAAATGTATGCATAAATGTAAGTTGTTTTGATTACCCCTCCCCCACACGGCCCATTGATAAATGTTTGAATGTACACATGTATGTAAAATGACTGCTTATATATGTATATCTTTGGGTAATAAACATTTAAAAAAACATTACATAAATCATGGCAGTTGATTGGTGTATAATTTTTAAATCATGGCAGTTGATTGGTGTATAATTTTTCAGGTTATTTAAGGTGGCCTATCTCTTCATAAACACATTTGATAAGATAAGATAAATTTTATTTAAAAGTCGGAGGTATTTAAACATATTAGAAACACAAGCTCTGAAGAGCTTTTGACCGAATGATACTGATATAGATTCCGGTGTATATTGGCTCATTTAATTTGGCTGCCGACGCGGGAAGAAATAATTATTGGTGAAATTGTACGAATGCCAAAATCGCATACTTTCAGGAGTCAACTTGTGGCATTACCAGTGGAAGGTCGTTACAACGATAAGAATGGTTGTGGTCGAGGGGACATACCCTTCATTTCTGTGTATATCGTAGATTCATGGGACCAAATATTCGTGCGTGGAATCCAAATTCCTCGGGCTCATATGTAAGGTTTTAGTCAGTATACCACTATCATTTTGTCAACGGTATTTTGAAATTTAAGCGGAATCCCTCCAGAAGCGGGGCACATGCATGTGACTATAGAGTTGAGCGATGTTCAGATCTCGTATGTATAGTTGTAAATACCCTGGTGATCGAACCTTGGTGTAAATAACCGGGTGTAAATACCCGGGTAATAAACTGGGTGTAAACACCCAGACTGAACGCGGTTATGTTGTTGCTGCAAATACGGGTCTGGACGCATATGTCTATATATATAGCTTTAGACACCTGGGTAAATTAGGGTTTACGACTATCAGATAGAGAAAACACCAAGGTAAATCTATATAAATCCCTTTTTACATGGGTTTACCCGGGTGTACCGGGGTATATCAGGGGTAACCCCCCAGTTTTACCATGGTAAAATTTTATATGGGCAGCTCGAGATGACACGATTCGGTGACTTTTTATGAGCCAATTTCAAAATAAACATTATATTCGTTCCCCGGGGAAAATCCACAATTTTAAGCGACGCAAAGCAAAAATAAACTCACAAAAATTCACCAACAACCGCTTTCACACTTGTCTCTTTTCTAGATGCGTTTATAGAAACGGTCCGTTGGTTTCTTTCACACCTGACCGTTTCTTAGATGCTTTATTGATAACTCAATCGTACGATTATGCACAAAATATAGAGTCATGTAACATATTTACAGTGTATGTACATAAAGTGACATTCCCCGTCCGTTTCTGCCCAATAACGAATGTCTTACCAATGCGAAGGGATGGGGGGGGGGGGGTTCTCTCATTTCAAAATAGTCTCTTCAGACGAGGCGGATGTTTTTACTCTTTTCTCTCTCTCCCTCTCTCTCTTGCGTATTGCCGCCAGAGAAAAAAAAACGACCACGTCGATTTTGAGAACATGAGATTGTTAAAAAAGGTAAACATCAAGGCGCTTTTGACAATCTAGTATAGTGATGGATTTATATTTTGATGTGCAGAGATTTGTGGCATATTTGAGTGTGACGAGAGAGCAGTTTGCTCTGATTCTGCATTTCATTACTGAAGTGACCACAAAGAGAAACTTAAATAAATGTAATTAGTCAAAGTAGAGGCTGGCCATCTGTTTGGTGTATGTGAATATATCTATAATGAACATGATTGTGCGTTGAAGATTCAACCTTCATAAAATGATAATTTGTCATCTGTTTGATGTATGTGAATAAATCTAATGAACACGATTGCGCGTTGAAGATTCACCCTCTATAAATATAAAATGATAATTTTGTTTCAAAATTTGAAAGCCTATATATAGTCTGCACTTATCCAAGGCATATATGCCATACGCATATATGCCACACATAATGTGTCCCAAGTCCACATTTCAGTTACATTGCATGTGAATGAATTAATGCCCCTTATTAATTTCAGCACCCCTGTCAGTCTCTGGAGACATGTACATACTATGCACTACATATATAGTTTGGCGGTCTTGTCTGAGGGTGTGTCCATTCACCTTAATTCTATATCCTCGTAATCTATACAATTTTACATATAGGTATGAAGAACCATTGGATGCCAGCTAATGTCTAACTTTCCAATTTTTCATTTGCAACCCCTCCACTTCAAAGTTCACTTGGCATTTCCCGATTATATGTCAAAGTATGTTTTCAACTTTTGATTTTTTATTTCCAAAGTCGGAATTTCATAATAAATTAGTTTTCGTATATTTACGGCTACAACTGCATGAATGTTTGAATTTTCATTTGGGATCAATTCAATTCAAAAAAACAAATATTATGATACTCATTCACTCATTACCATTATGAATTTGTGAATGTTTGAAAGAGGCTTAACCCTTTACCCAACAAAACGCCCAAATAAAGCTTCAACGGCCTAAAATATCTTCGGTCTGTCTCAATAACACCATACAAATATGGATATCATTGGAACCGGTTCATTGACCACATTGTGGTGGTTACAGTTATGCCCTGTGCCAATGCATTCTCTTACATATGCGAGTCGACCATAGGTAGCCTCGCATATATAAGAGAATGCATTGGCCTAAACAAAAATCTTTTTTAACACTTTTTACCATTTTTTCTTACATTCTTTAACAATTTTATAATTTTTAATGTGTTAAGCCAATGCATTCTCTTATATATGCGAGGCGACCTATGGTCGACTCGCATATATAAGAGAATGCATTGGCACAGGGCCCTTCTGTTGGGTAAAGGGTTAAATCATACAGTCTCGCGAGCTATGACTTTTATCTACTGTGAAATACTGGTATTAACTGAGAAATATATTACATGCATCTTTCAAATGTTATAATCTTCTCCGTCCGAACATCAAAGCCTTCCCATGTTTTGAACTTGTGGACTAGTATGATATCTGATCATACCAATACGGGCGTAGCCAGAATAGAGATTCATGACATGATCTCACTCCATCAATGTAGATTTGATGTTCCTGTTATGATTTTGTGTTTACTGTCTTATCCCCGCAACAGCTGCGAATTCAAGAAAATGGCAAGTACGTGCATGTCGTCGGAGACGCACTACACATGTAGCATTCTCAGTAACGCCACAGGTCCGTTTGGCACGTGTATAAATGCATCAGAACCGCAGACCATCTTCGATTTCTACCAGGCCTGTACCAACGGGATGTGCAACGAACAGCATGCGTCACAACGGGCTTGCAACGTCGTCGAAACATTCATTACCTTCTGCAGAACTGTGGTCGGGAATACTGAGCACGAGAAATGGCGAGAATCGACGGGATGTTGTGAGTATGAATGTCTTTCCATACAAACTATACAATGCGATTTCTGTCCCCTCGCCAAACACTTGTCAGACCATTGCAGCATATACACCCACAGAATGTGAGCTTTCCTCACACGTCTTTGTTAAAGGGTAGTGACGATTGTATAAAATCATTCTGCGTTATACTCTGAAAAAAAAACCTGTCCATATTCAATTGGAAATGGCCGAATCAAGATCATATTAGTCGGAAATTGTCCGAGATAGTGGAACAAAATAGTCCACCGACAACTCCTATGCCGATTAGTCAGAAGTAATAAAACATGTTTCTGAAGGGAGCTTGCATGGTGTACCTTCCGCCAAATCCACTGAACAACTTCAATTTGTAGGGAATGTTCTCTTTGGCGAACTTATGTTGAGTAATTAATCTTCAATTAAGATTTGTCAGAAATTTGAGAAGAAAACGTGATTATAAACGACACAGTCATGTAACCCTTGGTGACACCCTGGCAGCCATTTTTATGGACTTTCCTATACCAAAAAATAGACTGTATAGAATGTGCATGGTATCAGTGGTCTGACGCCGCTGATCTATTGTGTAAATTATCATGCATAAAAATACATCCCTTGACCATATTTGAACAGCTGAATCACAGTACTACGATATATTGAATATTGCTGCCTTTTATACGTTGTGAGTATGAATGTCTTTCCATAGAAACTGCAAGGCAGATGTCTGTCCCCTCGCGCAATTAACGCCTGTCAGACCATTGCCATCATACACACACAGCATGGAGTCCAAGGCCTTCGAAGTGTGTTCATGCGAAATAACTTTAAAAGTCTATGAATCCACTGTCATCAACAAGTATACATGAAAAATAGGATCGACTTTGTTCTTATTTTCATTTTCAATAACTCTCAATAATCCCAATAATCAAGTTTCGCGTGACAAACGTTACTATCACAACCCAAACGTTACTATCACAACCCAAACAATCACAACCCAAACGTTACTATCACAACCCAAACGTTACTATCACAACCCAAACGTTACTATCACAACCCAAACGTTACTATCACAACCCAACCGTTACTACCACAACCCAAACGTTACTATCACAACCCAAACGTTACTATCACAACCCAAACGTTACTATCACAATCCAAACGTTACTATCACAACCCAAACGTTACTATCACAACCCAAACGTTACTATCACAACCCAAACGTTACTATCACAACCCAAGCGTTACTATCACAACCCAACCGTTACTACCACAACCCAAACGTTACTACCACAACCCAAACGTTACTATCACAACCCAAACGTTACTATCACAACCCAAACGTTATTATCACAACCCAAACGTTACTACCACAACCCAAACGTTACTATCACAACCCAAACGTTACTATCACAACCCACACGTTACTATCACAACCCAAACGTTACTATCACAACCCAAACGTTACTATCACAACCCAAACGTTACTACCACAACCCAAACGTTACTACCACAACCCAAACGTTACTATCACAACCCAAACGTTACTATCACAACCCAAACGTTACTACCACAACCCAAACGTTACTACCACAACCTAAACTTTACTACCACAACCCAAACGTTACTACCACAACCCAAACGTTACTATAACAGTGTAATTACATATAAAAGTCCAATCAATCAAATACGATAGCAAAGTTTAATCCAAGGTAATCTGTTGACATTAAAATCATTGGAAAATGTCAAAGCATTGAAAAATATTCTGAAAATAATTTTCAAACTAAAAATATTTGTACTTATATACTACTCGATTAGCGATGTCTGTTGACAAATCACTGTAACAGTTTTGTTTACACAACAATGATCTCAACGCCGAACTTATATTGGAGAAATAATTTACTGGACAAGTTTTGTAAATTCCGCTATAAACTGGGTATGAGTTGTATATTCTATTCATTACATGATTCAAAACCTCGAGAAAACATACTTAAATCAACGCATGGGACGCGAAACTAACATCGGCTTCTATAAAGCATGCGATGACGTTTCATGCGTTGTAAAGAAATAGTCCCATATAAATAAAGACTCTTTTGCGTATTTAATGGCGTATATTTAATGACATAACTTTTCAAACTCTTCATTCATTATTACGCCACCTAGTGTGGTGTTTCTAGCATTTGGTTTTTTTATATCGCATGGAGTACAGGGCGAATGTATTCTTGGAGATTGTTTGTACCTTACTGAATCGTACCGATATAATGACGTAGATGCCGAAATTGTAAAGTTAACGGCAGCGGTGTATACTACGTTTATGAAAATATGATAAATCCTATCGATAGAGTCAGGACAGGCTCAAATTGTAAACTTAAAGTCACCGGTGTAATAATATGTTGTTGAAAATATAAATAATCTGATAGCCTGAAAATATTGCATAACCTATTGGGAGCCCATAATAAATGGGAATAACCTATTGGGAGCCCCTGCATGTAGTGAACTGAATTGTGGGTATTTTATGGAGATTGTTTGTACCTTACTGAATCGTACCGATATAATCACGTAGATGCCGAAGTTGTAAAGTTAACGCCACTGGTGTATAATATGTTTATGATAAATCGTATCGATAGAGTGAGGACAGGCTCAAATTGTAAACTTAAAGTCGAAAATATAAATAATCTGATAGCCTGAAAATAATATATAACCCATTGGGAGCCTCCTGGTATAGTGAGGTGAATTATGGGTAAGCCCCCTGGTGTAGTGAGGTGAATTATGGGTAATATTATGCCTGTTCTATTGTGATAACCGCCATCTTTTATCTTCTGGAATTATCGGCGATGTCACCAAGATTTCTACACTCGATTCTTTTAAAATGCACCCTGATCGGTCAAATTCTTTTGATAATTCTATCTAAATACATCTTAGCTACTATTCGGATCTGCTTTCCCGGTCGAAAAAGGTTTAGTTTGACCAAAACGGCTTTTGACAAAAGTTTGTTTATAAAATAGCGTACTCGATATTATGACGATAAACCCGTAAATTTTATCATCGAAAAAAATTCATTTCTTTCACCTAAAACATAATTATGTGCTGTATCCTATCATTTTAGGAATATATACGTATCCCACTCAGACACACCAAGTCTCAGCTTAAAATTTTGAAAAATAAGAGATTTATCAACATAAATCGATTTGTATGGCAGATCCCATGTTAAATTTTATCATCGAAAAAAATTCATTTCTTCCACCTAAAACATAATTATGTGCTGTATCCTATCATTTTAGGAATATATACGTATCCCACTCAGACACACCAAGTCTGAGCTTAAAATTTTGAAAAATAAGAGATTTATCAACATAAATCGATTTGTATGGCAGATCCCATGTTAAATAAATTTTAGGGCCCTTCAAATGTTTTCTGAGATGTTCCATATTGGCACCAGAGTCCATATTTGACTGGTTCTACATGATAATTGTGCAACAGTACAGTCGCGTTACTTTATACGTCAAAATTGGTCATTATCACTCGACAAATTTATTTGGGTCTATCGTATCAACCCCTATTTCCCCCGCGTAGCCTGACTAAGTGTCAACATTGGTCTTTATCGCTCCACTAATTTGTATCATTTCATCGGTATGAATTCCATATCCAATTATCCACATATAACCAACCCAATCTCTAATCCCAGTCCCATTTATTAATTTTTTTCATCGATATAGTCACGTTACGAAATATTTTATTGCGTGATACTTGTACTTATATGTCTATGGTATTACTATAGTATACCGTATACGTATATCAATTGCTATTCCTTTCTATATAATTCTGGTGTCATCTATAGAGATACAGATAATTTCTGACACCCCCCCCCCCCTAATTTTATATCATTGCTGCTTTAGTACATTCGCGATGCATTACATGGCAACATCGCTCCACTAATTTATGTCAGTTCATCGGTACGAACCCCTTTTTCTCCGAGTCCATATAACCAACCCAACATCTTATCCCGGCTTAAATTATTATTTTTATTTTCATCGGTATATAGTTGTGTTACATACATATTTTTATCATTTGATTCTAATTTGTATTGTACCACTATAGAAGTCCATAAATGACTATTCTGGCACTATATAGAGATGACTAATATTCTGACACCCCCCCCTATTTTATAACCTTGTTGCAACAGTAGAGTTGAGATGCATAATATGTCAACATTGGTCGTTATCGCTCTACATATGTATATCGGTTCAACCCTTAGTTCCCTGTAATGCCCACCCCCCTCAATTTATTTTTTCATTTGTATTATAGTCTCGTTACGTACACATTTTTCTTTTATAACTTTTGCTTCAACGCGCCGAGTTCTAGCTGCTGCAGACAATACAAAACTGAAAACATATTGAAATGTAAGCAGGCTTCAAACTCATATTATCCAATAAAAACTCTGGCTACATCAGAAATTTGTGTATAAGGTGTACTCGCATTTGTTGCGTTAAAAACCAAAGGTCCCAAGTCAAGGTCCAAATCCCCAACAAACTGATGTGAGGCTTAACTCCATCTACATACAGTAATGTCCAAAGTAATTGACCACTTAACCACAGCAGAATTATGGGTAATTTTTCAAGATTTTAAATCCTGAAAAATTACCCATAATTCTGCTGTGGTTAATTTGTCAATTACTTTAGGCATTACTGTAGCCCATATAAGGATGTGAGGTCTAATGATAACTCCATCCACATACAGTAATGTCCAAAGTAATTGACCATTTAACCACAGCAGAATTGTGGGTAATTTTTCCGGATTTTAAATCCTGAAAAATTACCCATAATTCTGCTGTGGTTAAGTGGTCAATTACTTTGGGCATTACTGTATCCCATATAAGGATGTGAGGTCTAATGATAACTCCATCTACATACAGTAATGTCCAAAGTAATTGACCACTTAACCACAGCAGAATTATGGCGTTCAATATGGTCTACCTAATTCTGCTCCAAAAACATGTATATTGAATATATGGATGTTTATTGGGGGGAAACCGATTATTTCAATGATATTTTCATTAAATGGGATCCAAACACCGACCTACGGGAGCGCGCTTTGCGCGCGACTGTTTCTTAACTATATGTGCATATTGTCAACAATTGGAATCACAACAAATAAGATTGTCGGGGGTCCCTTGCGCTTGCGCGATCTGTCCATCAAAACATATTTAGACATCTCAAGACACGTAAGACCCAATAACTTAATATACAGAATAGATCTATTGCCTGAGTGACTAATATTTATATTTGTTACAATGGGGTCAAATAGTTGCGAAGCCAGCACCACAATTCTTTCCCTCCATAGTAAATATTAAAACAACTTCTAAAGAATTATTTATTTACCTTATATTTGGTATGGAGCGTCCTTGGTTTACTGGAGTTCAGATTTGTTAACATCACGTCACCAAGTCAATTACTTGCGAAGCCACAGCCATAACTATTTCCCTCCATAGTAATTCTCAAAACAACTTCTTAAGAACAATTGACCAGGTCAGTCGCGCAATTATTGGAAGAGCCACGGTCAATCATTTTTTTAAACCAAATTTTACATTTAAATTATTCTTTTATTTAACCAAAAAAAAAAAATTAAATGAGAAAATTAACTTTTACTACTTGCTAAATTTTATCTTTTAATTATTTCATTTAAATTTTAGACTAAAATTTAAAAATATACATTCCCAGTATTTACAGTATACTAAGTCCAAGTCTTTATAATCTGTTGAGTGACCCCACAGTCATTTACTTCCTGTGTTAGTAATAATTTGAAGGATTACTTGTTTAAACGCAATTGTTATCAAAATATTTTATGTATTTTTTATAATTTCTATTTATATGTAATACTATAATCTTGGTGGCGTTACCATTTCTGACTATGGTTTTCTTGTATAGTTTGTTGGACAAATATTGAAAGCCAAAGTATTTTGAGACACAGCGTACGGAATATAAACATACGACAAACCGGAAGTTAAAGGTCACCTGGCACTATTTCCTGTTATAATATCACAATTTATAGAATGTTTTTATTGAATGGAATAAGGTAGGATCATGTAATAAATATAAATAATTAACATAAGAACAGAAATTATCTATCTGTCCAGGCTTTTGGTGGTGATGTTTTACAGACTTTTGTAATTTTTGCACCATCACCTATACTGCGAGTGCATTGGGGTCCCTTTAAATCAGATTTCACGTGGCTTTATCGTAATTCTTGGTCTGGAACCGCGAATATATATATATACATCTGTAAACAATATTTATTTTTATTGTCAGTGATCGACTGCCCAGTCGGATCTGTTCATACAACGAGCAGCGAATCATGTCAAGGTATGTGTGGGTTCGGAGAATTTAACATGAACTCCCCGAACGAAATGACATTGAATGACTCAATACCACCAGCGAACACGGAAACGGCCGGCCACGGACATGCGGGCAGCAATTCTCCTCCTCGTGGCGCGGCGGAAGAGTCATCCGCTGCGCATGACAGAAGATGTACATATCCATTCCACGAGACGTGCGTTTGTAGGCACGGGAATGTTCTCAGCCACACGTCATGCGTGGAGTCAAGGCACTGCGGATGTTTCGATCAGGATTTAAGATACTTTCCAGTAGGTGTTCTTACATAGTTATACGCGATAACGTGTATCCTCAGAGTGTAGTACTAAATCACATGCACCGCACAATCGTCCTGGTGTGTATATGAGCACAACGGCATGTTCGCACGACTTGATTATCTCATTCCCTTTTATTTCGCTCCCACGACTTTTTATCTTGTTATTTCTGAAGATGGCTGCCACAGGGCGGTCTGGTATGGGCCGTAACTCTGACTGTTTAGTGTCATAATGTCACCCTTTTACACATTGAATTGCTCCAAAAACATGTGGGCGATGATCCTCTGTAACAGTTATAATCGTGTTGTATTTTTTGACAACTAGGACTCTTGATCTCTGAATTTTGAAAGAAAATGTCGATGCTTTTTAATTGCGTCCTGTCGTTTCAGCCTGGACACCGGAAGTGTTCAAGTTTGCATTATCTAGCTTAGAAATTATCTCGTTCACACGAGTTTTTTCTCGTTTAACACGACTTTTTTCCTCGTTCCCAGGAAGACTTTATTACACGTATCTCGTTCCCACGGCATTTATTTCGTTCCCACGACTTTATTATCTCGTTCTCACGACTTTGTATTGCGTGGAAACAAGTTTATAAAACAAATTCGGATGGCATGCATTCCCTCCCAGGTTCGATAGTATAAATAGACAGCGGCGATATTTTTTTCTGACTGCTTTTTCGGTTTAGCTGCAGAAATGTGAGTATATCTCGACCTGGCAGTGTGAACGATATTATTTATATCCACATATCTGAACAATTTGGAGTACCGGTACATTCATTTTCGTGAAGTTTCTTTGTCATGTGGAACCAAGCCTTCCGTCTGCGGTTCAGTAACTATAACTCATGTCACTCAAATGAGAGAGATATACTACATGATGAGGTATAGTAAATGTGTATAAATTCCTTGCATGCGTGGATTTAAATAATTTGTATTGTCGTTTACAATAATTTTGAATATATAATTCAGTGGAAAGTATATGTTCGTTACGTGTTTCCACTGCAACTGCATGTAAAACCGGATGTAAATATTGTTTATATGCTTCATCTCTTTGTATATATTTCTGTCTCAATATCCTATCATTAACTTGGATCAGAGAATAAAGCATTATTATTATTACTGCTAAAATTATGTTGCCATTGCAGAGAACACTATTGATACATTCCGTTGTTACACACAAACACACGCCGATGACATACCCAACTTAGAAAGTTCACAAATGGACCAATTTTCGAAAACATATTCTTTTTCCGTTTCATAGTGGTATTACGCAGATTTGTGCTACTAAATAACTCAGATCGCGGTACAAAGCCATAATATACATCTGCAGCTAAGTTCACGCTGATGCTTATTCTCTGGTCCAGGTTTCGGGTATACTATAAATGTATATATAAGATGTTATACTGTAAATTTATCCGGTATACTATTAGGCCAAAAAAAAAAATTTTGGTTCTCAGGCCCCGCCGCATTGAATAAAAAGGGCCGCATTAGACCTTTTTATTGCAATGTCTGATGTTATGACCAAAAAAAAAAACGAAAAAAAAACAAAAACATGTCCATAGCAGATATGTGTTGAATATTAGTGTGCAATGAGCTCTAACATGTAATGTGTTAAAAAGTGACTTGCAGGCTTACAACATGAAGTAGTTGACTACAATTAAGAAAATGATTAGCTGATCCTCATGCTCTTCTTACAATTAGTCATTGTGAACAACTTACACTAATTGTAACTTTATACAATTGAAAGGCACAGGACTAAATTCAGGATCACGTATTAGAATGGGGAGGTATCAGTTTTTAGACAACAATAACAGTAGTTAATGTCAGGGGCATTATATATTGTTAGGTAATCCCAGTCATACACTGGTAGTACAATGTCATTTTTATATAAGACTAAATGAGTTTATATGCATAACAGTTCCCTCTACCTTTCTGGTTATTACTAGACAAAGGAAGGTATCTTTGTCCATGCTTACTATGCGCAGAAAAAAAATAAAAAATAAAAATAAAACCCTCCCTCCCTCATTGATTTGAAAAAAAATTGCCCGAGAACCAAAACACTTTGGCCTTAATGTGTATATATAAGATGTTATATACCGTAAATTAATCCGGTTATTATCTATTTATTGGTGGCGGCATGATAAATACTAATATGCCTTTCACATGTCGATATATACTCACTTTTCTACGGACACAACGAAATAAAAAATAAATAAATACAACAATAACGATACAAAGTACGATACACAATGTATCATAACATTGGTGAAATTCACAAATCTTGAAAGGAGGTAGTTGTCTTTCCGTGAATGGAAAAAAAAATGCCTATGTAATAATTGTCTTTGATAAAGATATGTATACAAAATATGGCTATTTTTCGGGTTATTTCCCATAACTATTGGCTATTTAATATGCTTGCAAACATGTCACTATGATGCTTGCTGTGTTGTTGCTATAAATAAATTGTGTCGGGATGTGATTGTGACCTAGCTCTTCTGAGCTGTCAATATGGCTACTTAAAGGTACGGATGGCCTTGGCGGTGGGTATCCTGTACAAATATTTCCACCCGTCAAAAACCGCCACAAACAGAAAGAACATCAAAATGTAGACAGACTTTGTCCGTATACAAATAAGAAATATCGCATAAACAGTATGTTATTGTCATTTGTTTGACCATTGTTATGTAAACAGAAGCATAAAAAGTTACTTTTCTGGTGTTTGTTTATATTATGATGGTAAACATAAAGAGCGTTCTTTGTTGGTGAATTCCTGATATGGAACAAATAAAGAGCGTTTATGCCATTTTTGTGTGATTAGCCAGTAGCATTGTGCTGTCTTCTGTAACACAATCAGGCTCTTGCTTAGGTAAAATATAGTAGGTCTTTATGATAACATGCTGTTTACGCGATAGTCATGGTATATGTGAACGAAACTGTATGCATTTTAATGTTTTTCTGTTTACGGTGATTGGAACAAATATGAATATTTTCGACAACTAAGGCCTCACGTGCCTTTAAGTGAAGAATAATGTCAATTATCACAGGTTTATTATATTTTAATAAAGACTACATAATAGTAGACTAGACAAGCAATGGAACCCCAAAGGTAACCCATTTTCTCGAAATTTTAATCAGTAACTTTCAACATTCGATGCTATTGTAAGATTATGCCAGGGCAAGAGTGTATCTTATATAGGTATAGAAACAAGAGTGTATCTTATATAGGTATAGAAACAAGAGTGTAGCTTATATAGGTATAGAAACAAGAGTGTAGCTTATATAGGTATAGAAACAAGAGTGTAGCTTATATAGGTATAGAACCAAGAGTGTAGCTTATATAGGTATAGAAACAAGAGTGTAGCTTATATTGGTATAGAAACAAGAGTGTAGCTTATATAGGTATAGAAACAAGAGTGTAGCTTATATAGGTATAGAAATAATTAGGTTGATCAAAATTGTTAATCATATATATATATATATAGAAAATGAGTATCATTTCATTATGGAATGTCCACACTATTGCGATCTCAGAAATGAACTTTTCCAAATTGTTGGTAGATATCACAGCTATTTTACAAGTATGTCAAACGATCAGAAATTTAATCTTGTAATGAAAAATGATAACCCTGAAATAAGCAGCAAAATCAGCAACGTGGTCCGGCTCTTCTTTGATAAGCGCTCTGAATGAATATTATGCTTGCCATCACACAATAAAATACATATAGCTAGACATGCCATGTTCACATGTAATTGTTTATTAATTGTTTATTGTTTTATTACTATTTGTATCGTTAGCATACTGCCTTTATTGGTGTTTATGCAAATAAATCGTATCGTATCGTATCAAAAGAACTCGAAAGACCAACCATATTTCACAGCATTTATTAGAGTTTCTTATCAATCCTGTTCAGTGTCTTGTTTTGTTTTTTTAATATAAACAACTGGCTGGCCGGGCAGAACATAAGTATTATATATAGACTCTCTTTTGGTATTATGCGTCATTCGTGAGTTAAAGGGGTACTGTACGCCATTTTCAATAAATTCCCCGTATTAACAATAATCTAATATCGATATTATATAGAAAAATAAGTAATTTGAGTTGAAGATGTATTCTGTAAACGATCGGGTTAATAATTTGTCTTAAAATCAAAGTTAATAATTTGTCTTAAAATCAAAGTTAATAATTTGTCTTAAAATCAAAGTTAATAATTTGTCTTAAAATCAAAGTTAATAATTTGATATAAAATTAATTTATGGCTGAAGCCATAAAATAAATTACGAATTCCCGTGTATAAGACGTAATCAAATTAATTCACGGATAGTGGATTGGGCAACGCATGGCACACACGATCGTGTAAACAATTATATTGATACGGGGCACTAATTGGTGACTATACAATAACTTCAATGAGTATATGGGACTATTATACATATAATATAACATTTATTTGATACATGTACTTGAAAACTGTACAAAAATTACTCGAACCGACAATTTGTAATTTCGCATTCCGGCTAATCTGCCATCCATACCATTACTTCGTACTCAAAAGACTTTCAAATAAAGGAAATCTGGTTACCTTATTCTACGACTCAGAGACTATAGAAAACAACAACAACATTTGAGTACAGTATCCCTTTAAGAAAGCAGTAGTGCAATGGAACTGAATGAAACTTTTGTATATTAAATGGGGAATGTTGTTCCAGATGATAAACATAATTACATATACTCAGATCTCATTAGATATGCTTAATGTTAATGATGCATGCCTTGTTAGAGCACTAATTTTCGAACCACGAATTTTTGTTTGAATGGTCTTGTGAACTTAAATTGCAATGTTTAGCAGTTCTTTGTTTGGAATTAAACAGGAAGTAACGATAATTGCGGTTAAAAAAAAAACAACCAGCTTATATGGACCGAATCTGGATATGGATAGTGTGGGTGTCAATTTTTTATGGATAAAAATTACACGGCAGGATGGGTGGGTCCCAAAATTGGGGGGGGGGGATCAACCTTGTGTATGCACTTTTTATCCGACCAGCCCCCGGCCTTCCGATATTGTTTTTTTTTAACTGGTGGGAGAACCCATTTAGTATAAAGAACTTATACCCCTTATATACTTGGACATCATTTTTGAAATCTCACATCTATAAAATTTAATAAAGCAAAATAAATTTTAGAAAATATAACCCAAAATCAAAACATGATCAAGTTAAAACAAAATGTCAATATCCCGCCCAGTCGATCGCGATATATATAATTCTCGTAAAATATTTGCAAAATAACACATCTGTCCCCCCAAAAAAAATCGGTTTCCCGGACCACTGAGGTTAGTGTCTGTTGCTTTCTCTGCATTAACTTCTACTTCGTAGCTTGGGTCAACGAGACACGTTGAACAGTGTGGATCGGAACAGGCGTGCATGCAACATGAACGCCTGAGCATTGCCTCGTTTATATCGATACGAGAGGAGACATCGTGTGATCTGACGTCATCAGTCTGCACCGAGAAGAGTGGACTGCGCTTCTGTCAATGTATAAAAGATTACGTCAGCGTCGGTGCCGGGTGCTATAGAGGTATATTATAAGTAACGCCCCGGGACGCTTAGTGGTCGGATATGCATGGTGTCATGTGAAGCGAAGTGAGATCAATATTAGGCGAGGCCGTAGGCCGAGCCTAATATTGATCTCGCTGAGCCTCACATGACACCATATCCGACCACTAAGCGTCCCGTAACGTATGTTTATTATGTCAGTGGACAAAATCCAGCATATCCCTTTAATATATAAGGTTTCGTGCCTTAGGGCCTTGTTACATGAGCCGGGACAACTCGGTCTGCCGGGACAACTCGGTCGCGCTGTTACACGAGTCGAGACAACTCGGTCACCCGGGACAACTCGGTTTGACGTGCACAAAACTAGCTGTCAATCACCGAGTCACGGCGTAATGTGGGTGGTCATTATACGTCACTCACATGACGCGAACATTCTATTGGCTGACGTCATGAAAGTCACAACGAATCATGTAACGTTCCTCGCTGTTACATGGACCGAGTTGTCCCGGCTAAATGAATTGTCCAGGCTAGGCGGGACGGGTTATCCCGGATTTCCGAGTTGACTCGGTCAATGGAACAGCAAACCATTATTTTAGTGAGAAAGCACAAAGGACCGAGGCACCCGTCAAACCGAGTTGTTCCGGCTAGCCGAGTTGTTCCGGCCCATGTAATAAGCCCCTAAAGCACGTGATTTCCCACCCTGAATGTGGTCTCCGAAAACGGTCATTTCTCAGATTTGATCTTCAGGGTGGGGAATCACGTGGTTTCTAGCTAGGTTGGTGAGTACCACGGAATTGGAAATGGCCGAGGCGAGCGCAAACGTACACAAAAATAATATATGAGGAACTGGCACAAAGCGTAGATTTCTGACTGTCACGGGCATATGCTAGTTGATACCTTATTTGTTTCGAAAGTCTAAATAGCGTTCTATAACATTCTGACCAATGTTGCCAGTCGGAGGTTCGTGTAATACACCAGTACATATAGTAATCTAGAAAAACCCTTCGGTTGATATCTGTGGTCAGAATGTTAGAGCAAACAACTGTCACGGTGAGTTTGGACACACATAGAATAGCATATGCTCGTATAGTAGCCAAATTACTATGCAATGTCGTATCCTAGTCTTTACCCTTTTCCTAGTTTCTGGTAGCGTTTAATTACTGAATCGATATAATATTGTAAAAGGTTGGATTTCTTTCAGACGTTGGTACCGAAAAGAACGGTGGTGATTTGTTTGCATCATTGTTCCGTTTTGTTGTCCCTTTTTGAAACGAAAGTTATTTTAGCAAACTATATCACTTAAAAATCCGAATTATATATAAACTATATTAACCTACCTTTGCACAAACATATAAATTCCTTGTAATCCTGTCGATTTTGAAGTTTTCGTGATTTTTGTTACACAGAAGTCACAACGTAAACATCGTTCTTTGTTATTTTTCGGCTTCCGAAATGGCCAAAATATCACTATTGATTTACAGTTCAAATCTGGCCCCAAAATTTGGAAGTATAACGACTCTCCGTATTACAGGATGCAAACGCACACCTAGGCATCTTTAAAATGTCGGAAAGTTATGTTATCGTGTTAAACAACGTTTTAAAACGAGCGTAAATGCATCACCGGGAAGCTTTTTTGTTTAGGGTTGGCCTTGAACTTCGTTTGCCGTAACGCGATTGGTCAGTTACCGCTGTCTGACAATAATTTGAGATTCGTCAATTACGCGACTCATGACTGTCAGTCTAGGCAAATGTGGACATAGGTGTCGTCTCGAGAGGGAATTTATGACACCTGAACATTTCCAATAGATGAGTATGAATCATTCTGCTGTTCAGTTAACTGTTTTTCTGTCTGAATATGTCTTTAAAATACACTTGAATACTATGTCTTCTATATAACATGACACTTAACTTTCGATATCCGTATGCTGGATTTGTCAGATAGGCGGACTTTTTTTTCGCACCGCGTGGTTTTATTGAGGCACCTGGTGATAAAATCGGTAATTTTTTTTAATAAAGCCGACATATTCATATTCAGCCGAGTATATTCACATCTTTTGAGAAGAGATATTCGTCCAATTTTGATACCTGTGAATTGGGCGATAACCCGAGTAAGGTAATATACATGCATGTAACCATTGAATCTCGGAATGACAGGCATGTGCGGTGACTTATTTAAACATCGTTGTCATGACGCGGTGCTCCATTCAAAATGTGTCAACCTATCAGCGACCGATGCTGGTAAATTGAAATCTAAAGTTAGCTACTCTCGACCAATCAGAATGCGTGTTTCAGTGGCAAACATTCAACTTTAATTACAATTACATATATACAACATGATCCGACTTGCATGCTTATCCATTTCATGACTGGAGATGTGCTAGCGCAACATTAAAGTCCCTGTGCCAATGCATTATCTTATATATGCGAGTCGACCAATGATCGCCTCGCACATATAAGAGAATACATTGGCCTAACAATGTTTTATCATTTTTTCTTACATTATTTAACAATTTTTATCATTTTTTCGTACATATTCTTTAAAAAAAATTATAATTTTTTTCTTACATTCTTTAACAATTTTATCATTTTTAAAATCATTTTTCCTTACATTCTTTATCAATTTTTATCATTATTTCTTACATTCTTTAACAAACGTTTATCATTTTTTTTCATTTTTCTGCATTTTTTAACAATTATATAAATTTTGTTTACCAATGCATTCTCTTATATATGCGAGGCGACATATAGTCAACTCGCATATATAATAGAATGCATTGGCACAGGGTTTTCGCAAAAATTCAGTAATCTCCCGTCATGAAAAGGTTATCCATGCGTTCTCAACCACTCAACAAGAACATACATAGATAGATAGATAGTTTAATGACATAAAACGTCCACACGAGACCGATGTCAAAATAACAAATATATATAACAATGTCAACAATGATTCAAATATAATATATATACTGCAGTAACTATTTCATTATTATATCAGCAGAATCTGACCTTTCTTTGAAAAATGTCCGGACCATGTTGCAGATTATGTTGCATGTATGAGGCTCGTTATTTTGCATTATGTATTGGAATTTTTGGCCTTCATTCAATCCAATAAATTTATCACTCATCATCCCTATCTCATAAAAGAAGTGTTTACGCATCTTATCATATGTGTTGCAGCGCATAAGGAAGTGTTCTTCATTCTCAACCTCCATGTTACATTTCCTACAAATTCTTTCATCAAGTGACACTTTTGGCTGTTTATGGCGACCCTTTTCAATTTCCAGGTTATGATTACTAATTCTTAGTTTACAAAACATAATTTTTTTGTCGATATTCTGGACAATATTAAGATAAGGTTCTTGTGTATAATGTTGTTGTTCTTGTGTATACATAATATGCACAATCACTACGAACTGGCATCGTAAAATTTTATTAATTATTATATGTCTGTACCAATTTCATATTATAATTTGAAATGCATTGATGTTGATTGTATGTTACATACTTAATGCATGGCTTGGAGTTGACTAAATAGTGGTCACAGAGGAGGACTATTCCTCATCGAGGACCACTATTTTGGCATAGTCAAGGACAAGACGTGCATTATATATCATATTATATCGAACATTGGTGTCAATTCTCACACAATTTATTTATCTGATTTTGTCTCATTTTTATTTACCGTGAATTTTGGAAATCGGTCTCAGATCTTACAATTTACGGCAATCTTTTGACTATGTTATATCTAACAACATCTCTTCATGATGCATGCATTTATTTCTATAAATACGTCATTAGCAAAGACATTTTGGCGAAAATTCAGAAGATAACTTGTTTATCTTTGATAAAAATGGAAAATGAAGTTATAAATAACGTTCACTGGCATTTAAAAATTAGGACTGTCCTCTTGATAACTAAACGTGAAAAAACTATTAAACACATTGGATAGCTATGATCGGACTCTTATTAAGAGCATCACAATTCACCAATAAGTCTAATGATATACCAATATATTACAACAAGTAACGAACAATGTATAGTTTCAGATTGGCCGTACGTGTCTTCAGGCGGCAATACGATTGCGCGAAATGAGTCTGTTACTATAAATAGAAAAAAATAGTTGGCGAGTAGGAATCCTACTGGGGTACTATCGTAAAATAGTATAGCAGCGAGCAGCCAATCAGAAAGCGAGAAAGTCATGTGAGATATAATAATACATGTTAGTATATATACATGCATGTATGGCATCTGCTCCTATAGTGATAGTCCATGTCTTCTCGTACTAAAACTAGCTAAGATTTTGGGATGGAGATGCTAGTGTTTAGTCCGAGTTCCAGGCCCATGCATTTCTATGACACGAGTTACGCCCAGGATCTGTGGCGGGAATCTGTGGTGTATTTTACTCGATTTACCTAACAAAGCAATACATGATGCTATATGCATCGGAAAGAGTGACATCTTATGGTCATAATGCATGGTGTATAATAATCTAACTTTAATGTTAAATTACACATAGAATATTCCGGTTGATTGCCACAAACATCGTTGTTTTTTCTGTTTGTTTACTTAACTGAAAGCCGAACTCAGGTTCCGAAGAACTTCGGCATTGTCCGGTGTTTGTTTTGGCCGAGACGAATTTCAATACAAACAAAAGGCGGCCCCCATGATATTCTAATGGTCATTGTGTTTACACTGTTTTAAACTGTGAGATGGTTATAATTCCCGTAATTTATTTAATGTATTACATTTATATCTTCAATATGTATTTAATCTATGTATTTATTTATTTATTGTCACGTATAATTACGATTACAATGGAGAATTCATCGTGCGTGGTTGATTGAAAATCTACTGAATATTTTCACCGGAAAATGCCGAACGCAGTTCGCAAGGTCAACTGAGTTCGCATACTTTAAAAAATATGTAAACACTGCGGCAAAAGTTTCTTTTCACATTAAATTACCGCTTTCAATTCACAACCGATGTGGGTTTCAGATCAAATAGCATGTCTTCTGCGGAAACTATCCGTTTATTGTAGCAATTGTGATATTTTATTTCATATAATTGTGGTTTTATTTGAGCGGGTCACTAACGCTTAAGTCGTGTCATATGAATGCATGGGCCTGGAACTCTGACTAAACACTAGCATCTCCATCCCAAAATCTTAGCTAGTTTTAGTACGAGAAGACATGGACTACTATAGTGGGTGTAAATTGTCAATATATCTTTTCAGTGAGTTCCATAAACTCTGCAAGGACAGCTGGTTGTGAGTATATACTTAATGTATTCTATATATTTATATTTTATATGTATCTCTGAAGAAATATTTAAGAAATAAATACACGGTGTAGAGGTGTGTGTGGTCAAGTTGTACCACAAAAAAACTGATTGTAGGACGACGCGTAGCGGAGTCCTACAATCAGTTTTTTTGTGGTACAACTTGACCATACACACCGATACACCATGTATTTATTTCTTTTGTAATACGACTGAAAGTTTATGGTCACAATTCGACTGAATAGTCAACGAAATACTGCGCTTTTTCGGTCTCAGGTGAGAAAACATTTCGTGGTGTAATTCGTATTGGGCGTACTCGATTTCTTTGCATGGAGTACTCCGGTAATCTTGTCTTGTTATGAAATTCCCCCGTTGACTTTTCGAGGCACCTCTTCTAGAAAATAATCGTTGTGATTGGCTAAAAAACAATGTGTTTTCAGCGGCGCCCGTGCCTTTCATTTAAATTGTACAGGAAATACGATTGCGGTCATTTCTGTGTTGAACGTTGTTGGGACAACATGAATATGATCATCGACTATGGACCATTTTCCTTACACAAAGCGATCTAAATGATCTAGTTTACTAAACTAATCTTATCCCCCTTCTGTACTGGTGAACAAACGCTTTCATTTTCAACTTTACTCCGAAATATCGAATATGATCGAGATTCGAATCGACGAATGCACAGCCCGGCCCCATGGATTTATTTTGTCATTTAATATACTTATTAAGTAACTTTCTTTGGTCGTAACATATATCAATATACCATAACATCATTTGGACCATATTCATTGACAACCAAACTGGTTTCAAGCGACAAATCGCTTGAAAATTCGCAAGATTGTCAAGATGTAGCAAAATTCAAAGGGTTACGGGTGCGGGTGTACTCCGTTGATGCCCCGTTTGCGCGGAGTTAGAAAAGACGGGAAAAGTCGCGTGCGGCGATCTGAATAAACCGATTTTTTTCGTGGTACAATCGGAAAAAGTAGAATTGTACCACAAAACTGGAACGAGATAGCCATGGTAACTCGGGCCACTGGCCAATCAGAACATGGCTTTTAAGCATAGTTAGGCAGGGTCGTATTACAAATATATATATATATATATATATATATATATATATATATATATATATATATATATATATATATATATATATATATATATAGTTGATAATAGTATGTGTACAGAAATATATATGAATAGTTTGATAAATCAACATGACGACTTTTTCTATCAAAAAACGTCTTTAATTCCTAGGCCTTTCATGCCTTCATGGCAATTTTCAAGGAATGACGTGTATAACACTGTGACGTCATATAGCAACATGGGGGATAACTCTTGACGTCAAAGTTAAGAACTATTGAGTTTTGTCCGGAATTTGAGTTTGAAATAATCTTCCTTGCTCAGTCTTTCCGAATCACTATCACTTGCCATCTTATAGAATGGGAAGATTGTGTACATCCCTCTACCACATACATCTACATGTATATGTTCGCTTAGAGGGATCATCCTAGTGCTGGGATCTCTAATTTGTTGTCGATGGATCCGATTTCTCTCGACTAGGGTATCACCTGTCTGTCCGGCGTATGATTCACCACATCCAGAACATGTGATGCAATAAATTAAATTGCGTGATTTACAATTTAATGTTGCATTTGGCACAATTTTTTGTCCATTTTTGAGTTGGAGTTCTGTTCCTGTGTACAGATAGTCGTAGCCAACCCCACATGTTCTACAACGCGGGTCTCCACACTTGAACACGTGGTGTACTTTTTTTGTTCTGTTATATTTTGCTCTTGTTAACAGTTTTTCATATTCCGTGGCTGTCTTTTACTCTCCAAAAAATTGTTACCTGGGAATACTTTCAGCATGCGTGTGTGACGTGTGTCCTTATGTAAAATTGGTAACAAGCTCCTTGCGATTCCCACCTGGTTAGGGTGATAAGGGTTGTGTGTAGTTACATATGGGATTTTTTCACCCTCACATACTGTTTATTTCTCCTGACGCAAATTCTCAACTGGTATTTGTTTGGCCTTGTTTATGCCACCCAAGATGAGATTTAACGGATAATGCTGCTTTTGGAGAAATGATTCCAATTCCCGTAATCTCATATCTCGAGTTTCTGGATTGTCCACTATCGCGCACACTCTCCTAGCTAAACAGAATGGGATGTTCCTTTTTGTGTGTGCTGGGTGACATGAATGAAAATCGAGATATTGATGTGTGTCAGTGTTTTTGTAATATATATCCGTTTCTATTTTAGTTCCGAGTTTTCTTATTAGGACATCCAAGAATGGTAATTGTTCAGTACTTTTTTCTAGGGTAAACTGAATTGATGGGTGAAGTGAATTAAGTATACTGTGAAATGTCGACAATTCATCTTCAGTTCCTGTCCATGTGATGTAACAGTCATCTATGTAACGTTTCCACATGTTTGTTATATACCTACTGGTATGTTCTGGAAGCTCATCTTTGATTCTTTTGTACATCGTGTCTTCTAGATAACCCATTACCAAAATGCTGTAAATTGGGGCCATTTTTGTTCCCATTGCTGTACCCGTTTTTTGGATGTAATGTTTGTCATCAAAATAGAAAGTATTGCACTCCAGAACTGTTCGAATTCCTTCCGTAATGAAATCCGCTTTAACTCCATTCTTATTAAGTTTTTCACATATGAATCGGTTATCGATTTTGTCACCACATTTCTCCAACCAGAATTTAATTGCTTCGATGCCCAAGTCATGTGGTATATTTGTGAACAGGCTAACTATGTCGAAACTTGTTAGGATTGATTCAGTTTCTACTGTTCTTGGTAACTGACGGATGAAATCCATGCCATCCTTAATGTAACTTGGTATGTTGTGGCATAAGGGTTGCATAATTTTATCTAGCACGTTGCTGAGTCTGTGTGTTGGGCAAGCAGGACCGGCGATGATTGGTCTTAGTTTCAGATCGTCTGGTCTTAGAATATGTATATACTCCGAATTCTGCTCTCTAATGGCGCCTTGAACTAGTTTGCTTTTGTGAATTTTCGGGAGGCCATAAAAATTGCTGTTTTTGTGTTCGAAATTACACAAATAGTCATGTTCATCTTCTGTGAAGCATTCAGAATATTTTGATATCAGTCTGCGGATGCGATTGAATATGTTCCTATCTATGTCTGAATGTATCTGCTTGTAGAATATTTTGTCGTTTAGCAATTCTTCTACTTTACCTTGGTAGTAGTCGGAATCCATTATGATTAAGGCGCCTCCTTTGTCCGCTTTTTTAATGACAATTGAATCGTCATTGCTAAGACGATTGAGCGCTGTTCTCTCTGATTTAGATATATTTGGTCGTATGCCTTTGGGTGTACTTGTGTTTGGAGTAACTGATTGGAGTGTAGAAATATATTCATCAAGGCATCGATTCCTGTTTTTTCGAGGAGTGAAGTTCTTTTTATTTCGAACAAGGGAGATATCTTCTGTGGATTCTTTATCTAAGAAAAATTCCTTCAGGCGAAGTCTCCTGCAGAATTCCTCCGTGTCAGCGTACAATTCACTGGTGTCACTTGACGGGGTTGGCGTGAATTTCAATCCACGTTCCAGAATGTTCTTCTCGTTATGATCTAAAGATCGTTTGGATAAATTTATTATCTTAGGGTCTATTGTTCCGCGGTTTCCGTTACCTGTGTGGTTAGCTCCTTTTCCCGTGTTGACTTCGCCTGGCCTATCTCTAAAAAATGTACCAGCCTGTGTATACACACACACACACACACACACACACACATACATACCCTCACACTACGTAATTGCTCAACTTGGTTATTTTTTTTACCACAGTCGCCCCTCACTCGAGAATGTCAGGTCCTGACAGGACATGAAGACAATTTTTGTGAAGATTTATTTGAACAGATAAATTTACAGAGAAATATGTGTGTGGGATACAATAGTAGACCATATATACGATGTAACGATTTAAATTAGTGTCTCTTACGTTTAAATAAGTCACCAGTACTGAGTCTTTCAAATTATATTAATAAGCACCCAACTGCAAGTGGGGGGGGGGGGGACTATTCTGTGGGGGGGGGACTATTCTGTGGGGGGGGGACTATTCTGGCGATTGTAAGTCGCTGTGGGGGGGGGGGGGGGGCTATTCTGGCGATTTGGTGCTCTGCTGATTTTCGGTTATAATTTGTCGTGTTGATTCCGATTCTCTATCGGGACTTACACATTGTTAAGATCACATAGCTTAAGAAATAACACCAGACGTGCATCCACTGATCTGCCACATATTGGTGGAGAAATTTTGACGTCTGTCGAGGGAAAGTATTCACCAATAATTCAGTCATAAAAAGTGAGTGAGTGCACACCATTGATATGGAAGTTAGTGTTTTCAAATAATTTCGTCCTTAAATTGGCATAGGCATCACTCTGAAGCAGGAAATGAACCTCATCTTCAACAGAGTTATATCCACAGAGCACACATATGTGACCCGCCATATCATATCCAGTCGTAAGTCGGTATTCTTTTTACCCTGTGCCAATGCATTCTCTTATATATGCGAGTCGACCATAGGTCGCCTCGCATATATAAGAGAATGCATTGGCCTAACAATTTTTTACAATTTTAATAATTTTTTCTTGTATTCTTTAACAATTTTATAATTTCACCCATACAGAGCCCCAGACAAATATGAGCAGACGACACTCTTCTATATGCTTCTATATATGTGTGGGGCTCCCTGCAGGGTAATGGATGTTTTTTATTTTATGTCCTAAAAATTGTAAGAAACATTTATTTAAAAAAATGATAAAAAATTGTTAGGCCAATGCATTCTCTTATATATGCGAGGCGACCTATGGTCGACTCGCATATATAAGAGAATGCATTGGCACAGGGTAAAAAAATCCCGACTTACGACTGGATTTGATATGGCGGGTCACATATTCTGTTATCGAGGTCCTCCCCTCGCCATCTACCAGTATCTACCCTCAGCGGGAGTATTCCACAGCGGAACAGAGTCATAACAGATCGTTCGTGCTTTGTTATGTCAATACACACATAGTTTTCAACAAAATATACACATTTTAGTTCTTTATAAATTCGCAGTTTAAAAAGTCTATTTACATCCAATGTCGAATTGTGTTAGTGCACATTTCGGATGCTCGATTAAGTCGCTGCAATGTCACAAACACGTTTGTCTACGAATACGTTGGCTTGTCCAACAGCTGTCAGCACTGACTTAGTTTCCGATGTCCAACTACCTTTAACCCTTTACCCAACAGAACGGCCATGTGCCAATGCATTCTCTTATATATGCGAGTCGACCATAGGTCGCCTCGCATATATAAGATAATGCATTGGCTTAACACATTAAAAATTATAAAATTGTTAAAGAATGTAAGAAAAAATGGTAAAAAGTGTTAAAAAAAGATTTTTTTTAGGCCAATGCATTCTCTTATATATGCGAGGCGACCTATGGTCGACTCGCATATGTAAGAGAATGCATTGGCACAGGGCATAACTGTAACCATCACAATGTGGTCAATGAGCCGGTTCCAATGATATCCATATTTGTATGGTTTTATTGAGACAGACCTAAGATAATTTAGGCTGTTGCAGCTTTATTTGGCCGTTTTTGGCCGGTTTGTTGGGTAAAGGGTTAACACATCTTTGTAAATCCCATGTGAACCGTCCATCAGAATCAACCTGTTTCACAATCGAATAATGTTGAGCAACCGTCAGTGACCTGATATTACCAATCGAACCTCTCCATTCGGGGCGGGGAATCGATGGACGCCATGGAAATATCGAATTGCATGATTTTGTACCATGTCTATAGAATGTAAGTTGTGATATCCCACACACCGCTACAATAAGCCTATTTGCTGAGTCGCGATTTTCAAGATGGCCGATGGTTCTATATGGTCCGATTCCTAGCTTTTTATCCAACCCACCGGTAAAAGCCGGTAAAAGGTCAAAGTTGAGAAGTAGCATCCATTTGTTTACATTCGACAGCTGAGTGGGAGAATTTTTTATCAATATTTTATGGCTTAATTTCATTTATTCTGAGTGCAACTACGTGTTTAAGAATTGTTTTGTGGCCATATCATCTATAGAGTTAGGATCTGGTGACGATGCAGACATTCAGACGCCCTTTTTTGTCAACGAACTTCCCATAAGTTACTGATAAATAGCGAGTTCTTGCGTTAAAAAAATAACTCAAAAACATATGTGATACATCCAATCCATTTACTGTGCGAAACCTACGTATTGAATGTATCCAGGGTGAGTGTTTAATTAGTTTTATGGAGTTCTCGCACCTGCGATTCGGTAACGAGCCAACGACCTGTTGCTATTTTATTTTGGGAATTCCTAGACTGGAGCCGTATACTAAAAATAGATGCTACTTGTTAACTTTGACCTCAGGAGAACAAATGGCGGATTCACCGCGACTAAGTGAACTCACTTATAGTCTAGAATTGGAGTCACGCGGTTGCTATAGAGTATTTTCAACTTTGATGCCGATACTTTTAAAGGCATGAACTCTTGAAATGTCGGAACCTATGTCCATCCGAATTTGTTTGTCTCGTTTAACATAACACCGAGATATTTGTAGTTCGAAACAAAGTCAACTGCATTCTTTCCAAATATGAATTCATAATCTGATCTACGGCGTTGTGGTTTACGAAAATGCATTACTTTTGATTTCGAGGAATTTACAGCGAGTCGCCATTTTCTGCACCAAGAATCCAGAATGTCCAGCATACATTGAGGGGGGGGGGGGGGTGGGTATTTTCGCGACACCGGGATTGACCCTTTTTATTTTTCGGGAATTGGGATCGTTAGATTTAATATTCCGGGAATCGGGAACAGAATTCCACCGGGACCCTGGAAAGGTTGAAATTATTTTCCGGCACCCGGGAAATTATCCCCAATTAATCGGGATTTCCATTTTTATTCACCTAATTATAAACTGATTTCCCCAAAAATGCACACACCCGACCGGTATTCCAGCGATGAAAGATGAGTCAGACATGTTTTGTTCCGTTTCATGTGTTTTGGTGATATTCCACGATTTGGATTTTCCCAGGTTAGTCCCGCGGAAACATCAACAACATGGCGGAAGAGTCGCCGCCGGCGGGAGTTAAAATATCAATAAAAGCATTAATGTTTATTGAGTTATATGTTTATTAAAGGGGTACTGTACGCCAAATGTTGTTGTTGGTTTCTATAGTCTCCAGAGTCGGAAAATAAGGTAACAATTTTTCCATTATTTGAAAGTCTGTTGAGTACGAAGTCATGTTACGGATGACAAATTTATCGGAATGCAAAAATACAAATTGTCGTTGTCGAGTAATTTTTGTAAAGTTTTCAACCAAATGAATCAAATAAAAGTTATATTATATGCATACTAGTCCCATATAATCATTTAAGTTATTGTATCATCGCTAGTCAGTGAGTGGCTTGAGTGTTCTCCCCGTATCATCATAATATTTTAAGCGATCGTGTGTGCGATCGGTTTAACAATTAGTCGGGGAGCCAATAAGGTCCACCTGCACCCCCCCCCCCCGATGATTACAAATAACCTTATTTTTATTGTTCCCTATGGTATCCAGATAAAGAATCCGGAATTCACCGAAAACTAAAGGTGGCCCTACTGGGTGCTAGAGCCATTTGAATCCAAGATGGCCGCCATTTCCTCTAACTCCAACCAGATGTATTTAATCGTTGTAATAGATCGGTTGTTAGCAAAAGACACAGACAAAATGTATGCCATTTTGTTGGTATGATGTCCTTCTTCAAAATGACGGCAAATAATTTCGAAAAAAATTCAAAATGGCCGCCGAAAAATGACGTCATATGCACAAAAATAGGAAATTTAATTAATATTTCATTGACGAGGGTTCAGTAATAGATACAGAAAGAGGATTTGAAAAATAGGGGTGAAATTTTCGATTTTTTTTGCAAGACGATTTTGATGTATTTAATCGGTGTAATAGATCGGTTGTTAGCATATATTAAAATGACGCTATAATATCACGCTTAACGACTGTCTCAAAAACATTGCCATTTACTAATGATTAATGTGAAGAAAAATGGAAGATATGGTGAAATATTAATTAAATTTCCTATTTTCGTGCATATGACGTCATTTTTCGGCGGCCATTTTGATTTTTTTTCGAAATTACTTGCCGTCATTTTGAAGAAGGACATCATACCAACAAAATGGCATACATTTTGTCTGTGTCTTTTGCTAACAACCGATCTATTACAACGATTAAATACATCTGGTCGGAGTTAGAGGAAATGGCGGCCATCTTGGATTCAAATGGCTCTAGCACCCAGTAGGGCCACCTTTATTTTTCGGTGAATTCCGGATTCTTTATCTGGATACCATAGGGAACAATAAAAATAAGGTTATTTGTAATCATCGGGGGGGGGGGTGCAGGTGGACCTTATTGGCGCCCCGACTAAATCCAGTATCCCTCAATTACTGTTTTTGATTACGGTAATTCGTAATTTAATTGACGCCATTTTATGGCTCCAGTCATAAATTCAATTTATATCAAATTATTAACTTTTAAATTATTAAATTTTAAGATAGCCTATTAACCTGAGCGTTTACAGAATACATCTTCGACTCAAATTACTTATGTTTCTTTATATTATCGATATTAGATCGTTGTTGTCACCGGAAATTTAATGAAAATGGCGTACAGTACCTCTTTAAACCATTATGTCAAATTAAAAATATATAATTTATTTAACTCTTTTTAATGTAAGTTCTCTGTAGGGAGTATTCAGCTGTTGTCGATACCGTGCATCTGTAACAACTACCAACAAAGTCTGCTGGTATCCAGTAAATTTTAAAGTCATTTATTTACACGAGTTTTACCACTTGGTCAATCTAAGCTGTTGTATCTGGTGACTTGTGTACATCCGTGTTGTCTCCTATTTCTCAGCTGGTTTGTGACTTGGTTTTTCATACTAACATTCCAGTTATGGGGCACAATCTCAAATCACAAACCGTCTTAGATATATTAAGACCGCATGAATTTGCATACATCACCTGGACATTTATGGAATACCTGATTTGCGGTGGTGTAGATCAGTGTAAAGAGTGATCTGTTGATTCTGTTCAATGGATTTGCATATAGGTTCGCATTTTATGTCATGTAAAATGATGTAATTGACCAGACAGTAGCCAGTAAATCATAAGATAGCATAAAAATACAATATAATGTATGTACATTGATCTACATTACTTGTGAATATTGTATGTTTTGTCGATACTCTATATAATATTTTAATTCCTGGGAACTGGCTTTTTTTTTCACTGGGAACAGGGATTTGCTTTTAATTCCTGGGAACTGGGAAATGGCATATTATTTTTTTCCTGGGAACTGGGATTTGCTGATTTATTTCCTGGGAATCTGGGATTGGATCCCCCCGTCCCACCTTACATTGCATATCCCGCTGGTTGTCCGACACTAGAGCAATGTAATCGGCGTATACAAGAATACCGACGTTTCGATTACCTATATGTCCACACCTCTGTTCAGAATCTTTATGTCATCGGCCAGATCGTTCACGTACAGAGCAAATTCTGTCGGAGATAAATTATTTCCCTGATATATATGATGTGGGTTCATCATTATGTCCTGTCGATGCAACATTATATTAGGTCGGTTCATCGTTATATGAGGTATTTTATCCATTATATGATGTGGTTTCTCCATTACATGATATGTTTTCTCCATTACATGATATGATTTCTCCTTTATATAAAGTGGTTTCTCCATCATACGATATTATTTCGACATTATACGCAATGTCGTTTCGACATTATATCGTGTGGTTTCGACATTATATGATGTGATTTGATCGTCATGTACATGATATGGTTTCGTCATTATATGAGGCGGTTTCACCGTTATATGTATACGATATGCGTTGCTTCAAAATTTGCTGTTGGAACTTGTCAAATAGAATAAATTGGCCGTGGTCCTGGAAAATTTCGACAAGAATGCCAGAATCGTTACTGAAGACTTCCATTTATGACGGATAACAGCCTCGCTTTCGCATAAAGGGTGACTGAAAATCACAACCCGGAACAGTCACCCAAAAATATCGGATGCCATCTCAAGAAATTGTCATCAAAGACGAGGTATAAATACCGATTATTAAACACAATAACATGAGCATTTTTTGTACATATATAAGAAAATAAAAACACGTTTTCGCATCCCTAACAGAATAACAGGATTTGAACAACTGAGTTTAATTATTAACGTTGGGTGTTAGATTATTTGTATGGACCCCACTTCCGTGTATGTAATGCCTTCGTTTTTCAATATTTTGCATCAACATACAATAATGAAATGTCCTATAATGACAAAACCACCTTATTTTATAATGCATCCACCACATGAAACCACATCATATAATGTATAAGCGACCTCATATAATGAAGAACCGACCTTATATATGTTGTATATAACTGCGACAGAGCAGCATAAGGCAGCTGTGACATTCCATATATAGGTGTATATTGTTTATGTTTTTACTACTATGATTGCAGCTAATTACGTCTTTGTCATCTTGGCCTCGGAGAAGGTGTATAGAAACAGAATACGCCCATTAGAGCTTAGAGGCGGTCGATTCCCAAAAGCACACAACTTTGCTCATAGACGACTTCTGAACCAAACTGAAGGTAGGTAACTCTAAATATACGTTATAAGCACAGCGTCCGATTTATAAGCGAAATAAAGGTTACAAGCACCCATGTATTAAATCTGCATGTGTACCCCCGATGTTGCCGAATATAACCAATAGTATACAATGTTTATTGCCAGTTCTGGGTCAAAATTTATGAAGGAGAAGAGGAGAAGACTTCATATAAGCCCTCGGGCTAGTTGTCTGATCCTCATTTCCAAAATTAACTCTTATATGTTGTATATTTATGTCATCTGTGTCTTATGTCAATTATTTGGATTTGGAAATAAAAATATGTTTACACTAAAATTTATGAAATATTTTGAAAAAAAAAGTCATGAGGAAGAAAGATATTTCAACTTGCGGGAAAAACTGTTTTCCACCTCCCCCTGGATGGGGTGATTACATAACACCCCGACATGGCCCGATTCCTAATTTATCGCTATATTTGCCCCCCCCCTATTTTTCGAGGGACCATATAAATCACCGGCGCGTCCGTCCGTCTCGACGTGCGGGTCCCAGATTGTTTCCGGATGATAACTTCAGATCTGATTCTGTTCAAATATTATGGATTTTACCCACATGAAAATACAGGTCAAGTTCGAGTTTTGGTTCGTTCCGCCAATGTTTGCTAGATTTATGGTCCTTGTCGACAGAATTTGCTGATTATTTTGGTTTTCGGGTGATAACGTTGATCGCTAGTTGAGTGTCGTCTGCTGTCATTGTGTGCGCCTTGACGTTGATACACCAGGGCACGTTGTTCAGAAGTACAGCGGGTTTAAGGCCTGTCCCAGTCTTCTAGTCCCACTGGGTCCGGATTTAACAGCCGATGGGCCGCCCGTGGTCGTCGACGAACCCATGCATCATCCACCATATTTTCATCGTCCCACCGTTCCACCCGTGGTTCGGTGTCGTCACCGGGCGAGTCTTCCTCATCTGCATCTCGGCCCTCTTCGGTCGCAGTGAAACCCTCGTCGACCTTGCTTTGCTGGTGCCAGTTACAGTTCCCGAAGAAGGCCATCAGGGAGAGTGAAACTGGAGGTTCAGTATACGTGTGTGTACTTATTCAATAAATTGACTGACATTTCCACTATATAGTCCTGATATCCTAGAACAAGCTTTACATTTGTGTTTGTGTGATTGGGAGATGCAGTTCACGTGCGATCACAAGACCAGAACATTAGCTTCATGGGCAAAGCTTTATTTTCCAACTAATATACAGCCCGTTGGCCAAAAAATGCCTGTGTTTCTGCACTATACAGAGACTATTGTGCAAAACGACTGCATTTAACGAAACAAAACATTTCAAATATGAAATTGCTATAAGACTAGAGAGTACATACGTGTATCTGAAAATCCATCGATATCATATAATCCTACTATTTCTTGAATAAGAAGGAACATATAATAACGAACAAAGCAGAAGACATATCCATGCATGTTCACGTGAATTCGGTCAATGGTGACGTATCCGCCGAATTTGAAATCGACATGCGTTCGGGCAGTATTTTATGGATGGATTTATGAAATGAACATGATGAAAGTGACAATGAAATTGACAGTGATTTGCTTCAATTTCACCATCAATTGAAGTGATAACCCCAGCGTTACTATCAATAACATTATTATTTGGCTAATTTCAGTAATATTCTCCCCGTTTACACTCGATAACACAAGTTTGTCTCCACATTTAAAATTCTTTGACATAGATCGTTTATATTCTAAATAATTTGTACACAAGGGACGGATTCTTATATTTTATTGTGTTTTTAAACTCCGAGGTGGCGAAATCTCGGTTCGTTTACATTATGAACGTTTGAGTCCATAACCGGAATCTGAATCCTGATTACGATGAAATAACGATTGATTACGATTATGGTCTGTTCGTTTACTGATTCTGGTCTGTTCGTTTACCGAACCACGTCGTACGGGGTCTAATCCGTAATCTGAATCCAGATTTTCCCCACTAAATAACGACTCTGGGCCTGTACACTTCTTGTATTCGTGAGGATTATGGAACCATATATTCTGCTGGGATTGATTGCAAAGTATTTCGCTTCTAGGTCATATTGTGCTACCAAATCATCCTCACTCTCTGAATCTCTTTCGGTTAATGGAAATTTTGAATGGAAAGGCAGTGGAAAGTTATGCACTTTGAAAAGGTGAAACTGTTCCCGCAGTTCGACTAAAGGAATAGGTATAATTGTAATAATACGGTCGCTATCCAATGCTGTGGCACATGTCAAGTACTTATAGAATTGCCACAATTCAGTTGACGGGTCATTAGGGAATCACAGTCCCAGCGGTAGTTTGGTGGTGACATCTGCAAGTAATGCTTGTAGATGTTGTGGCATTATTACACTCGGAGATAGTCGGCCTATAGCGAGCATGTCAAGTTGAACGCGTAGGTGCCCATGTACTTAGCCCCGCTAGCGACCAGGTGACGGAAGTTCACTGGCCAAAAGTTTGAATTTGAGGTAAGGAAGGAGATACTGTTCGATGTGCGGTATACGGCAGTGGAATTCAGTATTCAGGTTCACGAGTTTGGAATCAAGTCACTCCAGGTCATTGAGCATGTCGTTTATTAGGTGACGGTTTTCCGATATATGGGTTCGAGAAACATTCATAATAGTAAGTCATTGTTCGATCGTGTGTGTAATCACATTTTGGTTTCGAGCCAAGTCGCGAATATTACTCCGGAGGAATGGAAAATAGGCCACTCTTCCAGGTCGTTTGCATAGCATATAATGGCTGGTTATTTAGAAAACTGCCAATCGTATTCTGGCGATCGAGTTTAAGGGCTTGCACTTCCTATATTAAGGAGGTAAATATCGGGAGAAATCTTAGGATAGGACAGGATGGGTATGTACTTGGTGAGTCAGCTGGACGTGATTCCGTCCTTCCGAGGTGGGTCAATCGCCGAACTCCCTGTTCACTTCATGGATTCGTGCACCTAATCTTGCCATGAATTTATGAAATGGGGAGAAATCAATGAGGAACGTGACTATCCATCGCAATTTGTTTGGGACAATGGGCTGAATCTTTTCAAACACCACATTGTAGCGAGTTATGAAGCCAGAGGTTAGACTTGCCAATAAGACAGTTAGGTGAAGAGTCCCGTTCATTTTGTAATGAAACCAAGGTAAATATTCTGAGCATTTTATTATAGTGTCTTATATTGTCGGTATCGTCGTGGTGCAGAAGCACGTTGCACTTTGGCACTCGACCCTGTTTCCTCGCCCGTGGACGAGTCATGGTTTTGTAATGGCCATGTGTTCGTCATGTGTGAGTCATGCTTGGTTCTGTCTCATCGCCGGAAGATCCTCCCTCAGAGTTAGTGGCAGGGACATCACGATTTTCATCTTCTGAGGGTACAACAAACGTTTGTGGCCTTGCGCATTTGTTCTGCATGTGACTGTGTGACTTTCCAGTTAATTGATTCCTTAACTCGAAAGTAACAGGCGTTATTTGTTTGGCTATTTGGAAGTATGGTTTCCATTTACTTTCCAGTTTGCTCTATCATAAATGATTCTTAACATAGACGGCCTCACCAATTTCGAATTTAATATCCTTGGCCGTTTTGTAAAATTTCTTTCTTTGTTGGCGTTTAGACTGTTTCATATGTTTGTGTACCAGCAGAAATGATTTATTCCGTTGTAATGCTATTTGATGATAATCTTCTCCAGCATATTTGCACATTGGTTTCAGGAGATTATCTATTGCGAACATCTAATAAATAAAATAGCGAACCTTTTGAAGATTCAATTTTGTTAAACAGGATTGCAGCCAGCGTTTGATTTAAATGGACATTCACCCATGTATTGAGCTGGTCTGACATTTTCTTTGACAGTACATCATGAAAGGTACGATGAAGCGTTCCACCTTAGCATTGCGTTGGGGTGATAGTATGATGTAGTCATGCGATGAATGTTCAAAGCTTTCAAGGTGTCTCTGACCTTGTAATTGATGTTCTCACTGCCATTGTCAGTGACTATTTCCAGGGGGCAACCATGTCGCGGGAAGATTTCATCGATCATGAGATGAACAATGTTATCTGCTGATTTGTCCTTGACAGGAAATGCCTCAGCCCATCCACTGTACGAATCCAGGAAGCTGATACAATAATGATTACCCGATAAAGAAGAGGGTTAGGGGTCCGATAAATCTAAACCAATCTTAGCGAAAGTGTAAGCAGCTATATCTGTTTGCATTTTAGGTGACTGTTTCTGCAGAGACCTGACTTGGCAAGTCACACATTTGCTAATGAGCAGTTGAGTTCCTTGTAAAGTCTGGGCCAATAATATTTGGATTTAATTTAATCATGCATCTTGTCTATTCCCAAATGGCCGTTGTCCTTGGGAGCTACTTTACAGCTTGCAAAATCCTTAGGTTGAAATTTAGATGAAAATTTAATGTAGCCAGCTCTGCATGTGTCTGCGATTGTACGGTTTTTGTCATTTATATCAACTTCCACTTCTGCCATTTACTATTCTGTATACGCATTAGTGATTATCCAGGTCAGCTATGCATTCAATGTTACAGTTATAACCAGCTACACCCAAAGCCACTGTTGGATTTTCTTGTTTTACATGGAGATTCCAAGAGATATTTTAACGGTTTATGGTCAGTTTTTATTGTAAAAGTGGCATTATGTAGGTGATGGTCTAGCATTTGTAATGCAAAGTGAATTGCATATGCCTCTTTGCGACAGTCAGCCATCGGGTTTGAGTATCGCCCAGTTTGTGTGAGAGCTAATAGACTGGTTCTTCAATGCCATCTTCACCTAACTGGGTCAGACATGCGCCAATGCAGTCTCTAAGTCTCTATACAATGTATATGGTGTGGCAGTATTCGGGTAGCCGATGAGGGGTACTGCTGTCAATTCTTCCCTTAGTTTGTCAAATGAACTTTGGCAAGCTTGGTCCCAATTGAATTTGGAATATTTTTGTAAGTTGTACCAAAGGTTCGGCAATATGTGAAAAGGAGGGGACAAATCTACGATAGTAATTAGTCATGCCAATGAAAGAATGAACCTCCTTATCAGAATTTGGGGTGCAGGAGATCGGATGGCCTTGAAGTTGTCAGGGTCAGGTCGGACACCATTGGTATAAATTATGAAATATAAATATTGTGTTTCTCGCTTCAAAAACAGACATTTTTTTAAATTTTAATTTCAGCTTATGTTGGCGCAATTTGTCAAACACCTTTTGGATATGTTGGAAATGGGATTCAAATCTTTCACTGTATATTAATATATCGCCTAAGTAAGCAATTGCATAATCACCCATTCCACATGACACTTGAGCCATAAGCTAAGAAAATTCCCCCAGCTTTTCGGAGCCCAAAAGTCATAGAATTAAACTCGAAGAGGCCTCGGTGGCATACGCATGCTGTCTTTTGTTGTCTTCCACTGCGATCTTCGTTGCCAATATCCTGATTTTAAATCGTGAGCAGTAAAGAATTTATACTTTCCAAAAGTGCCGAAATATCGTCGATGACCAGAAGTGTATATGACATGGGCCGGGTTATGGAATTAAGCTGTCTAAAGTCGGTACAAAAACGCTTTGTGCCATCTTTCTTATCCACATCACAATCGGGGCACTCCAGGGGCTGGAACTCGGCCTGATAATGTCGGCTTCGAGCATATCATTTATGGCAGTATCGACCAGTGGCCATTCATTTAAGGGGGTGCGGTATGAACAAAGTTTTATTGGGGACGATTTCCTGTGTCAATATGCATTTTAACCTTGCTAGTTTGAGTCAGCTCAGTGTCTGTTTTAGCAAAGATGTCTGAGTTGCATTTCAACAATGTTAAAAGTGCCTCTCGATTTTGATCTGGGCATGAAACTTCGGTAAGATTCAATTTTTTCTCCACTGTAGAGGGCGCTGATTTTGAGTTGTCTGCCTGATCATAATTGGTGTACCTACAGGTGTATCAATTATTGTGTGAACTGCTGGCCCATGGGATTTGGGTTCCCTGTGATAGAAGAGTTGACTTCAAGATCAGTGTCTTGTTTGTAAATGACTGATTTTCCAACTACACTGCCATGTCATTGATGAAAGTTTTCATTAGTGCTAGTTATAAGTAGCACTGGGAGGTGTCAGAGGATACTACGTTTGTTATGAATTCGTTGGTTGTTTTATACAGTTTTCCCGTCGCAACGTGCCTAGGACGTTGTCGGGTGATCGGCCAAGCAAGTACGAAGTAGGCCAAGCAGGTGCTATCTTTTCAATTCCATCTACAGATTGTCTCGAGTGACCAGTCTGTCTATAGGATTTTACTGACAAGCCTCGGGCGCACTTCAAACGTTGTATCTAATGATTATCTAACGATTCCATCTGTAGATTGACCAGTCTGTTGTACTTAGCTATTAACGATCCCATCTACCATCTATGAACGGCGATGTGTATCTGTACCTCGATAGGCTTCTATGTATTGAAGATGTATGTCGTTGTATTTTCCAAGCATATTGGCACAATCAACTAGTTTTCTTGGCCATATCTCGACTCGGCGACCAAGATCGCCTCGTCGCTATATGGCCACAAAAACTAGCCTCGTCGCGATACATGAATCGATACAAACACATTGTGTATTTAACACATATTTATCGACATTGCATGCTTGGAAATGAGATATCCTTTTTGTGGTGATCAAAATTAATCTCTGAGTACATTAACTGTAACAGTGCCAAAACAACGTCATGTTAATCATACATTTAGAAAACAATGTTATATTTTATTCCACTATGCGACTCCTGGTAGTGTTTCCATTGATGCATTATATGCACGTTACCAACGACACCGTGCTCCATTCAAAATTTGTCTTCCGATCAGCGACCGATTCTTAGTGAATCAAAAACTAAAGTCAGGAGCTCTCGGCCAATCAGAATGCATGTTTCAGCGACAAATATTCAATTTGAATTAAAATTATGTATAAGTAATACGAATATAATGTTACAGACACCGTTCTCTGTTCGCTGATTGGTGACAGCCATCTCATCAGTTATGACAAGCAGTTTATTGACTGGAGGGGAACCTGCAAATATATCATGTCACAATCGACCCACCCACAATATGACCCATGCAGATTCAGGGTGGACGTAAAGACTGACATTACCTTCGACACATCCATGGCGTTAGTGATCAGTCGATCGATAGACGTATATCTATTAGGCGAAATGGAACACATTGACACTCACGGGGTGACGGTACGTACTTCTGGCACGCATTCAATCAAGCTGCAAGACATACTTCAGTCCACTCACTACGCTGGTCTGACCGCTGTCATCGTGTATATTTATCGTAATTAAATCTGATAGTTTATATTTAAATGTTTTGTAAGTAACAATTAATTCTGGTTTCATTTTTCAAATGAATATGGTCAGTTCGGTTTCTCAGAATAATGAAGAATGAATTGTAACCGATAAAAGAATTAAATTAAGAAAATGAGTGATCTCCTCACAACATGTGTAGGTGGTTGCAGAGATCAGGCCAGCATATCAGGGACTGAACTCTGCCTTGCAGTTTGGTAGTCAAATTGTCACTCCCACGCACCTCGTCCTCTTGGATAATAAACCAGGCCCGCATTGCCCCCAAGTCCTAGAAAATCCACCGCCATGGCTTAGATTATTCCAACTGGCATTTCAAGCTTTCCAACTGTTGAAAATTTAACATCTGACATCCCCTATGTTTGGAAATTATTCCAACTGATTGCCATTTCAGTCCTTTGTCTTTTGGTTTAAAACCCATACTATGCAAAGTCGAAAGGGGCATGTTTCTTGCTAGTTGTTAATTGCTAGTTGCTTGTTGCTAGTTATGATAATAACCGATCAATTTCGACGCAACAAACAGCACGTTAATTCTAACCAATCAAAATTAGTCAGAAAAAGTTTAACACAACAAAAATAGACGTTATGTTTATTTTGAATTTCAAAGTTCGTCATTTGCAAATAATTCAAAACATTAATATTTTCCTGATCTGCCATCATGCGGCAAGGAGATTGACAAATGCGTCTGTGTGATGGACATGCAAATAGGCCTATGCCTAAATCCGCAAATGTCTTTGAGCCGGAGACGATCGAGTCTAAGAATAATATTAGCCAAGTCCCGTTTTGTGATATTAAATTTGACTTGTTACTATACAACTAGCAACAAGCAACTATCGGCTTTTCCATAAAACCAACAGTTTTAACACTAAATAGTGGTTGGAAATTCAAATTATCAGATTAATTGGTCCGAAACTTTTAATTAATGTGTCAGGCACGAAATTTCACATTGCTGGACATTTTGACCGGATTCCCACTGTCCATGACATTGCCATCCAACAAATACCATCCAATGACGCCACTGCTTTAATTAAATTGTCCTATAGACGCTTGAACAGGGGAAATGGGGAAATGTTAAAAAAAAGTCTACAAACATCATCACCAAGAAGAACACGAGAACTAGATTTGTTATCTTCTATATAATTTGAGACTTCCGTATATATATATATATATGTGTGTGTGTATATATGTGGGTACTTCATAGAATCCAAAACGCGTGTACAGATTGAGCTCAAATTTCGTATGTAAGTGTAAAATCCCACCGACACGACCGTGGTCGCGTTTTGGAGAGCACGGCACTGCGGTGGTTAAGACATCAACGATCTTTATATTGACCTTATACGGAGGTATTAACAATCAACGCTCTTTATTGCAATGACCCCATGCGTCCGAAATACGGATGCGGACGAAATGCAATTATCTCGACTAAAAAGGCAGAATTGATCTAAGAGCTCGATTTCACGACGGGATTAATTGACTGTCCGCTCTGAAGTTTAGGACGGGGAGGACGGTTGCCATGAATTAACTCATTGAAAAACAAAGAATGCGTTATCTCGGAAACGGGTGGAGCTATCGACTTGAAATTTGGTATGTGAATGTATCTTGCCCGGATACAAATTTTATCGGGTCGCTGAGCCCGTGCAACGCCAGATTCGTGCATGCGCAGACGAGATCTCGGAAACGGGTGGAGCTATCGACTTGAAATTTGGTTTTTGAATAGCCTGGACAACGTCGGGCTCAACAATTTTTCATCGGGTCAGTTCTTTCCGCCCGATATACCTTAAATCTTTTAGGGACGGGTACCATAATTTCTCTTGATTAAAAAGGCATCACGTTTCTGACAAACGCTCATTGAAAAACACAAACAAAACATAAAACATTGTCATGTTTCTGACCAAGCACGCCAGTGGCGGGCTAACCTGCTAGTACTATATATTTTGAGACTTCCGTATATATATATGTGTGTGTGTGTATGTGTGGGTACTTCATGGAATCGAAAACGGTTGGACAGATTGAGCTCAAATTTCGTATATAAGTGTAAAATCCCACGGACACCGCCGTGATCGCGTTTTGGAGAAGCTCAGAGCACCGTTTCTCCCTTCCCAATCATAAAAATCACCGCAATCGGCACTTCGGGGTTAATAGCGTTGATATATAAAGAGCGTTCGTTTTCCGCAGTGTCTATATAAAGAGCGTCGTTTTCGCTATCTACTTATCTGTATGACGGGAGTCTGTAGCCTGTCGCTCGAAATATTATGCAGAGAGATTTCACGACGGGAAGCGTTTGTTTTCAATTCAATGCAATGTTATCGCTCGAAATATTATGCAGAGAGATTTCCCGAAGGGAAGTGTTTGTTTTCAATTCAATGCAATGTTATCGTAGAGAGATTTCACGACGGGAAGTGTTTGTTTTCAATTCAATGCAATGTTATCGCTCGAAATATTATGCAGAGAGATTTCACGACATTAGGACGGGTACGGGCAGGTTAAAAAAAAAGAAAACAAAGAATGCGTTGTCTGTCGTATCTAGGAAGGGGGGATTTCTACGGGTATATTTTTCCTCCAGAAACAACAAATTAATAATAACAATTTAAAATTAAAAAAATTTAAAAATAAAAAAACAATTCAGAAAAAAAATATATTAAATTTAAAAAACATTAAATTCATATTAAAAAATAAAAAATTCATATTAAAAAATAAAAAACAAAAATAAATAAAAAACAAAATAATTAAAAAAAATGTCATGTTTCTGACGAAATTTGGTACAAATGCAGCCCAAGTGTCTCGGAACCTGTTGCAATTGCTTTTTCGAACAAAGCCATGGGACGAATGCCGCCAGTGGCGGGCTAACCTGCTAGTCTATTATATATTTTGGAACTTGCCTGTCTGTCTGTGTGTACTTTGATCCGGGGAACAATATGGGCAGGTCCAATTTCACGTGCGACCGCGTCCTTGACCTCGCTCATATACGCAACGCAAAGCAAAATCGCTCACACTTAAATCGTGAAATTTCGAGATGGGACCAACAGTGCAGTACATTATTAAGAAACAGATAATAACTAAAATATATATATTCTCCGTGGGTAGGCTTCTCTATTCGGAAGGTTCTCTATTCCCGAATGTTCACTATTCCGAAGTTATTCCGAAGGTTTTCAATTCTGGGCGAATTTAGCCAGAAATGAATCAAAAGTTACATCCCCCCACAATAACCACACGGGGAATGAAACATGATGTACCACTAATGAGTTAGATATGAGTTAACGTAATTTCTTCAAACACAAGGTTCATAAATTGATTCTCAAAAGTGGCCTTCATAAATTTGTCTATAAATATTTGATGCCATTGCCATGAAAACCTGATATTATCACGACACATGACACCCCCCTCCCCACCCGGGCACCATTCCAAAAAGTTCTCCCTACAACTAAGTAACAGATATTGAAGTTTCATGCTTTAAATTCATGATGATTCAATCCTTAAGGGACACCACTATAAGTATCTAACTCTACAGTATACACAGAAGCATGATATATTGGGAAAATAACTGACTTTGACCCATTTTGGAAAATGGTCATCAAGTTTAAAGGCCAATATATCATGGCGGACTTGTCGGTTTAAATAAAACAAAAGCAGTTAAACGACAACTGATAGAGAGGACACACATTCTAGTGACGTAGTACCCTATACGTAATTTTTATCTTTCGTAGTTCATTAATATGCAAAAGTTGTCAATTAACCCGAAACGAGTTATTATGAAGCACGAAAACCCGAAACTTATATAGCAAGGTGAATTCAACGGTTGGCGATTATCGCAATACGATAGGGGAACACCGTGTGCGTAACGTAACTATCACAAGTATAACGTACTCTGATAACAACTTATCGCCAATTTCATGCTTAAGCAATTTTAAACATATCTTCGGCTTGTTTTATTTTATTTTTATGAAAAGGAATAATAAATGGGGTGGAAAATATATATATATATAACTACAAATAGAATCAAATTAGCCATTTTCCCTTGAAACTTAGGAGAGGCAAGCTAGGTACAAACATTTGTGATATCTGAGTACGAACGTCGGAGTGTTCACCTATCGTATTGCGATAATCTCCAACCGAATTGAACCGAATGTTGCCACATCTCAAGTTTACGTCGTTCCTGTGAAAAAAAAGTGTTCACAGAAACGTTTTAATTTCATTTGGCTCGCCTTCGAAAAATGGTGGATACATGCATTTCAATATAATTCCTTGAGACGAGGGTCTCGGTCCGTTCATTGATTTTCGCTTACGACTTTGGTTTAGTATTGTGCTCTCGACCAATTAGAGGCGCCATTTCTGGGTGAGGTGAAATATATAACAATATGCACCTGCGAGCATTAATGTGCTACTCACTGTTATACACTCTGCAGTTTTTCAGCCTTGGCTCATTTGGCAGCACCGGCGAGGTGGGTTCGAATGATTTTGAGGTGAACGTCGAGAACGAAGTAGTTATGCTTTCGTCACCACGATGCGGCATAGATATTCATAGCAACGGCGAGGATGTTTTCATCCGGGTTCCAAATAGGTATAAATGCAACATGACAGGTTTGTGTGGTGACGCCGACGGTTTCAAGAACGACATTGTGACCTGCAATGGACAAAATCTTAACCTTGAGCATGATGTCCAGGTCGCACTCGAGATGTTTAGAGACAGTTACATCGTTGGATCGTCTAACGCACTGTAAGTTACGGTTACAATACACCAAATGATTTGCATAGGCCTCAGTGTTAACAAATCCAAAGCCTGTATTCGCAGGAAAGATTTGACCCTGCACGAGTATCAGAAATTGAAGAACGTCCTTTCAGACACACGAAAATGTCCCTAAAAGTACTTGTCAACGTACTGCGTCACACTGCAGTTTTGACAAACGTCACACTACCCTTAAAATGGAGAAAAAAATTACATCGAAAAAAACACAAACCCCTCGGCCCATAAATCATTCGCCAATTTGACAGCCGTAACCGTTCACCATGTGGCTATATTTGATGTTTCTCGTCGGGAAACACGTTTGTGCATTTTTTCGTGCACTTTCATCCATGTGACATTGACCATTCAGCTGCCAGGATTTTTTTTTATGCTGATCCTAGCTTGGGGGTCCCAGGGGAAAACGCTCTACTAATTTGTATTTGGTGTAATCTCACACTTTAGGATAGGTACAAGAACCGTAACTCTATTCAGTAGACGGGAAGAGTTGGGTCGAGTTTTTAGTACTCGCTAGGGCGAATATAGTACCCGATTTCTGCCGTCGATTGGGCTTACACGAGTGACGGATAAAGAATGTAAGAAAAAATATAAAAAAAATGATAAAATTGTTAAAGAATCTAAGAACAAATGATAAAAATGATAAAATTGTTAAAGAAATTAAGAAACAATTATAAAAATTGTTATAGAATGTAAGAAAAAATATTTTAAAAAATTGTTAAAGAAAGTAAGAAAAAATGATAAAAAATTGTTAGGCCAAAGAAAATGCATTATCACATGGTGTTTAATGTTGCGCCAGCGCAGCTCCCGACATGAAAGGGTTAACGCTTTGTGCGTAAGATCAAATCGGTATTTCGAGAATAGTGTTCACACACTGGCTAATTTACCTGGTCATCTCAATTTTGCCAAAGATGGTCGAGTATATATTGGTGGAATGTGTTCTCGCTGTCAGTCAGCACATGTTATATCCATGTATACTCGCAACCCCTCAACATGTGGCCAGCTGGAATCTCATGGCTGACGCAACATTAGTTGGGAACTTCGGATGATATATGTTAAAATTGTTTTGATATTATTATTTCTCCAGCCAGTAACTAGTGTGAATTCTGTTGTTTTTAGAAAACAAGTTGATTATTTTGCTGCTTTTTGCTATTTTTTTCATTAAAGAAATCTTTGTTAAAGATGAATAATTCGAATTTAACGCTCGCAAATTACTTTTTCCTTAGCTTCGAGAGTAAAAAATATTTGATTCGAGTCGAGGAACCCACACATCAAAGCTCAGAGTGATCGAATTTTGAGTGGCACAGTTAACAGTCGACAAGAAGACCGGCCAAATTTCGTTGAACAAACTGTGTTGATAAATAACAGGTTTTGGGAAATGTTATATGGTGCTCGGTGTCATCAAGCCTTGAAATAGGGTGTCTGTCATTTGCAGAATGAGGTCCCCAGAGGGTGAATTTAGTTATGCTACCCCGCATAGCGGGCTAGCATCACCAAATTCACCCTCTGGGAACATCATTCTGCTGAGGTGTAAGCAGAATGAGGTCTCCAGAGGGTGAATTTGGTGATGCTAGCCCGCTATGCGGGGTAGCATCACTAAATTCACCCTCTGGGGACCTCATTATGCAAATGACAGACACCCTATTTCAAGGCTTCGGTGTGAACATGTTCTTGAACATTTATTTCCATGTTCATACCTTGTAGATGTTCATACCTTATAGATGTTCATTCCTTGTAGATGTTCACACATTGTAGATGTTCATACCTTGTAGATGTGACTCAATGAAAGAGGCGTTATCCAACTGTTCAGTTAAGACGCAGCAGGAATCGATAGCGGAATATTGTAACATTGTCAAGAGAAGCGACGGGCCATTCATCAGCTGCATCGCCATCATGACTGCACATAACTGGAACGCCATGGAGGAAGAGTATGCTATGTGTAAAACCATAGCATGCGCAGCATCCAACAGGGGACTGGCCTCGCCCAGAGCAGCGATCTGTGAATATTTGCTGTTTCTCAAACATAAATGTGAAGAAGATTTTGAACTGCCTGTATATCTTAACACATCAGAATGCAGTGAGTTGATTGAACTGCCTGTATATCTTAACACCTCATAATTCAGTGAGTTGATGAACTGCCTGTATATATTAACACCTCAGAATTCAGTGAGTTGAACTGCCTGTATATATTAACACCTCAGAATTCAGTGAGTTGAACTGCCTGTATATCTTAACACTCAGAATGCAGTGAATTTATTGAACTGCCTGTATATCTTAACAAATCAGAAAGCAGTGAATTTATTGAACTGCCTGTATGTCTTAACACCTCAGAATGCAGTGAGTTGATTGAACTGCCTGTATATCTTAACACCTCATAATTCAGTGAGTTGATGAACTGCCTGTATATATTAACACCTCAGAATTCAGTGAGTTGAACTGCCTGTATATATTAACACCTCAGAATTCAGTGAGTTGAACTGCCTGTATATCTTAACACTCAGAATGCAGTGAATTTATTGAACTGCCTGTATATCTTAACAAATCAGAAAGCAGTGAATTTATTGAACTGCCTGTATGTCTTAACAAATCAGAATGCAGTGAGTTGATGCCTCCATAGTTTCTGTTTTATATTGATTATCCGGAAAAACGAGGACCAACGCTGTTTAGTCACCATACTGGATATTTGGGGCGGTAAATAGTTGTCTACGTTAGTCGGTGGGAAGCAGATTGCAGTGGGTATACTTATGAAAGTCGCGGATAAGACGCTATTGAATTGCATTATTGCATAGCGTCTTGAGATAGATATGTTGGCTTAAAGTGATTTGAAAACACTCCGGTATGGTGATCAAATAGAAATTGAGAATAATCTTGCTCAAAGAAGTTATTTTTACGAATAGTAATCCAAATTGACAACGCACACACCGTCATTCTTATATATTAATTGAATGCAATTTATGTTAGTTTATCGCCCATATAGCTGCGTCCCGAATAGGGATGTAAATATTTACAATTGAGCGTAGTTCAGACGATGTTTTCTATAAAGTGGTATATGGTCGATTTCTTTGAAATTTTCGGCAATGTTAGTAGAATGCTACATTCTCCAGGTGGGCATAGTGACTGAGTACTAACATATCAATTTCAAGGACCCGAACAAGTCCATAAAATGTCTTTAATACAAATTGACGTGGTCAGTTTGCACCAACCAAAATTTCCTTTATTAAAATATCTTACAATATTTATGCGTTTGAATGTTTTATGTACACAATGACTTTACCTTCATTTGTTCAGATTATCCACAGGCCGCAAAAATAAGAACTTTAGAAAAACTACTATATATAGTATAATGGTACAATTTCTTAACAGCATCAATTCGCACCACCAGCACCATTTTAATTCATCAGAACATCTTAACCAGAGGTGCATATGTCTGTCCGTTGCATGTTGCATACTGTTCAGCATTTTCACAAGTTAGTTCATCACGACTTATAACACATGTATTTCCACACACCAGGTCAGTATCTCCCTCCAGACGACTTTGATATTGGGGAACCCGAGAGTGAAGAGGAACATGGCCACGAAAGAGTTGTCGGTACCAGAGAGGAAAGTCATCACGAATCTAGCGGCGGTCGTAGAGGTCGTGGCAACACCACAGAGGAAATCCACCACGACAACACAACAGAGGAAAGTCATCACGAATCTAGCGGCGGTCGTAGAGGTCGTGGCAATACCACAGAGGAAAGCCACCATGACAACACTACAGAGGGAAGCCATCACGAAAACGCTACAGAGGAAAGCCACCACGAAAACGCTACAGAGGAAAGTCATCATGAATCTAGCGGCGGTCGTAGAGGTCGTGGTAGCAGAACAGAAGAAAGCCACCGCGACAACACAACAGAGGAAAGCAATCATGAAGCAAATCGGGCAGCAGAAGAAAGCCACAATGCGAATGAAAACGGCCGCCATCAAGAATCGCATGTAGTCGGAGAAACCACTGCCACGCAAGATAATCACCATTCATCGGAAGGTGAGCCACACGCGGGTGGCCTGACCACGCCTACTGAGGACGTCAGCCAAAACCACGCCCATGATTCTGAATAATCTGAAATAATCCATATACGAGGACTAGCCTATAATAGCTGAGGAAGTTCTTCCAGTCATCGACAAGAGTAGAAAACAACAGTTACCGATCTGAAGATACACGCCTGAAACGGACTTCATGAACATGGACGACCATTTTCGAACAATCGGTGTATTAGCACTGAGTTCGGTATAAATTAGTAGATACGCACGTTGAATTCTCAAAATTTCTTATGCCTTAGGGTTAGTTTACACGCTGAACATTTGCCTAGAAATTTGCAAGCAATTCGTCATAGTGGAATGTAGTGTGCATGCTAGGATATAAACGACAAACTACTTTTAAAATTCACATGCCCAGCAGATTATGACATGCGCAGTGAGATCTGTGTAATTCCTTAAGTTGTTCTGCAACTGACATTTGCCCGAAATTGACCTTCAAATAGTTGACAAGAATCAATCCTGCAATAACTCGTGGCATTTCACCGCTCTAATAAGCGATACAATAACGGAAGACGTATTTTGTAATTCAAACATGTATCATTCAAGGGAGTCTTCAATAATTTACCTTTTCCAATATTTACGGTATTTTTTCTTCTTATAATTTTCACTTTGATTAATTTGTATATAATACCGCTGTAATAGTTACATAACAATGCTTTTAATATACGAAATCTCGTCAATTGAGAGTTATTAAAGATACCCAATCCGATCAGACGCTCCTAAATTACTATTCCTTTGGCTTCGGGGGTAAAAAATATTTGATTCGAGTCGAGGAACTCACCCATCAAAGCTCAAAGTGATTAGATATCGATGTTTGAAATTTGCTGTTTCTATTGTTTGTGGACATGTTTGAATTACAAAATTCGTCTTCCGTTATTGTATCGCTTATTAATAGAGCGGTGAAATGCCACGAGTTATTGCAAGATTGATTCTTGTCAACTATTTGAAGGTCAATTTCGGGCAAATGTCAGTTGCAGAACAACTTAAGGAATTACACAGATCTCACTGCGCATGTCATAATCTGCTGGGCATGTGAATTTTAAAAGTAGTTTGTCGTTTATATCCTAGCATGCACACTACATTCTACGTGGTCCTGGAAAAGAACTGGTCCACAAACAATGGAAACAGCAAATTTCAAACATCGATATCTAATCACTCTGAGCTTTGATGGGTGGGTTCCTCGACTCGAATCATATATTTTTTACCCTCGAAGCCAAAGAAATAGTAATTTAGGAGCGTCTGATCGGATTGAATACCTTTAATGTTGAAAGTAAGAACGAAATCGATTTTTTTTTACATGTATTTGATGATGATAGTTGTTTTACAGACTTTTATAAAAAAGTATAGAAGATTAAAGGCCCACTTAATTTTTGAACCCCCAGATCACATTATATAAAATAAATGCCATGCTATATACCTTATGAAAGAGGAAGCTCCAAAACATTGTATTATCAACTTATCCGGTGTAATAAACACTGTGAACATGTCGTTTGTGTTGAGGTACCGACGTGTTTTTGGCTTAAGTTTGTACTGCAAAGTCTATAATTTTCAATGGAAGGGGAATAATTCTATATCTTAGTTTGAATTCTGTTGCATTATGGGAGCGAAACGGGGGAAATGTGTTTTATGATTTCAGCTTTTTTCTGTTACCATATGGTCACTTTCTGAGACACAGACGCTCCAAATGGTTATGAATTACAGTATTTTAATCATATTTTTGTCATAGATTGCTATTAAAACAGTATATCAAGGCACTATAAAAAAAATAGTAATCGGTGACTCGAAAATTAAGTGAGCCTTTAACCCTTTACCCAACAGATGGGCCCTGTGCCAATGCATTCTCTTATATATGCGAGTCGACCATAGGTCGCCTCGCATATATAAGAGAATGCATTGGCTTAACACATTAAAAATTATAAAATTGTTAAAGAATGTAAGAAAAAATGGTAAAAAGTGTTATTTTAGGCCAATGCGTTCTCTTATATATGCGAGGCGACCTATGGTCGACTCGCATATATAAGAGAATGCATTGGCACAGGGCATAACTGTAACTATCACAATGTGGTCAAGGAGCCGGTTCCAATGATATCCATATTTGTATGGTTCTATTGAGACAGACCGAAGATATGTTAGGCTGTTGAAGCTTTATTTGGCCGGTTTTGGCCGGTTTGTTGGGTAAAGGGTTAAGTTGCTGAAGCATTTACCAACTTGGCGCCACTTTAAGCCAGAAATTAAAAGCTTTAAAAGCGCTTCTTCAAACATTTCCGTTATTTCGCCAATAATCCTAGCATCGAGTGCCACGCACGTGTTATTGCGATTTAATAGCAATCGCTATATAATCGTGAACACAGGTTAAGTATCTTTCGCTATCAAATTTTGTATACATATTGGATGACATGACATAAATTTTGTATACATATTGGATGACATGACATAAATTTTGTATACATATTGGATGACATGACATAAATTTTGTATACATATTGGATGACATGACATAAATTTTGAAAATTTTGTCATTTGTATTTGTTCGTGTAAGACACTGATTCAGGGTTCCAATTTAAACAACTAAACAAAATATTCCAAGTTAACGTCACTATTGGCTTTTCTACTGAAAATAAATTAAATAATGTTAACAATCAAATTTGATGCATACAACTAGACTTATAAATACAAAACAGTTCAATTTTGCTGTTCAAAAGTTAACCCGTTCTACACCAAATGGATTCTCCCATTCAGTCTGATTCAGTTATAAAAAAATACACTAAAATGGTTTATTATTCATTTGGAGGGATGTTAATAAATATGAGCAGACGACAGCCAGATGAAAATATAATACAAGTATACATGTAGAAGAATTCATATTCATTGGTGGGAAATGTTTAGATAATAAGTTCAACAAACGACCTATGTTCGTTTGTTGAACTTATTATCTGAACATCTCCAAAGGGAGTTACTCGCCAATGTGTGTTTAGACTAGAAATACAAAACAATGTAATATTTTATTGAAAAGTTAATCCGGCCGTTCTACACTATAAATCGATTCTCCCACTCAGTTACAAAAAGTAAACATTAGAATTGTCTATTAGTCATTTAGAGGGATGCTAAGAATATATGAGCAGGCGAAAATATAATATACTAGCGCAGAAGAATTCATATTCATTGGAGGGAAACGTTTGATATAATAAGTTCAATAAACGATCTATATTCCTTTGTTGAACTTATTATCTGAAAATATCAGAACGAAGTTGAAGATCAGAGAAGTTAGCCAATTGTTAAGAAGCTGTCTCTATCACTCACAGAATGTATACCTGTACTCAAGGATTTGCCTTATTCCGATTTATGCTACGACTTTCTTCCTATGTGCCCTGTCGCTAACTCGGGGTCATATTGGATCCACCAGGTCCGGTTCCGTGGTTTTAGTGCTACAGGTCAAAGTTTTGGAGTAGCATTCCATATATGGAAGTCAAGAATAATTCAAAAGCTCCATATTTCAAAATTATACTCCAAAACATTGACCAGTATATAGCACTAAAACTACGGAAACGGGGCTGGAAGATATCTTAAACCACGGAACGGAGCTGGATGAATCCAATACGGACGCAACCCAGTGACCTCGCTTATTAGCATCACAGGAAGTCTCTAAGAGGTAACTCCGGTACAGCATCAGAACAAGTGTGTTGACACGCAAATTAAATTTTATTTCCACATAAATGGACTCCACACACATGCGCATTAGTTCAACAACTATTTCCAGCACATATTTCAGGAATTAATATATCGATCTAATTTTCAGATATTTTGAAATCGCTGTCATAGTTAGGGAACACAAATATAATTGCCAATTTTAGTCGATGTGAAAATAAAATTTCAATTAATGACCATAAAATTTAGCTTTAAACGTTAGTGTCTGAGTCAAATACCTCGATAAATGTACACCTCGATAAATGTACACTTATTTCATCTGAGTCACTTTTTGTTCTAGTATTTCATAAATTTTCGCCTAATTGTCTTTGAAATATTTATTGATCTTCCTCTAAGAAATTGACAAATCTTCCTCCGAGTTTGAACGTATTCTAGACTTAGACACAAGATAATATTTCTTGTTTTAAGTTTATTTTTCTCCCTTTTGGCAGTGTGCGAAAGCCCCAATGGTCTACAGTTCCAATTGTTGTACTAATATTCACTATATATGCAATCTTTGCTTCGATATGTGCTCAACCGTGTCACGGTGGCCGGCTCTCTCAACTTCCTCATTTTCTTATGAAGACGAATCGTTATGGGCGGAGGTGTATCCTCAGAATCACTGTCTGGTAGTGGCGCTACACCTAAATCAGTCATCATCTGGAAAAAAAATCCTATGTGGTCCTACAAATGGGGGAATTATGGTTTGAAACTAAATGTTTACTCCATCGTTCTTATCCTCATTACATGTATGTCCCGAATCATATTCACCATGGATTATGTTCTAACTCATAGGTTCTTTATATACTGGTGATGTTCAATCACCAGCGTACACTTGAGATCTAAGCCAATGTGATTTGACATTGTTTCTCTGTACACAAGGGCTGTGTGAGCATTCTAATGCATTTAACATAATTATACACATACTTTCAATGATTCGTCTTGGAATAATATAATACATGTATTTTGGAGGAAGAGTTTTAAAAATCTAAGAGGAAGAAAGAAATTATCACGGTGAAACGATATTATAAGTGATTTTTTTTAATCTACATGATAAACATTAGGCAGTCGGGTGGCATTCAGTGTATATTTGTAGTCATCCTTGACACTAAAATATTCTTTAGACAACCGCAGGCGGTGCATTGATTCCAGATAATGAGTATGTAATTTGTGGCAGCGATTAAAAAATCTACATTGTTTTTTTGGCAGCAATGCCTTTTGTGGTGATGACCATTTGACATCGCTCTAACTAATATTATACTCTGTTTGAACCATCGATGGTAACTTCGTTTGAATCAAATACGACTTTGTACGAGAAACCATTTCCAAAATAAGGTAGATATCAACAATACTTTCAGTACATGTATATGCAACGTTAGGATAAGTAGCAGATTGGCAAAAACGTCTGTCATCCGAAATAAGCTTCAAGACAAGACGTACAGCTTGCTTTGTAACGACAACAGTTTCTGTTTGGAATCATTGCATTTGTTTTCTACTAAAGAAAGAAATTGGCACAGAGCTTCGATTATTATGCCCTAATAATACATTATCGCTGATATTCTTGGTGAACATACACCATTGTCCGGAAGAGTGATTTGTCAAAAAAAAAAACTATAAAACAGATACTCCTATCACAACCAAAACAATGACTCCTCATAAAATAAACTGATTTCACCTCATGCGAATATGGTTATGTTGACCTGAGATGCCGAGAATGTATTCGGGTTTACTGACATTCATTGACAACATCATCAGCATCATCATCATCAACAACAACAACAACAGATACAACAACAATCAACAACAACATAATTATGCAATTCAATAACATCTGATAGCAGATTCATAATTGTTTTTTTTCCATAAAGACTATTATTAGAGACTATACATGGCATATCAAGTGGACTATAGTAATACCTGCAACTGCTAGTCTGTTTCCTTCGAAATCATCGGCAATATATAAACAAAGTAAAACGTGAGCCTCTAACTCAAATGTGGCACAATCAGGGCGGTGGCCTGCACATAACACACCATGCACCAGCCCACAATGCACCTATGCGCGCCGAAACATATGCTAATGGCGCACTTTTTGTCGCTTTCGGCGCTTTCGGCTCATTATCATGGGAGATTTCAATGGTAACTTGGAAAAAACCGATGCTAGAAACAATTCATTTTCAAAATTTATCGACTCATGCAAAATACAATCTGTCAACAGTAAACCCGTCTGCAGCGATCCACGCTTTACATTTGTAGCTGCTGGTGGAAACCACGGGACAATAATAGATCATATTCTGATTCCAATTTCTGATACACGCAGAATAGCCAGCGTTAAAATTTTGGATAACTCTTCCAATGTGTCAAATCACCGTCCAATCCAAATGTGCATATCATATGAGGCGGAAATAGAATCGTCACCGACAAGTGTAAACCCAGCCAGGCCGAACTGGAAAAAGCTCTCCTCTTCAAACGAGGATCTGTGGCTTTATCAATCACACGTTTGCGAAACTTTACCGACATATGCAATTAAAAGTACACGAGATTTAGACAAATTTTATGACGATGTTACACTCAGCCTAAAAGAGTCTTCACAAATGTTTGTGGCCCCGAAGAAATTTAATCGCCATCTCAAGCCATTTTGGCACGAACATTTGAATGAGCTGCACAAAACAATGACTTCGTATCGGCGCATTTGGCTGGAAGCAGACAGTCCACGCGATGACACTCACATTGCATATCGAAATTACAAAGACGCAAAATGCCTCTTTCGACGTGAATACCGAAGGGCCAATGAACAGTTTCTCAGAAAAGCCGACGAAAGGCTTGACACCCTTGCTGAAACAGACATGGACAATTTTTTTCGAGCCTTTAATGCTCATAAAGCACGGAGAAAGGCACCCGCCCAACATTTATTCGAAGTAGACGCCAAGACACTCCGTGATCCCCCTGAAGTGATAGAAGCATGGGCAGCATATTACGAAATTCTTTACTCACCTCTTCAAAGTGAAACCTTTGACAAATCCCACTTTGAAAACGTTAATGCTATAGTATCCCGGGACCACAATGATTTATCAGGTAATCTTGATTCACTTTTATGCTACAATGTTAAGTCTGATGAACTTGAAAATGTACTCAGATCAGTAAGCAAAGGGAAAGCCCCAGGTCATGACTCCATATCATATGAGCACATTTTATATGGCGGTGAGTATATATTACATACTATCGCCCACATGTTCACCAAAATGTTGGAATTCAATCACATACCATCACAGGCGAAAATCGGAGTCATGGTGCCACTGTACAAAGGGGGCAGCAAACCAAAGACGAAATTTGATAACTACAGAGCTATAACCTTGCTTCCTATCCTCTATAAGATTCTCGAAAAAATCATATTTCATCGTCTGGAATCTCATGCCCCACATCTTATCCAAGTTAACTCCCTACAACATGGATTTCAGAAAGGGGTAAGCAGCATGCACTCTTCCTACATAATCAGTGAATGCATATCATATACCAAAGAGCTACACAGCCCCCTTTATGCTTGCTTTCTCGACGCACGTAAAGCGTTTGATACAGTGTGGTTAAACGGATTGTTGTTCAAATTACTCCAGAGAGGTTTCTGCGGTAAAATATGGCACATTATCAAAACTCTCCTTTGTGGTCTACAATGCGCTGTCCGCTTTAATAATTTAACTTCCAAACTAATCCCCATAAACCAAGGAACAAGACAAGGAAGCATATTAGCCCCTCTTTTATACATGCTGTTCGTTGATGACCTTTTGGCTGACCTATTTTCAAATCCTCATGGCTTGCGATTGAATTCCATAAACTGTGTAGCACCAACACAAGCTGACGACATGACGCTTTTGTCTCTGACAGCAACCGGTGTACAACAGTTGTGCAACGTATGTGGAGAGTATAGCCGGAAATGGCGATTTTGTTATAACCAGGACAAATGTAAGGTGGTCGTGTTCAATGAAACAAATTCTAATGCTAGAAATCGCACGATAAATACGTGGATCCTCAACGACAAACCGATATCCGAATCTGACAAAATTACACACCTTGGCATACCTTTACATCGCGAGTCACATGCTAGCAAGCTCTCCAGTCACATATGTGAGAAAATTAGATCAGTCTATCTCATGTTAAGTAACGCCGGTATGTATGCTGGTGGGATTACCCCACTCAGCTGCCTTACAATATATTCTTCGGTTGTTTTACCCAAAAGTCTTTATGGGACAGAACTTATGTGTGGGCTCAGTGAGACAAATTTGACATCTCTGGAACGAGCACATAGGTTCTGCCTCAAACGCATCCAAGGATTGCCCACAAGATCCCGAACTGATGTAGTCCAATCTCTCCTTGGAACAGGTTCCTTGTCGTCGATTGTTGATAAACGAAAACTATGTTTTTTGGGGAACCTCTGTAGAATAACGCAAGGAAAATCGTCGCAAGAAATCTTCTCCTCGCGATTGGCCGACCACCTTTCGCAAACGTCAACTGATGAATCTTCTTTTATCAACGATGTTATATCCATACTAAAACGGTATCATTTATATTCATATCTTCACAACTACGCCACACATGGTAATTTCCCATCCAAAGGTGAATGGAAAACAATCACCACACAACATATTAACGATATACAAAATCGTGAATGTGAAGAGCGCATGAGAAGCTCTGAATCACTAACAACGTTCGCACAAAATCATAATATAATGTCAAAATCTATTCTTTGGAGATCTTGTAGATCACATTCACAGGAAAAACATAAATTCTTGCTTGCTGCGAAGCTTCTGGCCCTGCATACACGTACCTCCCCAGAATGCGGACATTGCAAACGGTGTGGCAAAGTTTATGTTGATATTGTGGAGCATGCCTTACTGGATTGCTCTTCGACTTCAGAGTCTAGAATCCAAATGTGGTTTTCATTAATTGATATTTTCGGCATACCATGTTTTTTATTCATTGATGCTCTCACACAGAAGGACCAAGTGATGGTATTTCTTTCTATCCTGTCTGACGATATCAGGAGACAAATACTCAATCTGAACGAATTTTCGCTATTTGTGGTGAGGAATTCATACGGAATGTGGTCCCAGTATACAAAGGAGATCAATCTCGTCGTAGATAGCAATCTGCTTGTCAATCCTTAACTGGACTCCCTTTACATGTGCCCTTTTATTATCCATATAGTTGTAACGCTAATTTGCTTGGCACATTCTGTAAATAACAACCTTCAAGCATATAATTTTATATTTGTTGACAATCAATTTGCGAGACACTCTACAACCACAATTTTTGCATTACCTGTTCAACTTCTCAGTGATACATTAGCTGATGTGCAAATAAAGTGGCCCCACACCTTGGGGGACCTTCGTTTGTCACATCGGGTAAGTACCTCGCTCCAAAGTTGGATCATTGATATCGTCTCCAGATAGACTCAGGCATATTCGTGTCAATACCAACTGAAATTAAACACAAGCTAGGAAAACTTGTGATTAAATGAAAGTTTGCATCCGAGTGTGAATACTCGTATGTACGGCCTTATACATGCAGTGAATTATTATATGATCGTATGCGTGCATGTTTGCTTTTGTGTGCTTGCCCTGTCCACATTTATATATGTGTATATATGTGTATGTGTATTGTATGTGTATGTGTGTATGTATGTGTATGTGTGTGTGTGTATGTATGTATGTATGTATATGTATATATATATATATATGTATATATATATGTATGTATGTGTATATATGTATATATATATGTGTATATGGCTATATATATATATATATATGTATATATGTGTATGTATATGTATGTGTATGTGTATGTGTGTGTGTGTGTATATATATATGTATGTATATGTGTGTGTGGGTGCGCGTGTGTGTCTATGACTGCGTACATGTCTGTACACCCGTCCGCTCGTCAGTGTATGTATGTATGTATATCTGTTCGCCTGCATGTGTCCGCATTCCTGCCAATCGACATAGCTGTCTGCGTATATGTACATTATATATGTCTGTCGCTCTGACTTTGATTTCTGTCTGAATCTGTATTCATTTGTATATGTCTTCTTCACCTGTTCATCCCACTTGTGTAAATATTTGTATTATGATGTTTAATGTTTGATAAGCTCTTCGTGTAACGGAGGAAAATAAAGGATATATATTAGGAAGTGGCCGTAATAGTATTCCATATGCACCAGCCCATTTGCTCTCGCGAGACACTGGGTTCAAAAGACAATTTTATAGTGGTAGTTCGACCACACGCAGCCGTGGATCATTCACAAAAAGCCGCTGGAAATTGGAAACATTATTCCCTGCATATTCAAAGGCCAGATAAATATCGGACCACTGATTTGCGTGAAAAGATTGGCATCTTATAGCACAGTACCATTTAAAACAGCTAGCAAATAAGAAACTGTATTCCGCTGTGTTTGGATATCCATATCACACTGGGCACATGTATGGGCAGCCATTCGGTCGGAAATTACACGAAATAAAAGTTAATGGTGGTTTGTAAAAACAACTACAATCTATTTTAAAACAATAGTCTCCATTTTCAAACCAATGGTCGTTCTTTGATTCAATAAGAGACAATTACGTGTTAACAGATATAGATTCACAATCAACGTTGACCGATGCAAAATTAATGTTCTATTTTAATTTAATAGTATTCATTGTTCAAATAATATCTAATAACAAACAATTAATACAGCTTTGCTCATATTCAGTAAACGTACATTCCGTTTCAATAGCCATATTGAAACCAATAGACGATTTCTCACGATCAGTGATTATCGTTATCAAACTAATAGACCTTATTGTAAAACTAATAACTCATTGTAAAACTAATAAATAAAACCGTAATTAACTTATTGTAAAACTAATAACCTATTGTAAAATTAATAGACCTTATTGTAAAACTAATAACTTATAGTAAAACCTATATCTAAAACCGTCATTAACTTATTGTAAAACTAATAACTTATTGTAAAATTAATAGACCTTATTGTAAAACTAATAATCAATAGACATATTTTAAACCAATATACTATTTCCCACGATCAATGATTATCGTTATCAAACTAATATCTAATAGCGGAATCAACTATTTCAGGTCAAACCAATGAGCTCATTTGAAATTAATGATTAAAACACAAACCTATAAGCAATTCGTAAATTAACGCTAGGGGCGCTGGCCACCAATTTTGTTCGCAAAATCCGTGACGTCAGAAATATAGAAATAAACATGGGAGTTCCCAATGTCATGTCGATGTGACGATTTGGAATATGAGTTCACTCGGTGCAAATCAAACGACGATAAATATTCACTATAATATATAGGACATATAGTGGAGTAGATTAAGTCAAATTTTCAAGGCAGTTGTTCAAATTGTTACTTTAGCATGAAACTTTGCACATATGTACATCTTCTTTAATATTAGATATGGAGCCACGCTGAAATTTCACTTTAACCCCTCTTTTTAAGGGGTTTTCCAAATTTATAGAGCGTTTCGTGATTATATTATTTAATAAATATCGCAATTAATCTCACCATGAAATATACGATTTAAAATTAGGCATATTCAGTTCGTATGACTCTGAGATATATAATGCCACATTTTAAGGGTAAAATTGGAACTCCCCGCCCAAGATGGTCGTTAAAATGACAGATGAAAGAGGGAATTTGACGTTTTTTCGCTAATATCTTCTAGATCAGGTTCTGCTGAATGGAACTGGTTCGGAAATGTGAGTTCATTTTGTATTGCTCATGTTAAGAGATAATTGGAGCAATGAATATATGTCATTCGTATGATCCAAGTCCCTCCCGCTATCCCTCAATAATTCGATTATACATAACTCGGTATGAAATTTAACCAAATATCACCGTTATGAATCTAGTCATATTTTAACAAGAATTGGACAGAACTTTGCAAATTATGACATACAATTACTTATGAATTTTTGCGCTTAAGTGCAAATATTTTACGTTTAATCACAAATCATTTGCGCCTAAGCCTGCAAATAGCGTGTCTGTCATTTGCAGAATGAGGTCCACAGAGGGTGAATTTAGTGATGCTACCCTGCATAGCGGGCTAGCATAACTAAATTCACCCTCTGGGGACCTCATTCTGCTTAGGCCTCATTATCTGGGAAGTAACTATGGTATCAAATTAACATTGTTTTAGTTACGTTTTCCCATCTTGGAAGTTTCTATATCCCCTAATTTGCAGAAGATAAAATCCATAATCGAGGCTCCAAATGGGTGAACATCACCAACTTCAACTGGGGAACTTCAATCTTATCCTAGGACTGCCATAGCAGTTGAGGGCCCTAAGCAGAATGAGGCCCCCAGAGGGTAAATTTAGTGATGCTAGCCCACTATGCGGTGTAGCGTCACTAAATTCACCCTCTGGGGACCTCATTCTACAAATGACAGACACGCTATTTGCAGGCTTGCACTCAAGTCTATATACCTGTAGGCCCATCATAAAAGGGAAGCAATCCCCAGTGATCCCTAGATACCAGTACCTTTTATGACCATGGAAATGGTATATATCTGTACAGGATATGTCTCTTTTATAAAATGTAATAGATCTCTGGGATGGAGGCACAAATTCTTAGGGACAGGGATGCTGATAATATGAAAATATGTTTTTCCCCTATTTCTATTCAATAAGTACATGTACACCACGAGGGAAGCAAGCCACCAGTAACCCCTAATTCCCCTTCTATGGCCATGGAAATGGTATATATTTGTGCAGGAGATGTCCCTTTAATAAAATATACTAGAGCTTTGGGAATGGGACACCAGAGACAGAGATGCTTTTGACTTTTCAACTTTCGAGTCTGTAAGGGCTACAACTATGGGCCCATAATAATATACTATGAGATGGACTCCATCATTCACAATCAGAGGGAAGTAAAGGAGTGTTAGGTATTTGCGCTTAAGCGCAAAGCATTTACACTTAAGCGAAAATGATTTTCACTTAAGCGCAAACAAATTGATAGACACATATTTGTGCTCAAGCGCAAATGACATTCGCTTAAGCCCAAATGATTTATGTTTAAGCTTAATATTTGTGCTTGAGCGCAAATAAATAATAAATGTGAAAAGGGCCTCCCATAAGTAAGAGGGGACTCTAAATTTCTTGAACATTGAAATTCCCTTTGTTTGAGAATTTGTATATGTTTATATTGAATATTCTCAGTAAATAATTATTCTGTGTGTTTCAAAAGAAATCAGAATAAATTGTTATTGTTTTTAAGTATTGGTTATAGATAACAGTTAATTAGATTGACTCCCCTCTTCCAAGATGCATCCTTACTGTGGAAAACCGATCGCCCAAGCGATTCATCCAGGTCTGTTGGATGGCGCAAACGACTTTTCCTACTATGGCCAGTTTGTACCCTTGATTTGAATGACACATTTAATTGTTTCGTACCATGTTTTTGGTCATTTCACACCATATATTGGTATGTTTCATTGATTCCCAAAAATGATGAATGGTCATTCGTACATGTGAAAAATTATATTAATCGTGTTAACTTAATGAGAGTGAACATGATCATGATTTAACGTTCGTGATGATGACAACCCAACATTTACATGTTAACATATTTCTTTCTTTTTTTTTCGAAACAAAATGAACCAATCGAAATTGTCGCGACAAAGTTAAAGATGCATAATCCGAATTAACGCTTGAATATTACTATTTCCTTGGCTTCGGGTAAAACATATGTGATTTGAGTTGAGGAACCCACCCATCAAAGCTGAGAATGATCAGATATTGATTTTTGAAATCTATTATTTTTTACCATCGATAATTTTTAGTGGCCCAATAAAAAGTCGAAAGAGGACGGATGAAGATGGATAACTCAAAAAGCAAGTGGCTTTTGTTGTGTCAGATATTTGACAAACCCGCAAAATTTCATTGAACAAAATATTGATAAATAACAGGTTTTGGGCAATTGTATACTATATTTGACTGGTTAGCATTATTTTTGGGGCATTAATCGATTCTGGTAAACGAAGTGGCATTTAAAAAAAATGGTGTTGTTGTTGTTGTGAAATATGATGATATGGGAACCATCGAATCGGACTGAGTACCATTAATGTCATTTTTTTTTAAAATAATACCGGTATACTCAAAGGTACGAATTGTCGAAATGATACAGGAACTGGTATGAAATGTCCAAAACCCTGGTGCGAAACATCTCCATGTCAAACTTCCATGGTATGAAATGCCAGCAACCTATTCATCCATTGCACATTATCATTTATTTCCAATGCAGGGTTCCCACTCATTACTGCTATCCAAATTTAAGCACTATTCAAGCACTTTTCATGGACGCAGTGATAAATTTCAAGGACAATTATAGTTGATCATTATATTTTGGCACTATCCTAAAATAGCCTGCAAACATTCTTCCCATATTAGAATTTGTTTTCTTATAATATTGAAAAAAAAACAATGTAAGGATTAAATTCTATGAAAATACGGCTCAACAAAAATGATCAGATACATTTTTTATAAGGATTTGAGATATATTATTGTTCAAAAATACTCAATTTGACTAAATTCAAGCACTTATCAAAGATGATAGGTGAAAATCAAGTACTATTCAAGGAATACAATGAATTGAAGCACTTTTCAAGAAATGGTCCGATATTCAAGTACTTTTCAAGAGAGTGGGAACCCTGCAGTGGGCATGGATACGAGTCTCCCATTGGGGAGGGGGTCCACCTTGATACATGTATGTTCCGACAGCACCCCCTTGGAAGGAAGTTTCCTACAGATGGCTACAGGGTAAATGTATATCGGTCCAAAATTTGTTCGAAAATTATTAATTAGATATGACATTTTTGCACGATATGGCTTGTTATCAAACTCCATTTGTACTTAGCTGAATATCACTTCAATTTGCCCTAAATCGAGTAATATCATTTTACGACATCACTAATTAAGAGTAATACATGTATGATTTTATGACATCACGATCTGAGTAATACACGGTATGGCTTTGACATGGTGTAATTCTATTTCACTATTAGAATAGGCATAGATACCAATTTTTTGTGATGTCACTCATTAGAAAAAGTTGTCAATATTACACTGTTAATAAGAGGCGAACTATCGTAATTAATAGATACATGTAGGGTATTACTTGGTTGGTTTGATATTATAGGCCTGATTTCAGTCCTCAGTAGCCTCATATCAGCCTTCGTCGTCAGGCTGATTGTGATATGAGGTTACCTCAGGGTGATATAGGGCCTAATATCAAACCAACGATGTTGGCGCTGCTAGTCTACAGGGTCACTGTCTCGTTGTTCCCCTTGCCGAGGAGATATAAATGGGTACAGAACGTTTTGTATCATCTTAAGTCATTTCGTACCATATTTTTGGTAATTTCGTACCATATTTTTGGTAGTTTCATACCTTATTGTTTGGTCGTTTCGTACCATGTAGGAAATCAATTGGTCATTTCGTACCATGTTACTACATGTATGTCACACCATATGGAAACAAATTAATGATTTTCTACAAAGTACGAAATAAAAAAAAGTAACCAAACAATCCGGTACCCTACCGTTATGTAAAACCAAAAATTATGGTATGGATTACTATGGAACGACCATGGTTATGGTATCAAATACTGAAATAATGAAGAAGTCACTGCAGTTGTATATATCATTTATGTGGTCACAATATATGCATGTATAATGCAACCTGTAAGTTGACATGACCTCTGTTCTAGTTGGCTTATGATTGAGTTCTGAAGTGCTCTTCGCACTGTCAGGTTTACTTGATCAATACTCCAGCAATGTTCAGAATCCGATTCCACGACGCTCGTATGAAACGTCTAGAAAATAGAATCCATATTTAATAAATCCTTCAGACATTCAATATTACCGATCGCCTGAATCAACATCTGACTGTTTGAAGCGGTTCCACTCAATGGTTGTTTTCAGAAGAAGTCGTCGCAATGTACAGTGGTAGGGCCTAAAAAAAGGCGTTTGTTTCCGCTAACCTGACCGACCCTATTTTAAACCTCCGACCCTAAACTTTTTATTGCCATTGCAACAAAACAAAAATTGGACCAAAAAATAAAATAAAAAATAAAAAAAAATTCCTTTTTTTTCTTTTTTTCAATTTAGGTCCCAATTCATATCATAACAAGATGCAAAACATTTATATGTATTGACATAAGAAATTTAAGTTTACAAAAAGATTTAAGTTTACCAGTTGGAATCATACTGTAAAGTATGTTTGGCTTTATCTAGCTTTCATCTGTGAAAACTTCAAATAGTTTCAGTTCAGGTTTGTTATGATTCAGCCTTCAGACTTCAGTATTTCAATCAAATACAGTACAGGAACATTAACAATTTGATCGAATCAACCTGGTTATCAAGTGGGATCTCATAATAGCAAATGAAAAATTAACATAGAGATTAGTACTATAAATAGTAATTACTAACTTAATAGACATTGTTTCTGTACTACATGTAGTATATTATGTATGTGTCTCACTTGAATTTTATAAAATAGCCTATTGTATGAATTAGAGTGATAATGGTAAGTCTCATTTCAAGCAGGATAAGCATAATCCATTGAACCAAAAGATATCTGACAATAACTTATAAGCATTTCCAATCCATACATATATAAAAATTTCCAAAGTTATGCTTGAGAAACTTGATCAAATTGACCTCTCAGTAAAATTCAAAATACTGACTCAAAGTGCCCTAGATTAGCTCTAAATGCCATGGATTTTCAAAAAAATTCCAGGGGGAGAACCCCACCATCAGCAGGGGGTCACCCCTCTCAAATCTTCCTCCGCTCAGGCCTTCAGGTTATGCATTTGGCATATCATTGCCCAAAAACAGGTGTCCCCAAAAAATACCTAGATCCTTCACTGAATGCGGAGGAGAAGGTGGGGTTGTGAAGCCATCATTAAGAGATCGGTACAAGATGGTCACTCCAATATGTGACAGTGCAGTAGTGCTGGACTGACTCCAGTTGTCGCCAGACCATATGGGACATATTAGGACTATCAAAGATTATATTAGTATATAGACTAGTATATATGTAAATATTAAAGCATATGTAAGATTGAATTGGAGTTTCTAGTTCCTCTGCCATTTGGGTTAACCTGATTGGGGCTAAGAAGTGCATAGTTTGGGTTATTGACAAGTATTATACAGTTATTTTTAAAGATACTGAAGAAAAAAAAGTTAACAAAAAAGAAAAAGAAAGTTAAGCCTACCTACCTACCCTAATTTTTTTCAGCTCGTTAGCGGAAACAAATGTATTTTTTTGTTAGGCCTAGTACGCACTACACAGTAGATAGAACGATTATCTTACGGTGTTAGAGATGTTGTTGTTATTGTTGACATAATCATATTCATACTGCTGTTGTTAGTACTTGTCGAACACATCCTAAGTTCTCCACCGGATTTTGACAGACAATCCCTGCATCTGGATCTGGATGGTGTACGGCGTAAGATCCTCGCGGATGTGTAGAACGCCGGGAGAGAGATAATTATGTTCTTTGCGGGACTGTTGAGTTGTCCGCTGCTGTTCTATTTTGAATTTCGCATGCGTCCATCTCGTTTAGAGTGTTCCACTGAATAATTGTCCGTGGGAAGAATGAATTTGAGTATTCAGCAGAGTTTGTCACCAGTGGCTCTTACCGGTAGGACAGTGAATTATTACATTCCTGTTTTGAGACTATATTTGTGGCACTGAAATCTGCAAATTTCTTGGCTCGGATTTTTCTGCCCACCTTTTTTGGTTTAATTAAGCACTGAGTGTTTACAGCCGACACCTGCCCCTTATCCATCTTGTGAAAGAGCTCCAGCCTCTGGTCTTTCCTTCTTTCTTCGAGTGGTCTTATCTCGCAGTCATTCATCAGTTTGGCCATGGCCTTCGATTGGTAATTGCCGGTCATGAGCCGTACAGCTCCTCTCTGTATTCTCTGCAGGGCGTCGATGTTCTGCTGCTGGTGAGGATCCCACATGAAGGCTGCGTATTCCAGGGACGATCTTACGAGTGTCTCATACGCTACGCATTTACTCTTGAATGGTGCCTTCCTAAGGTTTCTTCTGATGAATCCGAACGTGCTGTTAGCCTTCTTCGTGATCTTGTCTATCTGTGGCAACCATTTCATATCGTTTGAGAGCATGACTCCAAGATATGGTGATTGAGTGACGCTTTGTATGATCTGGTTTCTGAGCTGGTACATGTAGGTCAGTTGGGAACAGTGATAATCACAGTAATACTGACAGTGATTTCAGATACTGACAGTGAATGAGTGATACATCAAGTGATCAACATCATACTAGTACAGTCCTCAAATTCGGTTGCTTAATTCAGATCTTCTGTGTCAATAATAATGACAATATTAAAAACAAGCTCTCAATTGGATCTTCGGTATCTGCTACAGGTACAGGATATAGTCCACAGTCCGTATATCATAGCAGTTTTCATGTTCAGGGTCACTTTCTGACGCGAAAATGTTCGAGAACATGCATTTTTTTTTGGCAGGGGGGTATCCCATGTTGACGTCACGGAATTTGCAGTTTGGTGACTCCAACAAGATTCATGGTGGCGCTCCTAGCGTTAATTTGAGATTGGTGGCGACCCTAGCGTTCATTGGTTTAAGAAATGATCATTGATTTGTAAACGGAAGTTATTAATTCGAGAAATGATCATTGGTTTGTAAACGGATGTTAATAATCTTCAATTATTATTCATTGGTTTGACCGGAAATAGTAGATTTGTCTCTTATTGAATCCAGGAACGGCTATTGGTTTTGAAATAGATTAAGAAAATATATCTATTAAAACGGAATTGTCTCTTATTGAATCCAAGAACGACTATTAGTTTGAAAATGGAGACTATTGGATGTTGAAATATCTTTATTGATTAAGAAAATATGGCCATTGAAACGGAATGTACGTTTATGGAATATGCGCGAATCTTACTAATTGTGTGTTATTAGATATTAGTTGAACTGTGAACGCTATTAAATTAAAATAGAACATTAATTTTGCATCGGTCAACATTGATTATGAATCTTTATCTATTAAAACGGAACTGTCTCTTATTGAATCCAAGAACGATTATTGGTTTGAAAATAGAGACTATTTGGTTTGAATCTATATCTATTGAAACGGAATTGTCTCTTATAGAATCCAAGAACGACCATTGGTTTGAAAATGGAGACTATTTGGTTTGAATCTATATCTATTGAAACGGAATTGTCTCTTATAGAATCCAAGAACGACCATTGGTTTGAAAATGGAGACTATTTGGTTTGAATCTATATCTATTGAAACGGAATTGTCTCTTATAGAATCAAAGAACGACCATTGGTTTAAAAATGGAGACTATTGTTTTTACAAGCCACCATTAACTTTTATTTCATGTAATTTCCGACCGAGTGGCTGCCCATACACATGCCCTTGACACCACGTCGCTTGGTAAGAAAGGCAATTATGGAAATTATGGGTGGAATGATATCTGGATGCTGTGAACCATTCACAGAAAAAAACAAAATCAAAAATCAAAAACGGCTTGCAAATAAGAAATGTACTTGAATATCCGAATTCCGAAGGCTACGACACACCAAGGGCGTATACACTGTACCAGCAGCCTGGGGTCATTGCTGTCTGAAGTCATTTCGAAAACCCACTGAAAAAAAAAAACCCTTTTTTTGTCCCCCGTAAAATTTATTTTCTGGGGACTATTGTAATCAGCTCCGTCCGTCCGTCTTCCGTGCGTCTGGAGTTATAACTGCAGTAATGATCATCCGATTTGATTGAAACTTGGTATGTAGGTGTCTCAACTAAGAACACATGTGCTCTGCAATTCTGAGTTTGATCCGATGTTCTTTCATGGAGTTATTTCCCTTTTTTCAACTTTTTGTTTACTTAGAAAATTTCTCACTTTTTCGGTTTCCGGATGATATCTCAAGTTTGGATCCTTTAATTGCAAATACCGTTTTTATGTGGATCAGTCATATCAAGATACAGATTGAGTTCGAATTTGAGTTTGATTTTTCCTTGAGTTATGGACTTTTTTCGACTTAGAAAATTCAATTTTCCTTCTTTTTTCTTTGGTTTCCGGATGATAACTCAAGTTTGGACTGTTCAATTGAAAATTCCGTTTTTGTGTGAGTCATTGATATCAAAATACAGGTCAAGTTCGAATTTGAGTTTGATCCGATTTTTCTCAGTTATGGGCTTTTCGACAAAATTAAATTTTTCTTGTTTTTTCTTTGGTTTCCGGATGATAACTCAAGTTTGGATTGTTAAATTGGAAATTCTTTTTTTTTGTGGGTCGTTCATATCAAAATACAGGTCAAGTTCGAATTTGAGTTTGATCCAATGATTTTTTCCAGAGTTATGGGCCTTTCGACTTTGAATTTTTTTTTTTATAATTTTCTGTATGAGGGTACCTTCATGGTGTAATCAACTCCTCCTACAGTTTTGATCGTAGATATTTGAAACTTCAGATTATTGTTACACACAGATTGGAGATGTGCAACATGTATACAGATGACGGAATTTGTGTTTTTTTTACGGAATTATTAACCCTTTCGACTTAGAACATTTCAACATTTTAAAAAATTTCTTTAATAAAGCGGCATCGACTTGCCACGTTGTCGGGGGACACTGTGGTCGCCCGACCTTTTATTCTGTTTTATAATTCACTGTTCTTATCTAAATGCCAGACCATGTCTTTAAACTTGGAATGGTGCTTTGGTCGGTCAACCTTAAAAGCAGTAATCTGACTGGACATAATCCATGGTTCTGAGTCTTGCTATCTTTTTAAGAGTATCTTTCAAATTATTTCGCAAATTTGAAGTGATGCGTGTATTGGATTTGGAGACTGCATGGGCATATAGCCGTCACATACAGAGGCATGTGACAAGATCAATTCAACCTTTGTAGAATATGCTGACTGGTGAACATTGGGAAAGGGTACACACGGTTGGATCTCCAGTTTCATTTGAAAATATCATAGAAGTATTCAATTACAAAGTATACAATGAGATAAATTGGCAATTAAAAAAAAAATTGCTTCCTCGTCACCAATGATAGTTTTTCTGTGTCAGTCATATTGAACATGAGATGGACTGTCGTCCGGTGCATACCCCTTGTGGTATACCGCCTAGTGTGGGCATATCTATAACTTATGACTGCTATACTCAGACAGATGGACCCAAAAATCAACATTTTCATATAAACAAAGATGAATAACTATAGAACAAAAAACCAAAACAAAACATGTCCTCATAGTGGTGAACATCCATACAAAATTTCATTGAGATCCAAGCATTACTGTTCAAGTTATGACATGAACAGACATCAGGCGGACCAAAAATCCAACATTTCCAGATAAACAAAGGAAAATCCGAACAAAACGATGGAGCCCTTTATTTAATGTCCTGATAGTTGTGAACATCCATACCAAATTTCATTGAGATCCCAGCATAACTGTTTAAGTTACGACATGAGCAGACACCAGACGGACCAAAAAGCCAACCTTTCCAGATAAACAAAGATCAATAACTCTAGAATGGAAAAGCAGAACAGAACAATGAAACCCTCTATTGAATGTCCTCATGGTTGTGAACATCCATACATAATTTTATTGAGATCCCAGCACAACTGCTGAAGTTATGATATGAACAGACACCAGACGGACCAAAAAGCCAACATTTCCAGATAAACAAAGATGAATAACTCTAGAATGGAAAATCCGAACAAAACGATGGAACCCTTTATTTAATGTCCTCATAGTTGTGAACATCCGTACCAAATTTCATTGAGATCCCAGCATAACTGTTGAAGTTACGACATGAACAGACACCAGACGGACCAAAAAGCCAACATTTCCAGATAAACAAAGATCAATAACTCTAGAATGGAAAGTCTGAACAAAACGATGTAACCCTCTATTTAATGCCCTCATAGTAGTGAACATCCATAAAAAAATTCTTTGAGATCCGAGCACTACTGTTCAAATTATGACATGAACAGACACCAGGCGGACCAAAAATCCAACATTTCCAGATAAACAAAGATGAATAACTCTAGAATGGAAAATCCGAACAAAACGATGGAACCCTTTATTTAATATCCTGATAGTTGTGAACATCCATACCAAATTTCATTGAGATCCCAGCATAACTGTTGAAGTTACGACATGAACAGACACCAGACGGACCAAAAAGACAAACCTTTCCAGATAAACAAAGATCAATAACTCTAGAATGGAAAATCCGAACAAAACAATGGAACCCTCTATTTAATGTCCTCATAGTAGTGAACATCCATACCTAATATCATTGAGATCCGAGCACTAATGTTCAAGTTATGACATGAACAGACATCGGACGGACGTACGAACGCACACACACACACTCACGTACGCACGGACAGGTGCAAAACAGTATAATGATAAAATGAGACTAATTGGCCACTATAAGTTGTTACGAAAAACATATGCAGGGATGCTCAGGGCAGGGAGGAGATAAACTAGATTAAACACCAGTATTGTCTTATAACCCTTGATCATAAAACACCAACCGACATAAATATGTGGAATACAATGTCGCCATTCATTGCATTGTTACAATGACTATCCGGTTATAAACAAATTACTTAAAGGGGTATTGTACACAAAATCTGGTCATTTATGAGACCATCTCCTTTTATACTCAACAGAATATATATATGCAACAAATGAATGAATTTGAGCCATGGATTAGAGCACAATACACCCATGTGCTCTATAAATGATGCAAACAATATGGTAATTATAATGACAATTATAATGAACAGTTTTTTTCTTGGGTGTTCTAATCTCCAAAGAACATGTTCGCAACATGCAGCTCTTCACGGTATACGGTCTTGATAAATAAGCTCTTTAACATGATACTCATATCAGGTAATTATCCCAAATTATGGTCCAAAAGCTTACTAAAACCTATCTTCAAGAGTGGTGATAATAAAGATACAAATAATTATAGGGGAATTTCTATCATTAGCTGTGTGGGCAAACTATTTGGAGCCATAATTAATGAAAGGTTGATGAAATTCAGAGAAAAGCATAAGTCTATTTACCAAATCGCATTTGAGAAAAATAGAAGACCATCTGACCATGTATATACCCTTAAAAGTCTAATCGATAAATATGTCAACAAAAAAGTTGGTGTCAAAGCTGAACCTTTATTCCTATGTTTTATTGATCTGTAGAAAGCATTTGATAGTGTTTGGAGAGATGGACTTTTCTACAAATTACGAAAGAAGAATGTTAGTTCTAAGATCATTGAAGTTCTTAAAAGTATGTACTCCAACCCCAAAACAGCAGTTAAAATACCTAATGGATTAACAGAGATGATAAATTGCTCCACAGGTCTTCGTCAAGGATCTTTAACTTTTATGTGGATGACATTCCAAATTTATTGACTCAGCCAAGGATTTTGACCCACCAAGCCTATATGCTAAAATGTTAATTGTATACTTTATGCTGATGACTTAGTTTTGATCAGTAGGTCAAAGAAAGGTTTACAAATTGTCTTAACTCATTTGAAGCATATTGCCTGAAATGGAGATTATGTATCAATCCAAATAAATCTAGAATAATAAAAATAAAAAAAGGTGGCACTACATGCACTGACTCTTTTTTCATCAATAATGCAAAGATAGACTGTGCATCGGATTATAATTATTTAGGGATTACAATTTCATCTAGATGGGATTTAAAAAAAGCGGTATTAAACCTAAAAAATAAGACCAGTCGAGCACTTTTTAGTTTAAAAAACAATGTATTTTCAACAATGAATTACCATTATCTGTATCATTGGATCTTTTTGACAAAACAATAGTTCCTATTCTAACCTATGGGTGTGAGGTGTGGGGAGGTTATCTAAATAACTTACTTGATCGCCTAAGCCCATCAACGCTTACTAATCATTTTGACAAAGACCCGTTTGAAAATTGCCCTTAAGTTTTCATAAACAAATGCTAGGAGTTAATTCGTAGGCGACTAATTTGGCGACTCGTGGTGAACTGGGAAGATTTCCACTGGGCTTCAAAGTAACCCAGCAAGTTATACGTAATTTTTTTCGAATTATCAAACTTAATGACAGTTCGCTACTACATTATGCTTATTTGTGTAATCTGAATACATATTCTAAGGGTCAAGTAACATGGCTTAACTCCATTCAAACAATTCTTGACATTTATGCATATAAAGATGTATGGGATAACAAATATGTAAAAAATCCCAAGAAGGTTGAAAAGAGTATAATGAGTCATTTAAGGTCCAAATATATAAAACAATGGGGACTACAAACCCTTCACTCTGAAAAACTTAAGACTTACATAACTATTAAAGATAATTATGGTTGTGAGAACTACCTATTTCATCAAAAAACCTATAAGTACAGGAAAACACTTTGTAGATTGAGGATAAGTGCTCATTCTCTGCACAATGAAACTGGCAGACATACTCGTCCGAAAAAAACTGACATTAATGACAGAAAATGTAACATTTGTAACAGCATTGAAGATGAGTCCCACCTCATATTGCATTGTAAGAAGTATAGTTCACCAAGAACAGTTATGTTTGATGCTCTAAATAGTTTTATTGATAGATTTTATTTTCTACCGGAAAACGAGAAACTTAAGATAATTCTAAGTTGTAATGAGTATGATATATGCACAGTTGTAACTAAGTTTATAGGTGCAATATTGTGGTAGAGCACATGGTGGGTCTTAAGTGAACCATGTCGCTATATCACAAAACATTTATGAGGCTCTGAGTCTAAACATCTGGCAGGGTCTATGGAAACACTAAGCCTACCTTTAAAGTCTTCTATATATTTATTCATCCTCATTTATCGAACGGAACACATCCAATATGCATCACAACATGAAGACGACATCACAACACATATATAGGCTAGCTTGACAGCAACATCACAACATCACATCGAGCACCAAACATCAGACATCAAACCAGAGATCCAGATGACCAACGAAATAACCAACAGGCCCCTGGCGAACAAATACATAGGTTATAGTTGCTGCCGAATAAATATCCAGTATGGATATTAATAAATATGTGAAATGTGATTGTGTCAATAAACCAACTTCCCTATTGTCGATATAAACAACTATTTTGACACAATCCTAACTGTGACGAACAGTTAGAAATAAAACCTATATTGCCAGTATAAAAGGGAGATTGTGAACGCAGCGTGCGATTTCCACATCCCTAAACTATTGGGCAAATATATTTTGCAAATGTGACGTAATTCTAAACTTCCAAAACGAAGACAATAGTTTTATTAAAAACATTATAATAACGGGTAAAAACATAACAAATATCACATACCATACTGGGGAAGCATAAGTCAGATGTCATAACGTAGTTTACATTAAACTTTATAACTGTAACATTCTTCAGGCATAGAAGAATGTACGCTTACACTGAGTGTGTACCGACGGAACGATGTTGTCACATCGAACGCTAATTATCAACTGAAAATCGCGGCAAATAAAATTACCTGTGATAGGCCGAGACACCTTAGTGTCCGAAAGTTAGATCTCAGATTGGGCGCTAACATTAACAGAACATAGACTAGTGGATGAAGTATTGGGCGAAAGTAGAAATACGAAGTAGCAAGATGCAGAACAGGTATGCGACTGGGAACGGGAAGTGTAAAGAACGGAATAGCGCGGAATGGAACGAAATGAACCAAGTACGCGGAATGAAATGACAATGCAGCTATAAAATGTATATTAGTGAGTTAGGTATAATAACTTAGTTAGTGTAGCATGTAATAAAGGCATATACTGTTTTGGTATATAAAATAGCACTGTCACAATATTAAAGGACAGAGGTCAAATATAAGTCCTGAAAGTGGTAATATACACAAGCATGTATTTTCTGATTATGTTGTTCTCAGTTGTGCATTGTTCATTATCATTCCTACATAATTATATTTTCCCAGGTGCTGCTGACATGAATCATTCATCAAATTGCATTGTTCCATTTGACCCATAACTATCCCCTCTCAATTTCCTTTTAATGACTATTGAACTGAAATTTAGTGGAAATAATATTCATTCAATAATGCATGTCAATGCACCTGCTTTTTGATATTCAATTATTGAATTTAATTTAGCCATTTCCTTTCAATAGCTAATTAACTAAAATCCAGTGCAAAAATATTCAATCATTAATGTATTTATATGAACCTGCTTTTTGCTATTTAAGTATTTAAGTTCAAGTGATTAAGCCATTTACAATTTTACATGTACTTCATATGTGACAAATATTTGATATCTTCTTTTCACCATACCTGATATAAGTCATATAATACTAATTATTGGTGCACACAATAATCTATTAGTAGGCTGCTAATACTTTTCCTTTCCAACCTTTTATATATATATAAAAAAAATCTTTCACCCATCTGTACTCATTCTTCACTGTCACTTGTGTTTGTTTCTCATTCTCATCTAATCAATTATCAACTATATACATTCAACACTCATATATATACTCATCTATACTCATTCTTCACTCTCACTTGTGCTTGTTTCTCATTCTCATCTAGTCAACTTTATATAGCTAAATATAATGATTATTATTATGAGCTAATAAACAAATTCAAATTCAAATTCATGTTGTTCGCACAGTCAAGAATGCGGATTCGAATATACCCAGTAAAAATTTAATATGAGGCCAACTACGATCAATGAAAAAAATTGGTACAATCATATGAAAGAGAAGCAATTGAACTCAGTTAGGGTTATAAATTGGTTCAACCTTGGACTCACGCGCATCTGCAGATGGGTTAACCCTTTCAGTGCCAAGTCCGATTTTTGTATCAACACATATTTCCTTGATCATTTTTCAAATTTATTGATTATAATAATGTGATACATTGATGGAAAGACCAATGGGCAATTTTTTAGCTCACCTGAGACGAAGTCTCCGGTGGAGCTATAGTCATCACTCCTCGTCCGTCGTCCGTCCACCCGTCCGTCCGTCAAAAATTCTTTGAACATCTTCTTCTCTAGATCCATTGGACCGAATGGGTTCATATTTGGTGTGGATGTTTCCTATGTGAATCACATTCAGATTTGTTCAAATGAGGTCACCCAGTCAAATAGTTGCGAAGCTAGGACCATAATTCCTTTCCACCATAGTAATTCTTACAGCGACTTCCTCTCGAATTTCATTGCCCCGAATGGGTTCATATTTGGTACATAGGGTCCTTGGGGGACTGTGGTTCAGATTTGTTCTAACGAGGTCACTGGGTCGAATGTGGGCGAAGCCAGTAACATAACTCAAATGTTTTGTTTTGTTTTTTAAATTCAGATTTTTGGAATTTTCAGGGCGACCTTGCTCAATTTAAAAAAAATTTGTTTTATTTTTTAAACATGTTATTTGAAAAAAGTGACACCACTATAACATCTGCAGAGTTATGAAACTTTACACTTTAATGAAATTATGGAAACATTCCATTACCAACCCCCTCCCAAATGCACAGACCCACCCCCACCCTGCCATCAACCAACATCCCTTCCAACCCATATCATCTCCCAATTTAATACCTCTTCTCACCACAGAAGCAGATATATCTTTGCAAAGACACAGGTCATTAATTTAGATTAGAATAATAGATGTCATCTGGCAGGCTTGTATAAACATAACTGCTAGCAAATTAAAAACAAACTGCTGTTCCCAAGGTTAGGTGATGGCTGATGGGAATTGGTTTACAATGGTACTGTGAATTGCTTAGATTTCTTCAAGCCTGGAAATAGTGTCTGATATTTGCAGAATGAGGTCTCCAGAGGGTGAATTTAGTGTTGACCCCCCGTACAGCAGGCTAGCATAACCAAATACACCCTCCAGGGACCTAATGCTGCTTAGGCCTCATATTCTGGGTAGTATCCTAAGTATAAAATTGAAATTTTGTTTTGGTTACTTTTTGACTTTTTCACACCTGTTCAGTTTCAATGTCCCCCTAATTTGCAGAAGATAATATGCATAATTGAGGTCCTCAATGGGTGTGCATCACCAACTTCAACTGTAGAACTTCAATCTGTTCCTAGGTTTTTATTGGCCGTTGAGGCCTAATCAGACTGAGGATGAATTCGGTGATGCTAGCCCACCTTGCGGAATAGTGTCATTAAATTCACCTTTTGTGGACCTCATTCTACAAATGTCAGACACACTAAATTCAGACTTGGCGGTTTCCTATTATTTTCTTAACCACCACTTATCCAGATAAAATCATACCCTGATTTTTCAAAGAAAAATTGGGGGTATAAATTGGATTGAATTTGTCTTCTGTCTGCCAGGCTTCCATCCGTCAGCATGTTGGGATGTATATCCATCATTCTATCAACAATTGTTTTCTTCTCCATATTAAAGACCGAATGTGTTTATATATTTCAGTGTGCATGTTCCCTAGGTGTCTCACAATCAGGTTTGTTCAAATAAGTTCATCAGATCAAATAGGTGTGAAGCCATAAATAGGTGCGAGGCTATAAATCTTTCCCTCCATAGTAATTCTTAAAAAAAAAATTCTCAAGAACCATTGGTCCTATATCTATTCTATATATTTTGAGACATCCGTATATATATATATATATATATATATATATATATATATATGTGTGTGTGTGTACTTTATAGAATCAAAAACGACTGCACCCATCGAGCTCATTTTTCGTATATAAGTGTAAAAACCCACGAACACCGTAGTTGTCGCGTTTTGGAGAAGCTCTGAGCACCCTTTATCCACTCCCAAATCACCGCAAAGGCACGGCGTGGGTTAATCAAGTGATTATTTAATGAGCGTTTGTTTTTGACGCTTCGCTATAAAGAGCGTCTGTTTCCCATTCAACGTTATTAGCATCTGCAGAGTTATACGGGAACATTGAGTGCTTTCCTATGCGGGGAGATTTATTGGATGCCATAGTACTCTTACAACATCATTGTTATAGTATGTATGACACTTAGGTCAGGGCTTAGGGGGGGGGGGTAGTTATAGGCATAATGCTTCTCAGAAATCCCGGTTACAAACCAACACTCACAATTTCGTATTTACGCAAACGTTATCGATCGAAATTTATTATGCAGAGAGAAAGTGCTTTCCTATTTTTAGAACGCAACACATGTTTACGTCGCGTTGGTGATGGAGGTTCACGACGGGATTAATTGACTGTCCGCTCTTTGCGAGGATGGGGTTCACGACGGGGACTATTGACCAACACTCACAATTTCGTCTTTTGCATCAGATACCAACACCTCGACCGATCGGGACGAAACTTGGTACGTGAGTGTAGTTTGACGAGGTGGTCGTATTGGCGAGCCCGTGCGACGCCCGTGCAGCGCATGCGCAGACGAGATATCGGAAACGGGTGGAGCTATCGACTTGAAATTTGGTATGTGAATGTATCTTGCCCCGAATACGAATTTTATCGGGTCGCCGAGCCCGTGCGACGCCAGCTTCGCGCATGCGCAGACCAGATCTCGGAAACGGGTGGACCTATCGACTTGAAATTTGGTTTTTGAGTAGCCCGTCCTGTACGGGGTTACCTTGAAAAACTAAAATTAATGGATCGACCAAAGCCATGGGACCAATGCCGCCAGTGGCGGGCTAACCTGCTAGTCTACTGTATATTTTGAGACATACGTGTATATGTGTGTGTGTGTCCTTTATAGACTAGAAAACGGCTCGACCGATTGAGCCCAAACTTCCTATCTAAGGGTAAAAAGCCAAGGGAAGTGTCATATCACCGCTTCTGTGAACTTCCGAGCACCCCTTCACCCTTCAACTGCCACCTTAATGGGGATTGTTGGGTTAATCGCGTGACAATTAATGAGCGTTTGTATATGAGGCGTTGCTATTAAAGAGCGTTTATATACACGGGTATAAATACGACTCAATCGATCGTCTCGGAAACTGGGGATACCGAGACGAAATTTCGTACTTAGGGGTTCCAAGGGACGGGGGAGATTTTCGTCGGGTCAGTGTGTCCGCCCGAGGTGACCTTGACCTTGAAACGGGTACCCACAAATGACCTTGGGTGATATCTCGGTAGTCAGCGGTGACATCGTTGTGAAATTTGTTATGTATGGTTAACTCGGGACGGGAAATATTTTTGTCGGGTTATTTTGTCCACCCAACATGACCTTGTCACGGGTACCCGCAAATGACCTTGGGTGATATTTCGGACATCAGCGGTGGCAGCGACGTACGGGGTTACCTCGAAAAACAAAAATTGATGGATCTACCAACGCCATGGGACGAATCCCGGCAGGGGCGGGCTAATCTATACTATATATTTTGAGAACTCCGTGTATTCGAGAGATAGCCCACACCCTCCGGACCTCAATGATATGATCGTGAATGAGTATTGATATACCCCACTAAACTTTGACAAACACCAGTAATGGTGTGTAGATCATTGACATATCTCTCCTATATATTTTGATACAATCTATCTAATTTACATATCTCTCTTATATATTCATGTTTGTGTGTGTGTGTGTGTGTGTGGGTACTTCATACAAATCTACGATTCTCGACCGATCGGGACGAAACTTGGTACGTGTGTGTAGTTTGACCAGGCGGTGGTCGTTTACGTATTGGCGAGCCCGTGCGACGCCCGTGCAGCGCATGCGCAGACGAGATCTCGGAAACGGGTGGAGCTATCGACTTGAAATTTGCTATGTGAATGTATCTTGCGCCGGGTACAAATTTTATCGGGTCGCCGAGCCCGTGCGACGCCAGCTTCGCGCATGCGCAGACCAGATCTCGGAAACGGGTGGAGCTACCGGGTACAAATTTTCCTTATTGAAACTCGTGGAGCTAAAAATTTAAAAAAAATATAAAAACATGTCATGTTTCGGACAAGCCGCTGGTGGCGGGCTAACCTGCTAGTCTATCTATACTATATATTTTGAGACTTCGTATATATGTACTTCATAGAATCCAAAACGCGTGAAAGATTGAGCTCAAACTTCCTATGTAAGTGTCAAATCCCACCGACACGACCGTGGTCGCGGTTTAGAGAAGCTCAGAGCACACGTTCTCCAATCTCAAATCACCGCAAAGGCACGGCGGGGGTTAATCAAGTGATTATTTAATGAGCGTTTGTTTTTGACGCATCTCTATAAAGAGCGTCTGTTTCCATTCAACGTTATTCGCATCTGCAGAGTTATACGGGAACGCAAACGTTATCGCTCGAAATTTATTCCCTGCGAGCACGGATGGCGCGCTTTGTTTTTACAGTATATACCTTTGGTATATACCGAAATCATCCCACATAATCACGAATATAGCATCAGATTTCTCCCCATATATACCGTTATAAAGCTACTGGAATCTGCCAATCTACGGGAAATTCCAGGGAATGCCGATTGAGCTCAAACTTGCTACCCACGGGAAGTGTCATATATATGAGTGTGTCATTTATAGACTCTAACCGATTGAGCTCAAACTTGCTAAATAAGAAAATAGCCCCCAAACCGTAAATATCAACAACAACGATATTGCTACCTACGGGGAGAAACGTTATTAGCATCTGCAGAATTATGCAGAGAGAAAGTGCTTTCCTATTTTTAGAACGCAACACATGTTTACGTCGCGTTGGTGATTGAGGTTCACAACGGGGTTAATTGACTGTCCGCTCTTTGCGACGATGAGGTTCATGGCGGGGACTATTGACCAACACTCACAATTTCGTCTTTTGCATCAGATACTACTGGAATCTGCCAATCTACGGGAAATTCCAGGGAATGCCGATTGAGCTCAAACTTGCTGCCTACGGGAAGTGTCATATATATGAGTTTGTCCTTTATAGACTCTAACCGATTGAGCTCAAACTTGCTAAATAAGAAAATAGCCCCCAAGCCGTAAATATCAACAACAACGATATTACTAAATACACGTTTTCGGCAATGTGAGAGTTTTCGGGGAGCCGTGATGCCAACAACAACGACCCAAAGACAGATTTCCCGACGGGAAGCGTTTGTTTTAAATTCAATGCAATGTTATCGTAGAGAGATTTCACGAAACAAAGAATGCGTTGTCTGTCGTTCCTAGGAAGGGGGGATTTCTACGGGTAAATTTTCCGCCAGAAACAAAAAAATTAATTAAAACAATTTACAATTTAATTAAAACAATTTAAAATTAAAAATAATTAACAATAAAAAAACAATTCAGAAACAAAATATATTAAATTTAAAAAACATTAAATTCATATTCAAAAATAAAAACAAAATAATTACAAAAATGTCATGTTTCTGAAACAAAGCCATGGGACGAATGCCGCCAGTGGCGGGCTAACCTGCTAGTACTATATATTTTGAGACTTCCGTATATGTGTACTTTATAGAATCGAAAACGGCTGGCTCGATTGAGTTCAAACTTCCCATCTAAGGGTAAAAACCCACGGACACCGTAGTTGTCGCGTTTTGGAGAAGCTCTGAGCACCCTTTCTCCACTCCCAATCATCAAGATCACCGCAATCGGCACCGCGGTGGTTAATCAAGTCATAATTTAATGAGCGTTTGTTTTTGACGCATCGCTATACAGAGCGTTTGTTTACCATTCAACGTTATTAGCATCTGCAGAGAGATATACGGGAAATACTTTTGAGTGGTTTCCTATGCGGGGAGATTTATTGGATGCCATAGTACTCTTACAACATTTCTGCAATATAATTGCCTCAAAGTGTTCAGCATCATTGTTATAGTATGTATGACACTTAGGTCAGGGCTTAGGAGGGTAGTTAGTGTGGATATAGGCATAATGCTTCTCAGAAATCCCGGTTACAAACCAACACTCACAATTTCGTCTTTTGCATCAGATACCAACACCTCGACCGATCGGGACGAAACTTGGTACGTGTGTGTAGTTTGACCAGGTGGTCGTCGTTGTCGTATTGGCGAGCCCGTGCAGCGCATGCGCCGACGAGATATCGGAAACGGGTGGAGCTATCGACTTGAAATTTGCTATGTGAATGTATCTTGCCCCGGATACGAATTGTATCGGGTCGCCGAGCCCGTGCGACGCCAGCTTCGCGCATGCGCAGACCAGATCTCGGAAACGGGTGGAGCTATCGACTTGAAATTTGGTATGTGAATTTATCTTGCCCCGGATACGAATTTTATCGGGTCGCCGAGTCCGTGCGACGCCAGCTTCGCGCATGCGCAGACCAGATCTCGGAAACGGGTGGAGCTATCGACTTGAAATTTGGTTTTTGAATAGCCCGGACAACGTCGGGCTCATCGTGTCTCCTCACGTTTTCAGCTCTGTATTCTGACCATTCAGTTCAATTGACGAATCAATCATTAAAACTTTTTTAAAATGTCATGTTTCTGACGAACGCCGCCGGTGGCGGGCTAACCTGCTAGTCTGCTATATATTTTAAGACTTCCCTATATATGTGTGTATGTCCTTTATAGACTCGAAAACGGCTCGACCGATTGAGCCCAAACTTGCTGTGGTAGGGTAAAAATCCACGGGAAGTGTCATCGGACCATTCGCGAGCCCGTGCGACCACTCCTTCAACTGCCACCGCAATGGGGATTGATGGGTTAATCGAGTGATAATTAATGAGCGTTTGTATATGAGGCGTCTCTATTAAAGAGCGTTTATCTACTTTAGTGAAAATATACGGCATTTGACCGTCTCGGAAACTGGGGATATCGAGACGAAAACTGCTGGGCCGATTGAACCCAAACTTGCTGTGTAAGGGTAAAAAGCCACAGGTAGTGCACTCGGACCATTCGCGAGCCCGTGCGACCACTCCTTCAACTGCCACCGTAATGGGGATTGATGGGTTAATCGCGTGATCATTAATGAGTTTGTATATGAGGCGTCGCAATTAAAGAGCGTTTATCTACTTTAGTGAAAATATACGGCAGGTCAAAACTGGGGATATCGAGACAAAATTTCGTACTTAGGGGTTCCAAGGGACGGGGGAGATTTTCGTCGGGTCAGTTTGTCCGCCCGATGTGACCTTGACATTGAAACGGGTACCCACAAATGACCTTGGGCGATATCTCGGTAGTCAGCGGCGACGTCGATGTGAAATTTGTTATGTATGATCAACTCGGGACGGGAAATATTTTTGTCTGGTTTATTTTGTCCACCCAACATGACCTTGACACGGGTACCCGCAAATGACCTTGGGCGATATTTCGGGCATCAGCGGTGGCAGCGACGTACGGGGTTACCTTGAAAAACAAAAATTAATGGATCGACCAAAGCCATGGGACCAATCCCGTCAGTGGCGGGCTAATCTGCTAGTCTATACTATATATTTTGAGACTTCGTATATATATATATATATATATATATATATATATATATATATATATATATATATGTACTTCATAGAATCGAAAACGGTTCGCTCGATTGAGTTCAAACTTCCCATCTAAATGTATAAAAACCCACGGGAATCGTCGTCGCGGCGTTTTGGAGAAGCTCAGAGCACGCGTTCTCCACTCTCAAAATCACCGCAAAGGCACGGCGTGGGTTAATCAAGTGATTATTTAATGAGCGTTTGTTTTTGACGCATCTCTATAAAGAGCGTCTGTTTCCCATTCAACGTTATTAGCATCTGCAGAGTTATATACGGGAACATTGAGTGCTTGCCTATGCGGGGAGATTTATTGGAGCTCTTACAACATCATTGTTATAGTATGTATGACACTTAGGTCAGGGCTTAGGGGGGGGGGTAGTTATAGGCATAATGCTTCTCAGAAATCCCGGTTACAAACCAACACTCACAATTTCGTATTTACGCAAACGTTATCGCTCGAAATTTATTCCCTGCGAGCACGGATGGCGCGCTTTGTTTTTACAGTATATACCTTCGGTATATACCGAAATCATCCCAGATAATCACGAATATAGCATCAGATTTCTCCCCAGATATACCGTTATAAAGCTACTGGAATCTGCCAATCTACTATATATGTATGTGTGTATATATGTGGGTACTTCATAGAATCGAAAACGCGTGTAGGAACGGGCATCCTCACGGCAATGTCGGCTTATAAGACATCTTTACTACACATGACAGCCGATGGACAATTGGTCTCTATATATATGTACCAAAATTACGCCGCGTTGGTGACTGGGAAATTCCAGGGAATGCCGATTGAGCTCAAACTTGCTACCTACGGGAAGTGTCATATATATGAGTGTGTCCTTTATAGACTCGAACCGATTGAGCTCAAACTTGCTATATATTGACTGGGAAATTCCAGTGAATGCCGATTGAGCTCAAACTTGCTACCTACGGGAAGTGTCATATATATGTGTGTGTCCTTTATAGACTCGAACCGATTGAGCTCAAACTTGCTAAATACGGGAAGTGTCATGGACGGGTTCATTGAAAAACAAAAAAAATCGGGTAAAATTGAAAAACAAAATTAAAAAGGCACAATTAACTCCTTGAAAAACCAAAAAAAATCGGGTAAAATTTAAAAACAAAAAATTCAATTAAAAAATTAAAAAGGCACAATTAACTCATTGAAAAACAAAATAATTAACTCATTGAAAAACCAAAAATTAAATTAAAATTGTCATGTTTCTGACTATTGCCGAAATTTGCTGCAAATGCAGCACAAGTGTCTCGGAACCTGTTGCAATTGCTTTTTCGAACAAAGCCATGGGACGAATGCCGCCAGTGGCGGGCTAACCTGCTAGTCTATCTATACTATATATTTTGAGACTTCGTATATATATATGTGTGTACTTCATAGAATCGAAAACGGGTTGACCGATCGGGACCAAACTTCCTATCTAAAGGTAAAATCCCACGGGAATCGTCGTGGTCGCGTTTTGGAGAAGATCAGAGCACCCTTTATCATTTATCCACTCCCAAATCACCGCAAAGGCACGGCGGGGGTTAATCAAGTGATTATTTAATGAGCGTTTATTTTTGACGCATCTCTATAAAGAGCGTCTGTTTCCCATTCAACGTTATTAGCATCTGCAGAGTTTTACGGGAACATTGACTGCATTTCCTATGCGGGGAGATTTATTGGATGTAGTACTCTTACAACATCATTGTTATAGTATGTATGTATGACACTTAGGTCAGGGCTTAGGGGGGGGGGGTAGTTATAGGCATAATGCTGCTCAGAAATCCCGGTTACAAACCAACACTCACAATTTCGTATTTACGCAAACGTTATCGCTCGAAATTTATTATGCAGAGAGAAAGTGCTTTCCTATTTTTAGAACGCAACACATGTTTACGTCGCGTTTATATACATGTGTGTGTATGTGTGTACATATGTGGGTACTTCATAGAATCGAAAACGTGTGTAGGAACGGGCATCCCCACGGCAATGTCGGCTTATAACACATCTTTACTACACATGACAGCCGATGGACAATTGGTCTCTATATATGTACAAAAACAGGGAATGCCGATTGAGCTCAAACTTGCTACTTACGGGAAGTGTCATATATATGAGTGTGTCCTTTATAGACTCGAACCGATTGAGCTCAAACTTGCTAAATATTGACTGGGAAATTCCAGGGAATGCCGATTGAGCTCATTAACTTGCTACCTACGGGAAGTGTCATATATATGTGTGTGTCCTTTATAGACTCGAACCGATTGAGCTCAAACTTGCTAAATACGGGAAGTGTCATGGACGGGTTCATTGAAAAATAAAAAAAAATCGGGTAAAATTGAAAAACAAAATTAAAAAGGCACAATTAACTCCTTGAAAAACCAAAAAAAAATCGGGTAAAATTTAAAAACAAAAAATTCAATTAAAAAATTAAAAAGGCACAATTAACTCATTGAAAAACAAAATAATTAACTCATTGAAAAACCAAAAATTAAATTAAAATTGTCATGTTTCTGACTATTGCCGCCAGTGGCGGGCTAACCTGCTAGTCTACTATATATTTTGAGACTTCGTGTGTGTGTGTATATATATGTCCTTTATAGACTCGAAAACGGCTCAACCGATTGAGCCCAAACTTGCTGTGTAAGGGTAAAAACACACGGGCAGTGTTATCGGACCATTCCTTCACCCTTCAACTGCCACCGTAATGGGGATTGATGGGTTAAATACTTGCCGAAATTTTAGAGTTACTTCGCCTACATCATACAGAAACATGTGATGGCAGAATTCGCGTTTATAGTTACCAAGTTTTCTCCACTCGATGCTCTTAAAATGCACCCTAATGGGTCAAATTCTTTCGATAATTCTATCTAAATACATCTTAGCTATTATTCGGAGTTATAGTTGGACCAAAACGACACTTGAGAAAAGTTTGTTTACAATATCAACGTATTGAATACATGGAGCCGACAATGTTATAGCACGTTCGTCGGCTAATCGTAAAATACACAAATATGTGTTAAAGTAATTCACCACCTTCGTGTATTCTAGAATATAAATCACACCAAAATTAATTGTATATGGAATGTGTAGGTATAAGCTGCCATGTATATATCATTCCCCAAATGCTTCAATATCATGACAATCTATTAGTTATTATAAAAAACCTCAAAGTTTACGGAACGTCGTGATATACGCAAGAGCCACAAACATTCTATATTATTACGCCACCGTAGTGTGGTGTTTATTGCTTTTGGTTTTTTTGTATCGCATGGGCGATCGATAATTCACTGGGTGATTGTACATTCGGCAAACCTCGTCAGATTCCGTCACCGTTTCATCGTACCGATAATTACGAGAGTACAACTAAGATTGGCACATGTGTTTACGTCACCGGTGTAATTGTGGGGACATGCTTCTATTATGAAGGTTTGCTATCCCGAAGGTCCGCTATTCCGAAGGTTCTCTATTCCGAAGGTTTTTGTTATTTTTAGGTTAATTCTATATTTTAAAGTATTGAGACTAATTTGAGAGGGTTCATTTTCACAAAGATTCTTTATATGGAGTGTGCGCTCACATCCGAACTGATCATGCGCGCACACCGATACAGATACAGGAGGAAATAACTTAACTTAGAACATTAAATGTGATTTTGTTTTGTTTTCGCTGGTTTTCTTGAGATTTTATGTCATTACGTGGGCCCATACCTTTGAATTCTTGGCATATACTATGAATGTTGTGGTATATATGGACCCTCCCGCATTGGGACATGACATAGGTTCAGTTGACTTAAGTGGTGTTCTGTGTGTGCTCCAATTTGGAGTTCATTATTTTAAGGGCCAAGTTTAGAATTTTATGGGTCCATACCTTTGAACTCTGGGCATATAATATGAATATTGGGGGGCATGGCTCTATTCCGAAGGTTCACTATCCCGAAGGTCCATTATTCCGAAATTTCTCTGAATGTTCGCTATTCCGAAGGTTCACCAATCCGAAGGTTCGTTATTCCGAAGGTTCTGTGTTCCAAAGATTTTTTTTATTTTAAGGTTAATTCTATATTCTAAAGTAACGAGAGGGTTCATTATCACGAAGATTCTTTTTATGAAGGAAATAACGTAAAACATTAAATGTGATTTTGTTTTGTTTTCGAGGGTTTTCTTGAGTTTAATGTCATTACGTATGACCTTATTTCTCATTACATATTCACGCCAAGGAGCCCACACAATTGCTATGTTACGATGCGATTTAATGTGATTATGTGTGACCTAATATCTCAATAATCTGAGGCAAGAGTACGCCTGCTAAAGGCGAATTATAACAGTTGGGGGTATAACGCTCAATAAATACTGGAGGCTATAACAAACTGCGCAGTAGAATATCGCTGAATGGGATGAGCCTAAATGCAATTGTGACTTTGTTTAAAGGCCCACTTAATTTTCGAGTCACTAATTTTTTATAGTATATACGGTTTTAATAACAATTTATGCCATAAAATTTGAATAAACTACTATAATTCATCACCATTTGAAAGGCAGAATACTTCTATCTCCTAGTTTGAAACACCTTCAAAATACCGCGTCGTATATCTAGCAATTAGCAACCAACATGTCCTCCTCGGCTTTCCATAGATTTCAACGTAATTTGATACCTATGGGTATTTGTGTCCGGGAAGTGTTTTGAACGGGTCAAATCGTGACCCCGACCTGACCTTGACCTTTAAAACTGTCAATGCAAGGTCAATTTGGGTAAAACGGACAAATTTCGGCGAAATTTGATACTAGGGATACTTTGGTCTGAGGAGAGTTTTGAACGTGTCAAATCGTGACCTCGGCCTGACCTTGACCTTCAATATGGCCAATCAAAGGTCAACTCGGATAAAACGGTTAGATTTCGACGAAATTTGATACCTATGGGTACTTTTGTCGGGGGGGGGGGGGGTGTTTTGGACGGGTCAAATCATGACTCTGACCTTACCTTGACCTTCAAAATTGTTAATTAAAGGTCAAGTTGGGTAAAACGGACGGATTTCGACGAAATTTGATACCTATGGGTAGTTTTCTACGGGTGGGGGTGTTTTGGACTGGACAAATCATGACCCTGACCTGACCTTGACTTTCGAAATAGTCAATTGAAGGTCAAATCGCACCTTTCACCGGAAAGCAGATGTGAAACATCCCGGGTGAAGTCGGGCCTATCAGCTTGTGTAATAAAGAAGACAGTTTGATGAAAGTAATGTATGCCACGGGAAAACTTGAAATATGGAAGTACGCAAATTTCCCGCATAAAATTTGAAAGCTAGTTTATAGAATAATTGTATTATTATTTATATTTATGGCTAATAATACGATCTTGGTGGCGTTACCATTTCTGACTATGGTTTTCTTGTCATCGTATGCTATTTCGCTGTTGGGCCGATCGTTCAATGTAACCTAATTATGTTTGTCTGTGAAGAACGATTGTTAAGTTGATATATGAACTTATCAATGTCGTGTGAAGACTTATAATAACAAATTTAATTTTAACATACGCGCATCTTAAAAACAAAAACATCGAGACGGAATTTCGTACTTAGGGCTTCCAAGGGACGGGGAAGATTTTCGTCGGGTCAGTTTGTCCGCCTGAGGTGATCTTGACCTTGAAACGGGTACCCACAAATGACCTTGGGCGATATCTCGGTCATCAGCGGTGACATCGACGTGAAATTTCTTATGTATGGTCAACTCGGGACGGGGAATATGTCGTGCCTGTACAGGGTTACCTTGAAACACAAAAATTAATGGATCGACTAAAGCTTAATGGATTGACCAAAGCCATGGGACCAATCCCGCCAGTGGCGGACTAATCTGCTAGTATCTCATATTTGGTATGGAGGGGCCTTGGGTGACCGGGGGTTCAGATTTGTTCAAATGGGGTCATTTTTAGGAAATGAGGTCCCCAGAGGGTGAATTCGGTGATGCTAGTCCACCTTGTGGAATAGTGTCATTAAATTCACCTGCAAAGGTCAGACACACTAAATACAGACTTGGCTGTTCTAATATTATTTTATTAACCACCACTTATCCAGGTGAAATCATACCCTGATTTTTCAAAGAAAAATTGCGGGTATATTGGATATTGGGGGGTATACTGATATTACTAGATGAATCGATCTCATAGATGGGGATTCACATTTGTTCTAATATGGGCAGAGATAAGGGATTTAACTCTCCTCTATGCTGTTTGGCACTGGTATAATAATATTGATTTCTAGGCAGCCTGGGTAGGGGCAATGTTTGAGGCAATGGGGAGGGAGTGTAGAGGGGTGGATATTTGACCCCCTACTTTGATCAAAATTTAAACAGTTGAAAATTTCATGCCTGATACTACATTAGTTGTAGATTAGATGTTCACACCAAAAATAGGTTAGAATTGTTCTCATAGTTTGGTTTGATTTTCCAACATCAGTCCATATGTTCCTACTTCAGGTTAAACTGTTGGACCGAATTGGCCACAAATTTTAACTTTATGGGGGGTGTCAGGTTGGTAATTTTCAAACGTTTGAGAGCTTGAAGTACTGGTACCAGTTGTAAAATTCAACCTAAGAGGGATGTACAAAAGGATTTTTGTGAACTTAGTACTGTGGTATGGTTGTCTTCTTTAAAAGGTAAGAGGTTGGAGATTTGTCAGTGGTGTGCAATTAGAAATTTCAAGGTGAAGAGCCCTGCTCATCTGAGAACTTCCAGCTATGTCCAAGTTTAGAACTACTTGTCTTAAGTGATTTTGTCAAGTACTGACTCTTGTAGTCTTCAGAGTCCCTGTCTTCTCAGTCTTTACAGTCTGGTGAGCGACCCACAGTCATTGACTGCCTTGTTTCAATGAAAGTGTCAATGACACTGTAGCTCAACTTGGAAAGGGAATAATTTAATGTGTTATTGTCGATGGAGTGATTAGGAATGTGGAAAGTTGAATGTCTAATACTAGTTTATCAACATGAAGAGATATATATATACATGTATATAAAAGTAAAATCTAAGATGGTTGCTGGCGGCTATGTTTTCCAACAATTCAAAAACATTTGATAGCTTTAGTCATGCAAAGAATAGAATACAAAATGGCCGCTGGCAGCCATGTTTTAATGCCGAATAACCCCAAAATGACTCGTTCCCATCTACATGTCAATTTCAGCAGCCATGACAAATTTTATGATGATCAGACTAAAGGTACGACCTGTAGCCCATGCTAAAGGATTTAGTCATACAAAGAGTAAAATCTAAGATGGCTGCCGGTGGCCATGTTTTTTGGCCGAATGACCCCAAAATAACTCGTTCCCATCTACAAGTCAATATTAACACCCACGACAAATGTCATGATGATCAGATGAACAGTACGACCTGTAGCCCGTGCTAATGGATTGAATTATGAAATCCAAGATGGCCACTGGCAGCCATGTTTTTTTTCCAAATGACCCCAAAATGACTCGTTCCCATCTACATTCCAATTTCAACAGCCATGACAAATTTTATGATGATCAGACTAAAGGTACGACCTGTAGCCCGTGCTAAAGGATTTAGTCATGCAAAGAGTAAAATCTAAGATGGCTGCCAGCGGCCATGTTTTTTGGCCGAATGGCCCCAAAATGAATCATTCCCATTTAGATGTCATTGTTAACATCCATGACAAATTTCATGATGATCTGACCAAAGGTACGACCTGTAGCCCGTGCTAAAGGATTTAGTCATGCAAAGAGTAAAATCTAAGATGGCTGCCAGTGGCCATGTTTTTTGGCCGAATGACCCCAAAATTAATAATTCCCATCTACATGTCAATATTAACATCCATGACAAATTTCATGATGATCAGACAAACAGTACGACCTGTAGCCCGTGCTAATGAATTGAATTTTGAAATCAAAGATGGCCGCTGGCGGCCATGTTTTTCGGCCGAATGACCCCAAAATAACTCGTTCCCATCTACATGTCATTGTTAATATCCATGACAAATTTTATGATGATCAGACTAAAGGTATGACCTGTAGCCCGTGCTAAAGAATTTAGTCATACAAAGAGTAAAATCCAAGATGGCTGCTGGCGGCCATGTTTTTTGGCCGAATGACCCCAAAATTACTCGTTCCCATCTACATTTCAATATTAACATCCATGATTTTATGATGATCAGGTTAAGAGTACGACCTGTGGCCCGTGCTAATGGATTAAATTTTGAAATCAAAGATGGCCACTGGCGGCCATGTTTTTTGTCCTAATGACCCCAAAATGACTCGTTCCCATCTACATTCGAATTTCAACAGCCATGAAATATTTCATGATGATCAGACTCAAGGTACGACCTGTAGTCTGTGCTAAAGGATTTAGTCATACAAAGAGTAAAATCCAAGATGGCTGCTAGTGGCCATGTTTTTTGGCCGAATGACCCCAAAATGACTCGTTCCCATCTACATGTCATTGTTAACATCCATGACAAATTTTATGATGATCCGACCAAAGGTACGACCTGTAGCCCGTGTCAAAGGATTTAGTCATGCAAAGAGTAAAATCTAAGATGGCTGCTGGCGGCCATGTTTTTTCGGACGAGTGACCCCAAAATTAATCGTTCCCATCTACATGACAATATTAACATCCATGACAAATTTCATGATAATAAGACGAACAGTACGGCCTGTAGCCCGTGCTAATGGATTGAATTTTGAAATCCAAGATGGCCACTAGCGGCCATGTTTTTTTTTCGAATGACACCAAAATGACTCGTTCCCATCTACATGTCAATGTCAACATCCATGAGAAATTTCATAATAATCGGACCAAAGGTACGAACTGTAGCCCGTGCTAAAGGAAATTGTTGACGCATCACACACACACGGACGACGGATACCAAGCCATGGCAATAGCTCAAACTTTACAAAGTAAAGTTGAGCTAAAAATGGCCAAAGAAATATGCACCTGTCAAACTGTTTTGGTCCAAACGTTTCATGGCAAAAGTCAGTAATCTCCACTCTGATTATCTGATTATCATGAGATCTCCATAAAATCCTTAATTCATTAATAGGTAAGCAGCAGCTGCTCGTCTGTATGGATAACAATTCTATACAAAACAAATCCCACATGCTTACTTATCAATACAATGACGTTAAGCCACTAGAATGATGTACTTTCTTAACCCTTTCATGAATGGAGCTTCTTGATTTTTTGCAAAAACCCTGTGCCAATGCATTCTCTTATATATGCGAGTCACCCATATGGTGCCTCACATATATAAGAGAATGCATTGCCCTAACAATATTTACCTTGATCTTGTAAGCCAATGCATTCTCTTATATATGCGAGTCACCCATAGGGTGCCTCACATATATAAGAGAATGCATTGCCCTAACAATATTTACCTTGATCTTGTAAGCCAGTGCATTCTCTTATATATGCGAGTCTTCCATAGGGTGCCTCACATATATAAGATAATGCATTGCCCTAACAATATTTACCTTGATCTTGTAAGCCAATGCATTCTCTTATATATGCGAGTCACCCATAGGGTGCCTCACATATATAAGAGAATGCATTGCCCTAATAGTCCAGGCACATTAGACATGGAAGTGGAAAAGTAAGGAAATAAATCGGGGGAAAGCTGATTTTTTTATATTATTTTGGCCATAACATCGCGGACGCGTCACGAAAAGTCCCCTAAAATCCGATTTGAGCTTTCTGAGTTACATCATTTTTTCCATATAATTAAACAAAACAATATTTTTCACAATGATGGAAATAATTGGATGTTGTAACAATTTTTCAGCCGAAACGTATACAAAAAGCACTCAATATTGTTCGATATACAATTCTCGAACCAACGACACCCATTCAAAGGGAAATATCGAATGAATTTCGCATATATAGATATGAAATAAAACACTGAGCCAAAATACTGACGATTTTGAAGACAAACTGATGTATTCGATGTCGGATTTCTCAGGCTTCTCAAAACATAGGCGCAAGCTATCTATTTTAAAAACTGCACAGACACCACCCCGTCGCTATAATAGGCAGAACTAGCGAGTACGCACATCATAAGTTGTCAAAACTTGTAAAAACATAACCCTACCCCCGAAACTGGTTGTCAACGATCTGGTCGTATTTTGATATTCTATTTTGTCTAAGCTAGTCATATGCATTACTAAGTTATACCAGTATATGTGAAATATGAGTACGAGAGCGAATATAGTGACACGATCAGAATACTACAAACGCGGTCATGAAATGGCTGTCAAAATGGCCGCAACCACCAAGCTAAGCCGAAATGATGGCAACTTATTATATAACCACCTAGTAGGTAAAATACGTATTAACAATATACAAGTCTGTTGTTAAATATCTTTAAAGGTACACAGTTCATTAAAACAGGCCCATGTGGAGGATTTATCGGCCATTGCAACGCAGGTCAAACCCAATGAATTACGTCTTTAAAATTTCGGGTTTTCTGTTTACAGTCGGGGCCAACAATAATAATTTCGGGCATGCAACATACGAAGTAATGTTTCGCCACACAGTGTATGGTAGTTTCGTTCGGCGTGATGATAAATTATTGAATGGAACGCAGAAACTTAAGTGCATATCCTTGCGGTATAAATAGTAGTTACATTTCCGGATTGTTCATCACTGTACATGATAATAAACCACACACGTATGTTGCAATTCTTATTATATTGCAAAGAAACCGCCACCTCTTCAAAAGATTAGCACTGCATCACACCAGATCAAATAGACAGCACATCGTACATTTGATATACGACTAATTTTCGTGCTGCTTCCAAACCGGTCTCTTAGTAAACAATTTGTTCAACTTACTTCAGTCGGCAACTTACAACTGGAATATGCTATTACGCAATGTACAATATTAGTTTTCCGTATTTTGTTGTTTGAAAATATCTTGCCAAAACCACCCATGAACTTGTGCAAAATATCAGGTGATCATCGTTTAAAGCTGTTATTTCAGCGTTGAACATTGACTCAATGTTGCTAGTTATGGTTGTTAGTTCAGCAGATATGTGTAACATTAGGGAGAAGGGATACACACGGTAATGTGGTTGCAGAAAACATAGTACCCTTCGCGTATATGTGACCTTGGTGAATATAACCAAATATTATTTCCAGGTATAAAGACAGTCTCTGTCACAGAGTATGTGGGCAATTTTGGTCAAGTTTAGATTTTTTTAAAGAAAGTATATGGTACTCCTTTGTGTTTTGATAAATTGCTTTCATAGTATACCACCGTGCATTCTTGTGATAACAGCGAAATATTCGTGTTTTATTACTTATTCTTAGGCAAAAATTACTAATATTTTAAGACACGGAGAATATAATCTACACAATTCACCCATTACTCTCTGAATATCTCTCATACTGCTCTATAGCAGTGTATTTCGAAAGGTTTGATGGTGTATATATCAAAAGAAACGATGACCGGTCACATTAGTGATACTGCTATGAGCACATATATTTCGGCTTCTATGAAAGGTCACAGAATCAATTCTTCGCTATTAAATTTCATTTTACAGTGTAGTGTACATATATATCACACGATTCAAGATAAATAGTGCAGAAATATTTGCCTTATTCTCCCGTTTCTTTGCGGTCAAAAAGTCCAGATTTAACCATTTTATGAGACCTTGCTTTTCGCTATATCTCTCGCGATATATATTAGAGATAATTCGCACATACCCAATAAAATGTTTCTCTTATTCTCTGCAATCATTCTTCCTCACATATTTCAAGCGTGTTGTCACTCTTATGGGACTAGCTATTCAATTATGCATAAAATGTAAATTTCATTCTATTTTGGCCATTTTGGCGGCCATTTTGGGACTTCAATTCAACTTATATGGTTCACGGCTAAGCATTGTTTGTATGTATGTCAATGTATTATGAATTTGGAATTAATTGATCTACACATGACTGCATTCCCATATGGCCTGATGGAGATGCTTCAGAATTTGAACCATTCCGAAAAATCAAGATATCTCAAAAAGCTCAACTCGGATTTTAGGGGACTTTTGCCACGTAAACATGTTCTTATTGATCCCTGAAAAAATCAGTTTTCCCCGATTTTTTACACTAGTGAAACCTTATGTGCCTGGACTATAACAATATTTACCTTGATCTTGTAAGCCAGTGCATTCTCTTATATATGCGAGTCTCCCATAGGGTGCCTCACATATATAAGAGAATGCATTGGCCTAACAATATCTACCTTGATCTTGTAAGCCAGTGCATTCTCTTATATATGCGAGTCTCCCATAGGGTGCCTCACATATATAAGAGAATGCATTGGCCTAACAATAATTACCTTGATCTTGTAAGCCAGTGCATTCTCTTATATATGCGAGTCTCCCATAGGGTGCCTCACATATATAAGAGAATGCATTGGCCTAACAATATTTACCTTGATCTTGTAAGCCAGTGCATTCTCTTATATATGCGAGTCTCCCATAGGGTGCCTCACATATATAAGAGAATGCATTGCCCTAACAATATTTACCTTGATCCTGTAAGCCAGTGCATTCTCTTATATATGCGAGTCTCCCATAGGGTGCCTCACATATATAAGAGAATGCATTGGCCTAACAATATTTACCTTGATCTTGTAAGCCAGTGCATTCTCTTATATATGCGAGTCTCCCATAGGGTGCCTCACATATATAATAGAATGCATTGGCCTAACAATATTTACCTTGATCTTGTAAGCCAGTGCATTCTCTTATATATGTGAGTCTCCCATAGGGTGCCTCACATATATAAGAGAATGCATTGGCCTAACAATATCTACCTTGATCTTGTAAGCCAGTGCATTCTCTTATATATGCGAGTCTCCCATTGGGTGCCTCACATATATAAGAGAATGCATTGGCCTAACAATATCTACTATGATCTTGTAAGCCAGTGCATTCTCTTATATATGCGAGTCTTCCATAGGGTGCCTCACATATATAAGATAATGCATTGCCCTAACAATATTTACCTTGATCTTGTAAGCCAATGCATTCTCTTATATATGCGAGTCACCCATAGGGTGCCTCACATATATAAGAGAATGCATTGCCCTAATAGTCCAGGCACATTAGACATGGAAGTGGAAAAGTAAGGAAATAAATCGGGGAAAGCTGATTTTTTTATATTATTTTGGCCATAACATCGCGGACGCGTCACGAAAAGTCCCCTAAAATCCGATTTGAGCTTTCTGAGTTACATCATTTTTTCCATATAATTAAACAAAACAATATTTTTCACAATGATGGAAATAATTGGATGTTGTAACAATTTTTCAGCCGAAACGTATACAAAAAGCACTCAATATTGTTCGATATACAATTCTCGAACCAACGACACCCATTCAAAGGGAAATATCGAATGAATTTCGCATATATAGATATGAAATAAAACACTGAGCCAAAATACTGACGATTTTGAAGACAAACTGATGTATTCGATGTCGGATTTCTCAGGCTTCTCAAAACATAGGCGCAAGCTATCTATTTTAAAAACTGCACAGACACCACCCCGTCGCTATAATAGGCAGAACTAGCGAGTACGCACATCATAAGTTGTCAAAACTTGTAAAAACATAACCCTACCCCCGAAACTGGTTGTCAACGATCTGGTCGTATTTTGATATTCTATTTTGTCTAAGCTAGTCATATGCATTACTAAGTTATACCAGTATATGTGAAATATGAGTACGAGAGCGAATATAGTGACACGATCAGAATACTACAAACGCGGTCATGAAATGGCTGTCAAAATGGCCGCAACCACCAAGCTAAGCCGAAATGATGGCAACTTATTATATAACCACCTAGTAGGTAAAATACGTATTAACAATATACAAGTCTGTTGTTAAATATCTTTAAAGGTACACAGTTCATTAAAACAGGCCCATGTGGAGGATTTATCGGCCATTGCAACGCAGGTCAAACCCAATGAATTACGTCTTTAAAATTTCGGGTTTTCTGTTTACAGTCGGGGCCAACAATAATAATTTCGGGCATGCAACATACGAAGTAATGTTTCGCCACACAGTGTATGGTAGTTTCGTTCGGCGTGATGATAAATTATTGAATGGAACGCAGAAACTTAAGTGCATATCCTTGCGGTATAAATAGTAGTTACATTTCCGGATTGTTCATCACTGTACATGATAATAAACCACACACGTATGTTGCAATTCTTATTATATTGCAAAGAAACCGCCACCTCTTCAAAAGATTAGCACTGCATCACACCAGATCAAATAGACAGCACATCGTACATTTGATATACGACTAATTTTCGTGCTGCTTCCAAACCGGTCTCTTAGTAAACAATTTGTTCAACTTACTTCAGTCGGCAACTTACAACTGGAATATGCTATTACGCAATGTACAATATTAGTTTTCCGTATTTTGTTGTTTGAAAATATCTTGCCAAAACCACCCATGAACTTGTGCAAAATATCAGGTGATCATCGTTTAAAGCTGTTATTTCAGCGTTGAACATTGACTCAATGTTGCTAGTTATGGTTGTTAGTTCAGCAGATATGTGTAACATTAGGGAGAAGGGATACACACGGTAATGTGGTTGCAGAAAACATAGTACCCTTCGCGTATATGTGACCTTGGTGAATATAACCAAATATTATTTCCAGGTATAAAGACAGTCTCTGTCACAGAGTATGTGGGCAATTTTGGTCAAGTTTAGATTTTTTTAAAGAAAGTATATGGTACTCCTTTGTGTTTTGATAAATTGCTTTCATAGTATACCACCGTGCATTCTTGTGATAACAGCGAAATATTCGTGTTTTATTACTTATTCTTAGGCAAAAATTACTAATATTTTAAGACACGGAGAATATAATCTACACAATTCACCCATTACTCTCTGAATATCTCTCATACTGCTCTATAGCAGTGTATTTCGAAAGGTTTGATGGTGTATATATCAAAAGAAACGATGACCGGTCACATTAGTGATACTGCTATGAGCACATATATTTCGGCTTCTATGAAAGGTCACAGAATCAATTCTTCGCTATTAAATTTCATTTTACAGTGTAGTGTACATATATATCACACGATTCAAGATAAATAGTGCAGAAATATTTGCCTTATTCTCCCGTTTCTTTGCGGTCAAAAAGTCCAGATTTAACCATTTTATGAGACCTTGCTTTTCGCTATATCTCTCGCGATATATATTAGAGATAATTCGCACATACCCAATAAAATGTTTCTCTTATTCTCTGCAATCATTCTTCCTCACATATTTCGAGCGTGTTGTCACTCTTATGGGACTAGCTATTCAATTATGCATAAAATGTAAATTTCATTCTATTTTGGCCATTTTGGCGGCCATTTTGGGACTTCAATTCAACTTATATGGTTCACGGCTAAGCATTGTTTGTATGTATGTCAATGTATTATGAATTTGGAATTAATTGATCTACACATGACTGCATTCCCATATGGCCTGATGGAGATGCTTCAGAATTTGAACCATTCCGAAAAATCAAGATATCTCAAAAAGCTCAACTCGGATTTTAGGGGACTTTTGCCACGTTGTTCATAAACATGTTCTTATTGATCCCTGAAAAAATCAGTTTTCCCCGATTTTTTACACTAGTGAAACCTTATGTGCCTGGACTATAACAATATTTACCTTGATCTTGTAAGCCAGTGCATTCTCTTATATATGCGAGTCTCCCATAGGGTGCCTCACATATATAAGAGAATGCATTGGCCTAACAATATCTACCTTGATCTTGTAAGCCAGTGCATTCTCTTATATATGCGAGTCTCCCATAGGGTGCCTCACATATATAAGAGAATGCATTGGCCTAACAATAATTACCTTGATCTTGTAAGCCAGTGCATTCTCTTATATATGCGAGTCTCCCATAGGGTGCCTCACATATATAAGAGAATGCATTGCCCTAACAATATTTACCTTGATCCTGTAAGCCAGTGCATTCTCTTATATATGCGAGTCTCCCATAGGGTGCCTCACATATATAAGAGAATGCATTGGCCTAACAATATTTACCTTGATCTTGTAAGCCAGTGCATTCTCTTATATATGCGAGTCTCCCATAGGGTGCCTCACATATATAATAGAATGCATTGGCCTAACAATATTTACCTTGATCTTGTAAGCCAGTGCATTCTCTTATATATGTGAGTCTCCCATAGGGTGCCTCACATATATAAGAGAATGCATTGGCCTAACAATATCTACCTTGATCTTGTAAGCCAGTGCATTCTCTTATATATGCGAGTCTCCCATTGGGTGCCTCACATATATAAGAGAATGCATTGGCCTAACAATATCTACTATGATCTTGTAAGCCAGTGCATTCTCTTATATATGCGAGTCTCCCATAGGGTGCCTCACATATATAAGAGAATGCATTGGCCTAACAGTAATTACCTTGATCTTGTAAGCCAGTGCATTCTCTTATATATGCGAGTCTCCCATAGGGTGCCTCACATATATAAGAGAATGCATTGGCCTAACAATATTTACCTTGATCTTGTAAGCCAGTGCATTCTCTTATATATGTGAGTCTCCCATAGGGTGCCTCACATATATAAGAGAATGCATTGGCCTAACAATATTTACCTTGATCTTGTAAGCCAGTGCATTCTCTTATATATGCGAGTCTCCCATAGGGTGCCTCACATAGATAAGAGAATGCATTGGCCTAACAATATTTACCTTGATCTTGTAAGCCAGTGCATTCTCTTATATATGCGAGTCTCCCATAGGGTGCCTCACATATACAAGAGAATGCATTGGCCTAACAATATTTACCTTGATCTTTTAAACCAGTGCATTCTCTTATATATGCGAGTCTCCCATAGGGTGCCTCACATATGTAAGAGAATGCATTGGCCCAACAATATTTACCTTGATCTTGTAAGCCAGTGCATTCTCTTATATATGCGAGTCTCCCTACCTATGGGAGACTCACATATATAAGAGAATACACTGACACAGGATCTTTAATGCAGCTCCTCTCATGAAAGGGTTAAATCAAGTGAAAATAAAAACTTTGCTGCTTTGTAGTTTCAAAATAAGACAATATAAGCAAATCATTGCTCATTTATGTTGATATAAATAAGTGACAGACTAAACCTATTTTTGTTTTTGCGGTTCCCATGGGTTCACATTTTTATTGTTATATTGTCAACTCGAAATATATCAGTTGTTTTTGTCTGTTTCATATTTTTGTTTTAGTTTCTGTTTTCTCGATGATCCCATATTTGGTTTTCCAATTTGGCCAAACTTTCTGAAAAATGACCAAACAAATTCAGAATAGGCCAAAAGAATTTCTAGCTAGTGTGAACCCTGCCTCCAATCCTCCTCCCCTCCTTCCCGTTCCCATCTAATTATATGAACAAACACATTACTACATCTGATGTAATTGGCTCTATAATTTATTCCAAAATAGATCCACATTCAAACAACCATAATTCATATCCATATATATATATATATCACAATACCAATCTTAATTTAGCCACATATAATACAAAACAATTATTTCAATAGATTTGCATACATTAACAAGTATTTTAGTATCACAGCTATTCAATAACCCACATTAAACATGGAGATGATAAAACATTGCGTAGTTTCGGTGCCCAAATTAATCAACACTCTTGTATTCTCTCCTAAGTCTATGAAGTTATCATCCAGAAACCAAAATAATCGGGAAATTCTAAGTCAAGAAGATAGTGTCATTCATAACTCTGGTAAAAATGAGTGGACCGAACCCAAATTTGAACTTTACCTGTATATTCATGTGAGTACAAATGGATTCCATATATCCTTTTTGAAAACAATCAGATAACTAAACTAAAGTTTTCAATTTGGAAACCAAGATAATCGGCTAATTCTGAGTCGACAAGGACCACAATACCAGTAAAAATTGGTGGACCACACCCATATTCAAATAATACCTATATTTTCATGTGAGTAATCTATATACCAAATTTGAAAACAATCAGATAACTAAAACCAGAGTTATCATCCAGAAACCAAAATAATTGGCAAATTCTAAGTTGACCAAACCCAAATTTGAGCTTGACGTGTATTTTCGTGTGGGTAATCACATACAAAATTTGAAAAAAATCAGATAACTAGAACTTAGGCCCACACGGTGATATCTATATAGTCCCAAAAGAAGCAAAATTATAATTTGTTGATAAGCTAGACTACTTAGAACCACACATGGGTTTCCATCTCATATTTAAATTGAACTTTAATGACCCCCCATTCTCATTGTCAGATAAGATCAGATGGCCTGTGTAATTATAGAATAAATACTACAGAAGGATCAAAACAACACCATTAACAGTTTTCAGACCGGATAGACGGTTTCCCCACAGCTATAAATGAGAGTATATATTGTACATAAACATTTGCCGATTGTAAGCGGGCTCCATTTGAGGGAAGGTCTCTTTTTTTTTATAGATAAAAACTGCCTTTGATCACTTGAGAAAATAATTTTCTTGCAAAAGTTCCCTCTCCAAATGTCATTTTAACACATGTACAACATCTGTCGGAAATCACACTATATTGCAATTGAAACGCCGTTATGTGTGCAACATATATTGACATTACCTTGGCTCGGGTGTATTCACAATCTGAAAGTAGAGACTATCTAGTTGGACACCCCTCTCGTTATTCTCTGTACACCTAGTTGTTTAAGTTGCTGATCACTAGTTGTCAAAAATATGTACGTCAAGTTGTGATGATGGGATTTGTGCGCAAAGACGAAACCATGAATTAGGTTTCCATATTAGACATGTTCCGCCTCCCGATGGTCATTACTAATCTTCGATCACACGACGAAGGCACTGTTCTATTCTTATTCAAGCACCGAACATAACTATATGTTTATCAATAGATACCGTGCTGAAATCTTTAAGTATATTTGAGATCTATTTTAAAATGTATTATGACATTACTATTAACAAGAGGTGTGCACTCGAGTGCTAGCATACCCCCACCGTGGCAAATTCAACCCGCATTATCCGTAAACCCAACAAAAAAGATTTTTAACTTTAAAGAAAAATTCAGACTAAATATATCGATATGGTGTCACAAGAAGCTTGTACAGAAAAAATTATTCAAATTGGTTCATATTTGTAAAAGTTATTAAGTCGGACAAAATTTTCTAAGTCGAAAATGAAGTGTAATATTACGAAAAACAGTCTGGGCCAATCCCTAGCCGCATCATGTAGAGGGGGTATTGTGAGCAGCATGTATACCAAAAATTATTGAAATCGGTTCATATTTGTTAAAGTTATTAAGTCGGGACAGAATTTTCTAAGTCAAAATAAGTCGAAAGTGAGGCGTAACTTTAAAAAAAAAGTCGGACCGAACCACAATTAGCATCATGCGGAGAGGCAGTCCTAAGGAGATTGCATACAAAAAATTATTGAAATCGGTTCATAGTTGTTCGAGTTATGAGGTTGGACAGACGGATGGACGGACGGACAAATGGAGGGAGAAAGCGTGACGGATGGACGGACGCAGTCAATCCAGTATACCCCCCATTTTCTTTGAAACTGGGGGTATAATTACATGATGTAGTTCATAGAAAAGCATGGTACGCAATTGAAGACTTCTCCTCTGCATGTATACATATCATGCATATTACTTCTCAAGTTTTCCGGTAACTCAAGAGATGAAACTCTATCTTTTCAATATAAGTACAACAGCATTTCAAATACATTTAAGTAAACAATATAATAATGTAGAATTAAACTTTTTGAAAAATATAAAACCTCAAGGCTTGAATGTTCATTCTCGGTGAAGTGATTTGTTGATTTAAGTGATAGGAAACAGAAATATGCATGTTCAACCAAAATTGACTACCATTACAATCTCTCTTAATGGGGTACTTCCGTACATACAGGGTTTCCGCGAGGGGAAAATTAATGAGTCCGTATTGGGGAAACACATAACGCGACGGGACGACCATGGTTCGTCCCGTCGGGCGAAAATTTCGTTATTTGACACTGAAAAGTAGCAATTTCCTTGCACATAAGAGTCTCACAAAGCAACCAAAGCTACGTATATATTACGCAAGTCAATCATTTCCGTGGGTGCATTAATTCTGTTGATGGTATCCAGATAATCAATCAACTAATTACGCACATAAGACTGCCGTCTGATTGAAGATTATATATAAATGAACAAGCTACTAGTTATTGTTTACAAATTTATACAATAAGATTCCGATGAATCTAAACACTACAAAACATCTATGCATTGACCAATAATAGATAGCAAGGAGAATTGAATAAAGTATTTCCTAGAATTGCAAGCAGCTTCTGTGAAAATGAAACTGACATGATATACACTGTCAATCGTAAAACTATTTGTGCGCTGTGACGTCATACTGCAGGAGCTATTTATAGCGGCAAAATACGAATGGTAGCGACACAGGTATTTGGCACCAAAAAAAATTAATAAAAAGAGATTTTTATTAAATTTAAAAACAAAAATTGTGCCTAATACCTGTGGGTAGGGACATCTTTCACTCGGAACGCGTAGCTTGTTCACTAGTCTCTATATATTAGTCCATAAACTGACGACCGCAATTGCTTATTATGCGCATAGTCAACAAAATCCCAACGTGATTTATTTCACAGTAAAACGGAACCTGTCCCGAAATCAGTCTTTATAGTGGGAATTCATAGTGACAAGTTAACAACACCATTCATTTGAACCATATTACATACATGGGTGATAAAGACAAACACATACGTACCCCCTCCCCAATATGGAGATAATGTCAAAGGACGGTAAATAATAGTTGCGTTGTCCCCAAGCACAATCAACGACGCACGTGTTCACATCTCCCGCCAAATTATATTTTATAACACGTTGGCTAAAACTCCGTTCTATACCTCATGGACTCTGCAGGGGGACCCATTTATTATGTACCACCGTACGATAGCACGGGATCTCGGAGAGGAGCAGTTTCATTCATGAAAATCCCGTGCATAAAAATGTCCCGACTAAGAAATTCGGCGTTCTTTGATCAAATTATGTAATCCTACGATATCACGGGATTTTCGAGCATGAGTAGTTTCATCCCGTACACAAAAATATGCATATTCAGCAGTCCGACATTTTTTGATGTTACCGCGACATGCATTACGCTGTATCTAACGTCGCTATTTGACCCGCTTTTTCACCAGTATTCTATTTAACACCCGAACTCCCGTTGTAACCGGAATTGTTTACGACATTGCGACTGACATTTGGTATATGTATGAACCAAACAGATAATATGCGAGGGGAATGAGGCCGTCCTACGGACGCTGAGCCGTACTAACGGAAACCCTGGTACATAACACACTTTTTCAGATTAATATTATGATCAGAAGACATATTTAGGCACAGTGAACCATGCACTACAGTCTATCTATCGTTGTTTCTCCAGTTAACGAACATTGGCAATTGTGATATTGTCATCCCAATTGTGACACAATATGTCTTATCCACACATATCTTGGCAAAGTCTACTTATGTGGACATATGTGATTTTATTGGAGACACTGTGTCAAGATTGGGGCCACCAATATAACGTAATTATATATATTTCAGCTGGGCTTAACTTAATCGTTTGTTTGGGAGTCTCTGCCGAAAATTCCAACACAAGAGGTGCAACTCGAAGCTAGCACTTGTTGGACTTTTCGGGACTGGCCAGTCGATATTCATGTAGTGATACCCAAGGAGGCACTCGCACTCACGACCACTTCGTCACATCACCGCAAATATATGGCGATGGTGCATATATGACCTGTAGTTTTTGTTAGTAAATCCCCACGTATACACAATTTCATCACAGAATATAACAAAGAGCCCCCACCCCCAACTACAGTTTTGTTACTTGTGGAGTCGAACATAAGTCGCTAAATGTTAATAAGAATACCTTGTTTGATTCAGACAGAGTATATAAGTTCAATGGCGTGACATTTCAAAGACCAAATGAACATATCATTACTGTACGATTCCTGTTCAAAGTCGCAACTGGTGTTTGTCGTCGTACACAACTAGGCCTACAGAGACTGATGAGTGGGGTGTCCAAATAGATAGTCTGTACTTTCAGATTGCGAATACACACGAGCCAAGATAATGTCAATATGTGTTGCACACATAACGACCTTTCCGTTGCAATATATAGTGGGATTTCCGACAGATGCTGTATATGTGTTAAAATGACATTTGGAGAGGGAATTTTTGCAAGAAAATTATTTTCTGAAGTGATCAAAAGCCTTTTTTATCTACAAAAAGAGCCTTTTGCTCAAATGGAGCCCATTTGCGATCGGCAAATGTGTATGTACGAAATATACTTACGTTTATAGCTGTGGGGAAACAGTCTATACGGTCTGAAAACTTGTTTTTTATGGTGTTGTTTTGAACCTTCTGCAGAATTTATGTTCTAAAAATAGAATTTTTCGTCTTGGCGAAAGCGACTTCCGATTATATGTTTGTACGGTTTATCCACTGTATTATTGTTATCAGTGCAAGATGTAAGTTTTCAAAGAATTTGGTAATATGAAATACTGAAAACACTGCGAGTAACAGGGGTGTTTGACCCATCAATGGGCAAGGGTTCATTCATGAATATTTTTATCATTAACCCTTTGAGTGCCAGGTCCGATTTTTGTATCAACCCATATACCCTGTGCCAATGCATTCTCTTATATATGCGAGTCGACCATAGGTCGCCTCGCATATATAAGAGAATGCATTGGCCTAACAATTTTTCATCTTTTGTTATTATTTTTTACAATTTTAATAATTTTTTCTTATATTCTTTAACAGGTATATTTAGTAGGTTTAGTGCCAGGGAATCTTATGTTTTTTATGGGCATCAAAATTATTACTATGAATACTTGGTGATAGTTTTGAGTTATAACATGCCCCTAAGGTGTTATCCAGTTTGTTTTTAAATTCGCTATAGCATGCTTAAGCATACCGGAAAAAAATTCAACCCAAAAAAAATAATAAATTTTAGGGCCGATTTTACACACCGTAAATGAGATCGGCCCCTGGCACTCAAAGGGTTAAAGATGGATTATCTCTTTAAATAACAAATTTGAAATAGTTGCATGGGTATAAATTAATAAATATGAACTGACGACCCCTGTCCGGAAAGGCTTCTATCAATTAATATTGATTTTATTTCGAAAATTTTATTGGGACCGTTTATTTGTCTATTGTCCCAGATTGATTGGTTGTATTGTTTTATAAGCGATAATGAGTATAATTAACCTTTATTTGTGACAAAATTACACAATAAAATTTCTGGTCTCTGTTAACAGTAACCACTATTGTTCGTTAGCTAAACAACCACACCTTTTTAGACCAGAAAATATTCGAAATAAAATGAATATCAATCGATAGAAGCATTTCCGGACAGGAGTCTTCGATTCAGATCTAATATTTTATACCCCGGTAACTATATAATACATGTTTACAAAGAGATAATCCACCTTTAACTATATATGCCTAAATGGTTTATATATATCCTATATATACAACCCAGCACTTATGATATAGTAATATTAAACAAAGTGCAAACTTACACATAATATATATGCACATAATGCAAATGGTTTGGATACACCATTCTGATATTTTTCATATTGTTTTCATGTATAAAAATGTTCTTCCATTTCACTATGTCATGTTGATATTTTGTTATTTAACCCTTTACCCAACAAACCGGCCAAAACCGGCCAAATAAAGCTTCAACAGCCTAAAATATCTTCGGTCTGTCTCAATAGAACCATACAAATATGGATATCATTGGAACCGGCTCATTGACCACATTGTGATGGTTATAGTTATGCCCTGTGCCAATGCATTCTCTTATATATGCGAGTCGACCATAGGTCGCCTCGCATATATAAGAGAATGCATTGGCCTAAAAAAATATTTTTTTAACACTTTTTACCATTTTTTCTTACATTCTTTAACAATTTAAAATTTTTTAATGTGTTAAGCCAATGCATTCTCTTATATATGCGAGGCGACCTATGGTCGACTCGCATATATAAGAGAATGCATTGGCACAGGGCCGTTCTGTTGGGTAAAGGGTTAAATTCCATTTACATATAGGGGGGCAGGAAGACAGCCCATTTGGCCATGCCGCCCCTGTATAATATAATCAAGATTATTTTTTAATATTTGATTGTTACCATTAATGCTTATAAATATTATACAAATAAATACTACTATACTGCATGATCACAGCATTTATCTATATAATATGAATCGTACGTGACACGTAGTGGAGCAACCACACATGATGTGCCTCAAATTTGCTTTTTATCGGCGACTTAGCGCTAAGAATAATTTGTGTAACATCACGCAGTGATCACGACAGAGATAACATGCCAACTTGACAAGACGTGTCGTGGATTGTGCAATCTTGTCTGGATTCTGGCCCACAAATCCAAAAATGACGTCAGAAACCGTGTCATGACGTCTTCATTTTTCTTTTTCATTAAGATAACCAAAGAAATTGGTCTAATTGAAATTAATAGACCTAAATCACATGTGAATTCTTCGTAAGTTGTGAATTAGTTACTATCATTTTCATCGCGATGCTTCATTCCCAATTCCACGTTTTTTGCAATCTCCACACTGTTGCTAATCGGAAGTCACGTGATAATTTCTCCAAAATCCATACCCGCGATCTAAAAAATAACTGATGGATATAGAACAAAATATATGACGTCATTTACCTGCCTAAGGTATAAGCACCCTTGGTGGTTGCTATAAAAGAGTAGGATGTCTGTTCTCGATTTTGGAGTGATTTCATCCAAATTTGGTGTGGTGACTCGGGGAACCAGCAGATGTTATATCGCATTAGTTTTTCCCATACATAGTAGAATGCACAGACTCACAGGTAAATATTGTTAGGCCAAAGCATTCTAATATATATTTTAGGCTCCCTATAGGAGTGAACTGTTCTGTAGCTGCCACTCTTGATAAAATCAATAAAATGAAATGATCGATTTGAGATTCAATACAATTTCAAATCTTCTGCCCAATTTGATTCGATTTGAAATATAAGCCCCTCCTTTGCAGGTCCCTATTCCCAGAATTCATTTAATCAAATCGCTTGTGAGAATTCCAAGATTCAAAAATTGAATTAAAATTTAGTGATGTTCCGAAAATCGGAATCGGCTGATAATAGCTCATCGGATATTAATCGTACCTCGCAGTTGAACATCGGCTTTAACTGATTGTCAAAACAAACAAAAACATTCTAGTAACTAAGTGCTATATGTATGCTTTAATAAACGTATGCAATACAACATTGGTATTGAATGTAAAATGCAGTTGTAATTAACAATCTAAAAAGAAGTTATTGGCATCTGGACAGTCTGATATGATTATAAATAAGCATGGCAATACACATGCCCGACATATCCCGTGTAATATGAAGTTATTGGTTCAATCGCATGGACACAAAATAGATTCAAAGTAATCTTTAAACAGCTTACCTCATTACACTGTACAGGTAGTTTCCAGTTGAATGCTGTGACATCACATGCTATGTCAATAATTTGAAGCACGCACTGAATGAATTAGTACAGTCGCGATCAGAACTGTCTTCAATAACGACCAACGTGAGGAGGGGCATAATTAGCTTTTTCATCTGTAGGGGACAATGTGGTGAAGTAGTCCCAAATTGCACCTATTTTTCGCTCTGCGAGTCGCCATTATTGAGATGCTCTCATTACAAGTTATGGCATACGGAATGAAATATGCTTAGCCCCACGTTTAACTCAGAGGCGGTCTTGCAAAACAAAAAATGAGTATGTGGAACTATAAGCTTCCCAGTTATTAAAAGACAAAAGGGAATTTGCGAAATCTCAGACAAATATAACAGCAATCATTATCCACCAATCTAAATTTAGTTAATAATCATCGCCATTCCATATATTGTCGCAACTTACAAGTATTCAACCAAGACTTTTATACAGCGTGCAAGTGATCCCCATATGGTGATAATGTTACTCTGAGTCGGCACCTTTGATCTTTTTGTCAAAACAACTAGCAGTATACATCAAAGGCAGCGCACAGCTTACGTCAGCGGAAATACTTTCGCGACAGTGTGTATATATATTGTTGATGTATTTGGCTTTGAAACTATACCGGGATATTGAGTGCAATGAGTGTATTTAGGTCCATTATTGGAACAAAGGCACAATGTATATAAACATCGGAATCGGCCGATTGTGCCTCCAGTTATTGGAAATTGGTCTTTTTCATTATTGGAACATGATATTTTTAAAAATATAATATATATTTCCTTAAAGAAAGCCTGAACACTGAACTATATGGATAGATGTCCTGCGTTTGTAAACCATAGCAGAAAAGGGTTAACTTTTTGGTCGCCTACGGTAACTAATGGTCAGTGGCTTGCCTCGGTATCAGTTACGCATGCGCAGTCCCAATATAATTCACTGTACAGATTGAATTAGCCAGTTTATTTTCAACTCAATCAGAAGATTGGCGAGTCGCGGGGTTGGGAATGGCACCGCCATGGGAGGGCCCTATGATAGTTCAGTGTTCAGGCTTTCTTTAAGGAAATATATATTATATTTTTAAAAATATCATATTTCCGCCAAAGGAAGCCCTCACACTGAACTATATGGATTAGAATGCAAGCCCAGGAGGAGGCACGAGCAATAAAGTTAATAGCCAAATTTTGAGTAAAGGTACTCTTCTAAAACAGATTGTACCATATATGAACACTTTAATGAATCTGTTAGGATTATTTACGTGAAATAACTCATATAGTTAGAGTGCTATATTGCTCAAATGTGTACCGCCCCCCTTGTTTTGAAACAAACATCCCATGAGGTGCCATCCAATGCATAGTTGCGAGCGAACCGAGCAAGTATAACGTTAGAAGAAACTCTTCGTTCCTCTCTGTGTCGTCTTCTTCAGCTGTCTGTTCTAAGGTCCCACCCGTCAAGGTCTCATGATGCAGGATCATGAAGGAAGGAGACTAACTCACTCTCCGCCTTAGCGACAGAACGACCTGCAGACGGAGGCCCACTCCATCGATGGCGAGACAACCTAAGTTAACTAACTGCTATTCGCCAAAGAAAAAGCCAGAGAACCTGATGCCAAATTTGTGGCACAGGGATTGAGTTGAGAACCCATTAGGCCAAACAGGTTGTACAACGATAATGGAGTCAAGCCATCTGAACAGAGGGAGCCCTCTCTGAGGTACCTATGCATCACAGGATATCCGACAGAAATCCTGTGATACAAATCTTACGAGTATATAAACAGTCCTTCCCATGAGGAAAACACACCGAGAGCATTTATTTGCTCCCGTAATGCAGAAGACGGGTGTAATATGGCACCCATACGATACCATAATTGTACATGTAAGTTTGGTTTTTGCTCAAACCAAAAGTCATTGTGGAATAGACCTATGTCTAGTTACACTTTAATATGCCATAGTTGCACTGAGATGGTAAAGCATCTAAATAAACCTTAAAATAGTTCAATATTGAACCAACAATTACAGTCTCCATTAGTATTTTGTGAAGAAGGACGGGTGCGAATTTTAGCACACGTGAATTGAAAATTACGAGTGCATACGGGTTCGAGAGCAATCACTCCCGTCTCCTGGGAAGGACTGATATAAATATATAAAAATGATATAAAAATTATATATCAAGGTGATCTATAAGTCACAATGAGATCATTGCAGAAGGCCCTTTGGCTCTTTGACAACTGAAATCAGTTCAAATGATGTACAATGTAATCAGATGATAACCACGGGTAAATTGTCACCATGCGGAATATTCAGTTCGGAGCCTCTGCCCAGAACATCATGTCACTTTCCCCCCCAAACATGCAGCAGAACGACCTAGGTGTGTGATATGTTAGTGTGAGGCATGCAGCAAACTAGGGGAAGACCCCCCTCCAAAAAGGCTCGCTGATTAAGGAAACAAATGAAATTTTTTTATCCTCCTAGTAAAGGACACACATCCCTTTATAATGTTGTTACTTATTGAATTTTAAGAGCCATGATGGAGAGGAGCTCCCCCGACCTAAGTGGTCCTGTTGAAGGCATGTTTAAGGAAAATAGGACAAATCCAGCATAGACCGAAGCGAGCAGAGTTGTCAGCATGATCTCAGGCCCTTATGATTGGGCGGCTGGTGCCATGTGGTTGGGATCCCCTCATATGGGTTGGTCCCTGCCTGCAAGGAAAGGTTTGATGGCTAGTCAAAGAGCTTCCTCGAAAGCTGAGCTGGACAGCGCAAACGACTTTGCCTGTTTTTATTGTCGAATGTTGATAGGACAATTCCGGCATATACCGAAGCGCGCAGAGTTGGCAGCATGGTTTCAGGCCCGTATGATCGGGTGCCATGGGGTTGGGATCCACTCGGACTGGGTGGTCCCCTGCCTGCAAAGAAAGGTCTATAACGCTAGTCAATGAGCTTCCTAGAAAGCTGAGATGGACAATGCAAACGTCTTTGCCCGCGTTATTGTGATTGTCTATAGGCGTGCAGTGCCCTGTTAATTTTATTACCATGTGCCAGATAATCAAATTGATATTGGTAATAGTAGTATGAAGAGCCATGAGATGTACTCTGTCGGCCAGGCCATTGGCAGGGTCGTTGTGGCACGTGACAAGAGAAATGCTTTCCATGTAAATGTGCTTCATTCATGTGTGAAGTCTATTGACCAGTGTGTCAGTCGCGGGTCGTGTCACTTACCTATGAAATGTATATCACAGGTAAGATAGATCGTGTTCTCGGTGCATTTTGAAGACGGTGGTACGAGTGCGCAGGGCGAGCCAGGCGAGCTTGAGAGTACATAGTTCAGTAGGAAGAAGCATATAGATGAGATAATCCGTGGATAGGAAATCACGATCCGCAGCTTCTGCCTTACCGATGCCAGACTGTGACGACCGAAAAGACCCACAGTCTGACGTATTGTGCGCAGACGGGTCGTCATCGAAAGCCTCAGACGCCTTGGGGTGTAAGGATAGCATGTCGCTCTCTGCCCTAGCGTCGGAACGACCTGCAATAATGGACGACAAAACACTAGAGGGAGGCCCATTCCGGCGATGGCTCAATCGAGGAGTAAATACCTCCCATGGAATTTTAAGGCTGATAAACTGAGTTCCAATTTTGGAGTCCAGTGTCGAAATGAAGAATCCCATAGCCATTAGCCAAAACTGGTTTCTTCTGATAACCGGAAGGAGGTGGAGCCATCGGACCGGGGTGAGCCCCCCCCCCCCCCAAATGCAGGTGGTCCCGACCAAGCTGAATGTCCTGTCCAAGCAGAACGATGGGTAGAGGCCATTGCAGCAGAAACCCCAAGACGGCTGAGAGGCAGGCAAGGCCGTGTCTTTATATAGATCGTGACCAAGGGGACCGGGCTTGCTACCTCATGGGTAGGGCCACTGCCCTATGCCGAAGTCGCCGTAGGCCGCCCAGCCGGTGTCGTTACGTTCGCACGCGATTTTGGCAACTTCAGCACACAGAACCGCTTGCGCCGGTGTGGGACCAAATGTCCTGGGGGTCCCAAGTACCCCTGCATCGCCACCGGTCGCTTCCCCACTAATTGATTTAATGCCGCGGCATAATCGGGGGAGCGTGAACTGTTCCTGCCCGAGAAGAGATCCGACCGAGAAATACTACCTGGGAAGGATCCAGAGATGGTGCAAATAAAGGCTCTATATCATACTAGTAGACTATCTCATCCGATTTTCATGTTTAGTTGTTGAATTATTCTTCTCTTAGAAAAATTTGTTGAAATAATGGAGAACCACTTTAATAATTACTATCCCCAGGGTCTCCAGAGTTTGAGCGCCCAAACCTGTAGCAGGTAGAAAAACATCCCTGGATCCTTCTCAGAAATTTACAAGCCCACCGGTTCAGACCGGCTTGCTGAACCGGCTGGTGTATAATCGCAGCTATTGTTCATGTGACATTGATAAACCAAGATCTAATCAACTGTCAGTATTCTTGGGTAGATTGTAATCAACTTCAAGGTCAAACGTGATTAACACATCTGGATCATTTGTATTGAAACATAGTATTATGTGAAAGCACGTTGTTCATAACATGACGAGAGATAGCGTCAGTAGCGATGGAATTATTGTTAAATAAATTTCCACGCATTAAAACGTCAAAATAATTCCCACGAAATTATGATATTTCCGGCGGAGAATCACGTGGCATTTTTGATATCTGACAAATTCAATCATACCTTATAGGTGCTATAATAATTCCATAGATGTATTTCTCACAATAATCTGTGCGCCTCGTAAGGCCTTGAAATGGTATCTGGTTTTGACATTGATAAACCAAGATGTTAATGTTATCAACTTTAAGTTCGAATGTGACCAACACATCTGGATCAGTGGTATAGAACCATAAAACAACAAAGTATTATGAGAAAGAATGTTGTTCATAACATTATGATAGATAGCGTCAGTAGCGATGGTAATTATTGCTAAATAAATGTCCACGCGTAAATAAATTCCCACGAAATTAGGAGACTTCCGTTAGCGAATCACGTGGCATTTTTTATATCTGACAAATTATATCATACCTTATAGGTTCTATAATAATTACATAGATGAATTGTTCACAGTAATCTATGCGCCTCGTAAGGCCTTGAAATGGCGGCTGATTATGGCGAAATGTCGATTTTCATATTCGAAAATTTTGAAGTCAGCCGCCTATTCGAAAAACACGAACAATTATATGTTTGAAACGAAACGGTCCGTGAATTCGAAACGATAATTATAAAAACGAACGCGTAGGCGACCAGTAATTATTGTATCGATAAATTGAATTTGTCGCTATTGTTAAACGACAAATTCGGAAAAATACTCCCTTATGATCCGTTCGGTTGTAGCAGACAAATAAACTGGCTAATTCAATCTGTACAGTGAATTATATTGGGACTGCGCATGCGTGACTGATACCGTGGCAAGCCACTGACCATTAGTTACCGTAGGCGACCAAAAAGTTAACCCTTTTCTGCTATGGTTTACAAACGCAGGACATCTATCCATATAGTTCAGTGTGAGGGCTTCCTTTGGCGGAAATATCACTATTAAAATTGTGTGTGGGCAATTAGGAATGTTGATTTCAAGAGATCAATGACAGTAGTGACGTCACTTCGTGGTGAGTGTAAGTGGCCACGTCACTTCACAATCAGATCTGGGTAGTTTCTTAGGCTAGGTCCCTTCATGTTGGAGCAGGTCACTTCGCCAGCAGATGATCAATCTGTTGATAGAAAAATGTTACACTGATTACTTCTGGAAATAATTTCACACTATTAAAAAAGAGAAAGAAAATCAAATCTAATCTAAGGCCATTAAAGGTACTCCAATTCGATGCTCCCCATATCATCAGATTCCATCAACAACAATATTTTTTGAAATGCTGCTTCAGTTATCAGAATCGATTAATTGCCCAGAAATAATGCTAACCACAGTCAACTATAGTATAGCGAACACCACACCTAGCACACTAGTTACTGGCCACATGATAAAATATACTGTGGAAGGAAGGCAGAGTTTTGAACATAAATGACGAACCTGCATCTTATACATCTCTTTAACATCGTGTAAGTCAAGTCTCAGCTCATTAACTTCTTCCTCTTTCTCACCATACATCTGTAGTATGGCATTATAATGCTGGTTCACTTCCTGAAACATCACAGTTTGAAACAAATTAGTAAGGTAACCTGGGGCAACAGCAACAAACAGGCAACAGATTAGTAAGGTAACCTGAGGCAACAGAAATTTATAGCCTGGTTTACGAACCAATCTTACATTTTTTTCCCAATATTGTAAACTAGCTGAAACAGGCTCCCTTTGGGAGCCTTTATTCAGCATCAGAGGGTCTTGCAGCCCCTGCACAAAGGGGCGTGTGACCCCTGTGTGCGCTTTGGGCACATGACTGACATATCCTACTCTTTTATATATATAGATATTTATTATGCTACATGAATATATTCTTGTGGGACCTAAATATTGGCATTGGTTCATAGTGGACTTATACCTGTTATTCCAAGTGATGATCGGAAACGACAATCGGAATCGACTCATAGTGGACTTATACCTGTTATTCCTAGTGATGATCGGAAACGACAATCGGAATCGACCCATAGTGGACTTATACCTGTTATTCTGCTATTATTTCCCACCTGCATCCACATTTTTCACTCAAATGTTCGCCAACAAGGTTATAATATTGGTTTGGCCTAAAACACAAATACCACAGAAAAGCCCAATGACTTCCTTGTTCTCTCTGCATATCTAATGTATGGCATCATATCAATTATATACCATCATAAGTCCATGGAAATGGAAGGACATGTTTTCGATAAAACTTTTCAAAAATAATTGTTGATTTTTAAGTATTTTAAAGAAAGAAATCTATTTAACCACTTTTAATGGAGTGGGTCGATATTTAAGCACTTTTCAATTTGCGCAAGAACCCTGAAGTTAAATAGCGAGAATGGCGTAGTGTGTAATCAGCCATGAGTTACAGAGCGAGAGTGGTGTAGTGTGTAGTCAGTCAGGAGTTACAGAGCGAGAGTGGCGTAGTGTGTAATCAGTCAGGAGTTACAGAGCGAGAGTGGCATAGTGTGTAATCAGCCAGGAGTTAGAGCGAGAGTGGCGTAGTGTGTAATCAGTCAGGAGTTACAGAGCGAGAGTGGCGTAGTGTGTAATCAGAGTGAGAGTGGCGTAGTGTGTAATCAGTCAGGAGTTACAGAGCGAGAGTGGCGTAGTGTGTAATCAGAGCGAGAGTGGCGTTGTGTGTAATCAGAGCGAGAGTGGCGTAGTGTGTAATCAGCCAGGAGTTACAGAGCGAGAGTGGCATAGTGTGTAATCAGAGCGAGAGTGGCGTTGTGTGTAATCAGAGCGAGAGTGGCGTAGTGTGTAATCAGATCGAGAGTGGCGTAGTGTGTAATCAGTTACAGAGCGAGAGTGGCATAATGTGTAATCAGAGCGAGAGTGGCATAGTGTGTAATCAGTTACAGAGCGAGAGTGGCATAGTGTGTAATCAGTTACAGAGCGAGAGTGGCGTTGTGTGTAATCAGAGCGAGAGTGGCGTAGTGTGTAATCAGTCAGGAGTTACAGAGCGAGAGTGGCATAGTGTGTAATCAGTCAGGAGTTACAGAGCGAGAGTGGCATAGTGTGTAATCAGTTACAGAGCGAGAGTGGCGTAGTGTGTAATCAGAGCGAGAGTGGCGTAGTGTGTAATCAGTCAGGAGTTACAGAGCGAGAGTGGCGTAGTGTGTAATCAGTCAGGAGTTACAGAGCGAGAGTGGCATAGTGTGTAATCAGTTACAGAGCGAGAGTGGCGTAGTGTGTAATCAGTCAGGAGTTACAGAACGAGAGTGGCGTAGTGTGTAATCAGTCAGGAGTTACAGAGCGAGAGTGGCGTAGTGTGTAATCAGTCAGGAGTTACAGAGCGAGAGTGGCATAGTGTGTAATCAGTTACAGAGCGAGAGTGGCGTAGTGTGTAATCAGTCAGGAGTTACAGAGCGAGAGTGGCATAGTGTGTAATCAGTTACAGAGCGAGAGTGGCGTTGTGTGTAATCAGAGCGAGAGTGGCGTAGTGTGTAATCAGTCAGGAGTTACAGAGCGAGAGTGGCATAGTGTGTAATCAGTTACAGAGCGAGAGTGGCGTAGTGTGTAATCAGTCAGGAGTTACAGAACGAGAGTGGCGTAGTGTGTAATCAGTCAGGAGTTACAGAGCGAGAGTGGCGTAGTGTGTAATCAGTCAGGAGTTACAGAGCGAGAGTGGCATAGTGTGTAATCAGTTACAGAGCGAGAGTGGCGTAGTGTGTAATCAGTCAGGAGTTACAGAGCGAGAGTGGCGTAGTGTATAATCAGAGTGAGAGTGGCGTAGTGTGTAATCAGAGTGAGAGTGGCATAGTGTGTAATCAGCCAGGAGTTAGAGAGCGAGAGTGGCGTAGTGTGTAATCAGCCAGGAGTTACAGAGCAAGAGTGGCGTAGTGTGTAATCAGTCAGGAGTTACAGAGCGAGAGTGGCATAGTGTGTAATCAGTCAGGAGTTACAGAGCGAGAGTGGCGTAGTGTGTAATCAGTCAGGAGTTACAGAGCGAGAGTGGCATAGTGTGTAATCAGTTACAGAGCGAGAGTGGCGTAGTGTGTAATCAGCCAGGAGTTACAGAGTTAGAGTGGCATAGTGTATAATCAGTTACAGAGCGAGAGTGGCGTAGTGTGTAATCAGTCAGGAGTTACAGAGCGAGAGTGGCATAGTGTGTAATCAGTTACAGAGCGAGAGTGGCGTAGTGTGTAATCAGTCAGGAGTTACAGAGCGAGAGTGGCATAGTGTGTAATCAGTTACAGAGCGAGAGTGGCGTAGTGTGTAATCAGTCAGGAGTTACAGAGCGAGAGTGGCATAGTGTGTAATCAGTTACAGAGCGAGAATGGCGTAGTGTGTAATCAGCCAGGAGTTACAGAGCGAGAGTGGCATAGTGTGTAATCAGTTACAGAGCGAGAATGGCGTAGTGTGTAATCAGTCAGGAGTTACAGAGCGAGAGTGGCATAGTGTGTAATCAGTTACAGAGCGAGAGTGGCGTAGTGTGTAATCAGCCAGGAGTTACAGAGTTAGAGTGGCATAGTGTATAATCAGTTACAGAGCGAGAGTGGCGTAGTGTGTAATCAGTCAGGAGTTACAGAGCGAGAGTGGCATAGTGTGTAATCAGTTACAGAGCGAGAGTGGCGTAGTGTGTAATCAGTCAGGAGTTACAGAGCGAGAGTGGCATAGTGTGTAATCAGTTACAGAGCGAGAGTGGCGTAGTGTGTAATCAGTCAGGAGTTACAGAGCGAGAGTGGCATAGTGTGTAATCAGTTACAGAGCGAGAATGGCGTAGTGTGTAATCAGCCAGGAGTTACAGAGTTAGAGTGGCATAGTGTATAATCAGTGAGAGTGGCGTAGTGTGTAATCAGTGAGAGTGGCGTAGTGTGTAATCAGAGTGAGAGTGGCATAGTGTGTAATCAGCCAGGAGTTACAGAGCAAGAGTGGCGTAGTGTGTAATCAGTCAGGAGTTACAGAGCAAGAGTGGCGTAGTGTGTAATCAGTCAGGAGTTACAGAGCGAGAGTGGCGTAGTGTGTAATCAGTCAGGAGTTACAGAGCGAGAGTGGCGTAGTGTGTAATCAGCCAGGAGTTACAGAGTTAGAGTGGCATAGTGTATAATCAGTGAGAGTGGCGTAGTGTGTAAACAGTGAGAGTGGCGTAGTGTGTAATCAGTGAGAGTGGCATAGTGTGTAATCAGTTACAGAGTGAGAGTGGCGTAGTATGTAATCAGTGAGAGTGGCGTAGTATGTAATCAGTGAGAGTGGCGTAGTGTGTAATCAGTCAGGAACTACCTCAAACTCATTTTTTAGAAGCGGCATTTCTTCGTTCTGTAGTTGGAGTTCTTCGACTTGATTGGATAAGTTAACAATCTCCCGCGCCATCGATTCTCTGGTCCTCTCCAGTGAAGTGATGTCATTCTGTAAATAGAACTTAAACATAACGCCAGGCTAATTTTTACAATATAATTTTTATTTTTACTCTATATAACATAACATGTCTAGAATGAGATGTACTAGATGGAAGATGCTATTTTGTTCCAGATTGTTCTATTAATTTATTTTCCATAATTTTTATGTTTTAGAGTGACACCAAAAACCATTTTGTGAATTTTTAATAATAAAATGTTATTATTTGGTATTTATAGGTCTACTAGGGGATTGCACGTCAAAACTGACAGGTGAAAACATGACATGCAGGAACATTGTGTGAAGAATTAGTTTAACCCTTTACCCAACAAAACGGCCAAAACCGGCCAAATAAAGCTTCAACAGCCTAAAATATCTTCGGTCTGTCTCAATAGAACCATACAAATATGGATATCATTGGAACCGGCTCCTTGACCGCATTGTGATAGTTACAGTTATGCCCTGTGCCAATGAATTCTCTTATATATGCGAGTTGACCATAGGTCGCCTCGCATATATAAGAGAATGCATTGGCCTAAAAAAAATCTTTTTTTAACACTTTTTACCATTTTTTCTTACATTCTTTAACAATTTTATAATTTTTAATGTGTTAAGCCAATGCATTCTCTTATATATGCGAGGCGACCTATGGTCGACTCGCATATATAAGAGAATGCATTGGCACAGGGCCCTTCTGTTGGGTAAAGGGTTAAGCTGATAATAAATGCTCTTTATTGCTAATTATTAGTGCCTCTTTAAATCATTTGAGGACAATGGAACCTATCCTGTGACATTTCCTGCATCATGTTACCTCTGTGCACCAATTTTTCCACATATTTCTTGAGCTGATAATAAATGCTTTTTAATATATTAATCATGCAATTGATCAGTCCACCTTTCAGTCATCTGAGTTCAAAGGCGCCTATCACATGACATTCCCCTGGGCATGTGACCAACATGTACCAATTTCGTACATATAACCCAAGCTGATAAGGAACTCTCTTTATTGCTCATATATACCCCTTTAAGTCATCTGAGGTAAAAAATTACGGGTGACAAACATGACATGCAGAAAAATATTGTCACCGCTGATAACGATATAAAGGAAGCCGGCAAATGGTGTGCGGAGTTTGTTCTGGAATTTATGACGTATGCCGCTGAAACCACATTAGTCTTTTAGAGAAGGTAAAGCATTATATCAGTAAAAAATATCGCCTTGACAACCTTTGGGAAACTTGCACCGATTGGCCTGAAATTTTGCATGTCATAGTCTAAGATGTACCTCAGGACATAGTGAAAATTTGGCTGCAATCGGACATGAGGGTGATATATTTTTAAATGCGCCAAGATCTAGACAGATAAACGCAAACACACACACACATACACACGCACGCACACACAAACACTTGATTTTTATATAGATAGATAGTTTATATGTCATAATTCATTTTCAACACTTTTTCAACAGAACAGAGCAAAAACAACGTTAAATTATACTTTTATTATGTTGTTGTTGTTAATGGTGGACTCAAACCCTGAATATGATTTTATTGTTTAGCCCACACCTTCCATCATAATGAAATTCACACTCAAAACAGCAATCTAAAACTGAATAGTGAACATATAACTGGATATAAAATGTGAAGTTGAGCTGAAAATTAATTTTAAAAATGCAAGCTCACATATTTCTCTTAAATTTTTGGCCAGATAAACTGGATATTGACTTTGCATGGCCCATTGGGCCTTTAACCCTTTCAGTGCCAAGTCCGATTTTTGTATCAACCCATATTTCCTTGATCATTTTTCAAATTTATTGATTATAATAATGTGATACATTGATGGAAAGAGCTCTAACTTGGCACTGAAGGGGTTACAATAGTATGCAACATATTACCTGCAGTTGTATTATTTCACCCTCTCGCATTTTAATCTGTGACTGGAGATTTTCGAGTAAGTTGGCCGCACCATTCTGCCTCAGGCTCTCATAAAGGTTCAACTTGTTCCCATTGGATGTCGACATTATAAAACTCCTGTCAAGTTCATCCTGAAATCAAATATCAGCATTGTAAAATTCCTAATAGAGCTCATCCTGAAAAATCTGATGTAATTAGACCAAAGAAAATGTGTAGTTGGGGTTTTGAGTTAGAAATAAATATGGTTAAAACATATTTTTATTTATTAACTGGTACGTTGACTCGCCGTTGCCCAGGTTAACATGATGTGGAACCCTCCACTGTGGACATTTGGTGGGATTAAAGAATACCCTTGCTCAAAGTATTACTCACATAAATGTGATACCCATATGGGAATCACAAAATGTCATTCCAATACATGGATTAGAAGCAGTGACTCACCTTGTTGGAATGACTGCCATTTGTTTATCGTGATTAATTCACCCCGCAAGTATAAAGACGTATTTATTTACAACTGTACGTACTTCAGACATTATCATTATTTTAAATTGTACAATCGCCGTAGCTGGAATTATTATTGGAATAGTAGATGATTATCACATATTTTCAGATTTAACAAGAGATGGTGCATACCCCCTTGTGGCATACCGCCTAGTGTGGGCATATCTATAACTTATGACTGCTATACTCAAGACAGATGGACCCAAAAATCAGCATTTTCATATAAACAAATATGAATAACTATAGAACAAAAAACCAAAACAAAACAGTTGAATGTGCAATTAAATGTCCTCATAGTGGTGAACATCCATACAAAATTTCATTGAGATCCGAGCATTACTGTTCCAAGTTATGACCTGAACAGACATCGGATGGACCAAACAGCCAACATTTCCAGATAAACAAAGATGAATAACTCTAGAATGGAAAAGCGGAACAGAACAATGGAACCCTCTATTGAATGTCCTCATAGCAGTGAACATCCATACTAAATTTCATTGAGATCCCAGCACAACTGTTGAAGTTACGACATTAACAGACAGACCAAAAAGCCAACATTTCCAGATAAACAAAGATGTATAACTCTAGAATGGAAAATCCGAACAAAACGATGGAACCCTCTATTTAATGTCCTCATAGTTGTGAACATCCATACCAAATTTCATTGAGATCCGAGCACTACTGTTCAAGTTATGACATGAACAGACACCAGACGGACCAAAAATCAAACATTTCCAGATAAACAAAGATGAATAACTCTAGAATGGAGAATCCGAACAAAACGGTGGAACCCTCTATTTAATGTCCTCATAGTTGTGAACATCCATACCAAATTTCATTGCGATCCCAGCACAACTGTTGAAGTTACGACATGAACAGACACCAGACGGACCAAAAAGCCAACATTTCCAGATAAACAAAGATGAATAACTCTAGAATGAAAAATCCGAACAAAACGATGGAACCCTCTATTTAATGTCCTCATAGTAGTGAACATTCATACCTAATTTAATTGAGATCCGAGTACTACTGTTCAAGTTATGAGATGAACAGACATCGGATGGACATTCGAACGGACGGACGCACGCACGGACGGGTGCAAAACAGTATACCCCCCTTTTTTTTTAAAAGGGGGTATAATAATACCCAAGTACTCACTGTTGACACACAGTTTGCTTTCTATATGATTAAATTTTATATTGGCAATTTTGTTTTTATAAAGTATTGTGCCGCGACCCCGCCACAACTCAGAGGGTGCCACTTTGGCATCTTCAAATCACACCAGTAAATTCCTCATATCATGTAAATGCTTAGTCCAAGTCTTCTCGTACTAAACCGGCTAAGATATTGGGATGGAGGTGCCGGTCTTTAGTCCGAGTTCCAGGCCCATGCATTCTTATGACACGACTTAAGCGTTAGTGACCCGCTCAAATAAAACCACAATTATATGAAATAAAATATCACAATTGCGACAATAAACGGATATTTTCCGCAGAAGACATGCTATTTTATCTGAAACCCACATCAGTTGTGAATTTAAAACGGTAATTTAATGCGAAAAGAGACATTTACCTCAATGTTTACAATTTTTTAAAAGTATGCGAACTCGGTTGACCTCGCGAACTGTGTTCGGCATTTTCCGTTGAAAATATTCCGTAGATTTTGGACAACAACGCAAATTACGATGAATTCTCCATTGTAATTGTAATTATGTGTGTCAATAAATAAAATAATAAATAGATTAATTAAACATTGGAGATATAAATGTAATACACTAAATAAATGAACCTTAAGTTTGAAAAGTCCCACTAAAACGGAAGAACTATATTTCGAAACTGTGTGATTCGGTTCTCCGATTATTTTATCAACACAGATGTCAAAATGCACATCACACGCATGGTAACTTGGCAAGTCAGACACAAGAGTTCTAATTTGCTCCAATTTTGACAAGTTGCTTGCGAAAATTGTCAACAAAACTACCGTTCTGATCCTCCATTATGTCATTAAGTTTTTAGTGCGGGAATTGTTCTAAAGCACATAGAAAACTGGACTTTCGGGCGATCGGTTTTCGCCATTTTTGTTCGGAAAACCCGCGCTATATATAGAAACGGAAAGTAGAATTCCCAGAACAAACAGCGGATTATGCCAAACTTATTCGGACCACTTCGGCTTTCGGTTAAAACGTAAACAAACAGAGAAACAAATCGATGTTTGTGTCAATCAACCGGAATATTCTATGTGTAATTTAACATTAAAGTTAGATTATTATACACCATTATGACCATAAGATGTAAGCCTTTCCGATGTATATAGCATCATGTATTGATTTGCTAGGTAAATCGAGTAAAATACACCACAAATTCCCGCCACAGATCGTGGGCGTAAGTCGTGTCATAGGATTGGTATACAAGCGGTCTTGGACTAAAGACCGGCACCTCCATCCCAATATCTTAGCCGGTTTTAGTACGAGAAGACTTGGACTAGTAAATGCTTAACAATAATATAGAGAAAATTTCGTAAACAAAATGGTTTTATCAATTCTGGAGTCCCTTGCTCCTCATTCCCAATGTCACTCAGGGCCGGGAAATTATGTCATAAATTGCATGAAAATGGCAGCAAGATGTCTCACATCACCGATTTCCTGAACAAAATAACTCAATCAAAAAAGATTGCACATGCTATGTATCAGTTTTTGCTAGCTCACTATGAATTCTGTTATTCCCGTCCCCATGTAAACATGACGATTGAGAAGAAGTGTTCAAGTGACTGAATTCGGTCACCATTTTTCGAGGCTGTGAAATTTGAATACCAAAATCATCTTGAAACGAATCTGTTTGATATCTGTTATTGTTATCTTTAATGCTGCCCCAGCCCAGCTCCTGTCATGAAAAAGGTTAAACCACAAATCATATCATGTAGATGACCATGAATAAGTTTGGTGAATATCAGCGACAAAAGACATATTCTTATCAAATTTACCCCATCTCTGATCAAACAGCACCAATGTGGCATCTTTAACCCACATAATTAGTTTCTGCGTATCATGGAGAAGAATATGTATCGATTTTGTGGAAATTGGCGCTAAAATATTTTAATTAGTTTTGGTGCCCCCCCCCCCCCCCCCGAATGCCGGCTGATACGGACCCTGGCTCTTACGGTCCCTGGCTCATACGGACCCTGGCTTTTACGGACCACCGGCTGATACGGACCCTGGGCTTATACGGACCCTGGCTCATACGGACCTCAATTAAAATATACAATTTTATTTTTTGTGTTTATTTAAATAAAATCTAAATACTGACAACGTACATACTGAGATAACAAAAAAGTGATGATAACAAAAATGGAACAACGTTACATCAGACGAACATTATCTAAATTGGGGCGTACAGCTTGGCGTCTTCTGTCAGTAGTTTGCTGGCAGTTATCCTCATCGACGAGTAGTAGCTGTTGTGCTCTCAAGTAGAACATTCAGTTTCAATGCAGTCATTGTGGAATTATGCCAGTCAAAAATAAATCAGTTGAATATATACCAGTTGTGTTTTTACTAACATGTTTTCATAACAAATCAAACTCAGTGGATTCATACTGGTCACCATTCACTGACCATTCATCATCGCGTGTCTGTTTATAAAACAATATAAGGGATCACACACGAGTGTGTATACAAGGGACAATAAATAAGTTGAAACAAGTTGTGTTTTTACTAACATGTTTTCGTAACAAATCAAACTCAGTGGATTCATCCTGATCACCATTCACTGACCATTTATCACCGCGTGTCTGTTTATACAACGACATAAAGGGATCACACGCGCGTGTTTATACAACGATAAAGAGATTAATTAACGCGATTCAATAAATGCTTTTTCAAGCCAGAACATCACCGACATTCTCAATTAATACAGATATATGTGTGAAAATACAATCATAATTATATATTATATTCATAAATATAAGTTTGAAAAAAAACCCCAAAAAATCGGTTAAATTCATAAATATAAGTTTCAAAATCACCAAAAATTCTCAATTAATACAGATATATGTGTGAAATGACAATCATAATTATATATTAAATTCATAAATATAAGTTTGAAAATCACCAAAATAATTCACCGAAATTCTCAATTAATACAGATATATGTGTAAAATATTAAATTCATAAATATAAGTTTGAAAATTGCATATTTTAATTGAGGTCCGTACGAGCCGGGGTCCGTATAAGCCAGGGTCCGTATCAGCCGGTGGTCCGTAAAAGCCAGGGTCCGTAAGAGCCAGGGTCCGTAAGAGCCAGGGTCCGTATAAGCCGCATACCCCCCCCCCCCCTGCACCATTATCTTCCTAGTCAAATTTAACCCTGTTAGATCCCTATGGAGCCATCCAGATGGTCCCCCATTAATTTATATAGAACACAAAGAGACAAACAGACATTCACAAACATATATATTCATGTGTATATATATAGCAGCTGTTTTTTTTACTTAATTAGTTTATTTTGATGAATTCTTATAGCTTTTTATATATTTCATTTTATCTGAAAAATCAACCCATTCTGAGACATTGAAAAATGATTTTTTTCAAAATCAATAAAAAAAAAACAACTTTAGGGTGTGTGGTTTAAAATAACGTTGGAAGTTAAACTGACTTGGAGTATCAAACATGCTGATCACACCATTTAACAAGACACAACATTTAATTCATATTTGAGAAAGACATTGCACGCCATCATTATGGATAGACAATTTGCGAAAATAACAGTTTTATTATCTATTCCCACTGGATCACCTCACTGGAGTGTTCCACATGGCATTAAAGATACAGGCGGCGCTGGCAGTGGGTATGCTGTTAAAATATTCACCTCCATAAAAAAAATGCCATAAACAGAAAGAATATTAAATTACCATTGGAACATCGCTCCAAGGGTTTTATGTCTCCGTCGAGGCACCAGTAATTTTTAAATTCGCGCCGGTCATCTCGATTCTCACAGCGCGAGATTTTGCGAGAAGCTACCGCTTCACAACTTCACCTGCGAACTTCCAACAAGAAAGCTGATGCAAGATGGTGCAATAATATTGGTAAATATATATTAAATCATTAACCATCGTAAAGTTTTAAGAGTAATTAGTCAGTCTAAATAAACTTCCAGCAAATTATAGTTTCCACTTATGGAACTATATCTTATACCGCGCAGCAATACGCTAATTAACAACTGCGCACTTTCTTTCTATCTCCGATCTTCAAGGTGTGCAGTTCACAAATTATAAACTCCTAAACTTTTCCCCCCCACCACCCCTTCGACCACCTTCATTCCATGCTCCTAGATAAGCCTTACAATTACGGATGTGTCAATGGGAAAGTTTTATTGTCAAGGTTCACATTTTTAATCTTTAGGTTATCGCATCCACATAAACCCCAGATGTACATCACGGTTTATTTAGTCTGGCCCTCACGAGCCGTCATTTCTTTCCCATTGACATATCTCTTTTTTCATTTACCGGGTGACTGGTCGGTATTAGGTACTTAAGTTGCAGTCCTTCCTTTCAAACCAGATTTCATCTATTTCTGGTTTCACCTTTGAAACTACCGGTACTGATACTGGATTTTATCATTATACACTTAATTTCACCGCCGACTCGTTACCCGGTTATTTCATTTTCATCTCATTAAGTTGTTTTGGCGTCTTTGAACCCACTGTTCATATGTTTTTTAACATTTATTTGGCTACCTTTATCTTATTTATTATGTGAACCATATATACATATTTTTGTTATATAAAGGTAGTCCACATCGCAATAGATCTTGATTAACCCTTTACGCCTAGCCGGGGAGATAAAATATAGATAGACTTATAGCAATCAGAAATATGGCATAAACAGTATGTTATTGTCAAATGTTTTTCCTTTGTTATGTAAACAAAAGCAAAAAACGTTACACAACCTGGCTTTTGTTTAGATCCAGATATGGTAAACATAAAGAGTGTTATTTGTTACTGTTTTCCTGATATGGAAATAATAAAGAGCGTTTATATTATTTGTGTGTGATTAACCAATAGAATTGTGCTGTGTTATGTAAACAGAAGCAAAACTTCGGTAACACGAGAGGCTCTTGTTTACGTACACCATCGTACGTCTTGACGACAATATACTATATACGCGCTGATTATGTTTGGCATATGAACAAAACTATATATATTTTATTATTCCTTCTGTTGATGGCGTTTTGAACAAATATGAATATTTCTACAATGAACGCCGCCCATGCCTTTAAACAAAGCATTATGCTACATGAGAGTTACCTGTGACAGTCCTGTGATGGATGTGGCCATTTCTGAAGGACTCGTGATACTTTCTTGTCGTGATACAGATAATGGTGAAGGCGTCCCTCGAGATTTCTGGTTCTCTCTCTCCTGTAATCATAAACCCTTTCTATACTGAATGGATTCTCTCAATCAGTTATAAAATATACATTGGAATGATCTAAATACCTCAAGAAAAGAAAGTCCCCCCCCCCAATATATTCGGTAATATATGAGATATTGAATGGATTTTGACGAAACTTTACGCAAATGTTTAGTGATATCTGAGACACAACTCATGCAAAGCACCATCCTGTGAGTTATGTTATGGCCGGCTGAGCAAGAATTGAAAGGAGGAGGGGGTGCTTTTCAAAAGTTGCAAAACATTGAAGTATAGTGGACAGTCACTCCAGTGTTCCATTGTTCACACAAGTTGTTACTGGCTGTAAGTGTGGTCCAAAAGTGACACTGTGAGTCCATGATAACATGTGTGTCATCTTTGGGACACAATGTGCCCGCTGCATGCCCAGGCCATTCAGTCTAACCACATTCTTTTGGAATGACACCTTGAAGTTTCATGCCGTGAGCAACACAAGAGTTATTGAAATCTTTCTCTTTGAAGCCATTTTTCTGTAAACCATTTTCCCACCATTGAGGTACCAACAGATAAGAATGTTCCAAGCCCGTGCCAGAAGTGGGAGACCAATGACTGTGATCACTCTACATTTTTTGCAACTTATGAAAAGTGACCCTCTTCCATTCAATTTGTGCTCATTCAGCCATATCTCAACTCACAGCATAGTGCTTAGCACACTTGATGTCTCTGGTACCACAAATCATTTGTGGAAATTTCATCAAAATCCAATTAAATATCTCTGAAAATATTACAGAATATATTAGGGGGGTTCAACATGTGGTCGTTTGTTGAACTTATTTTCTAAACAGTTCCTAAGGGAACTACACATCAATGAGTATTTAGTAAAGAAAGTGTTAAGTTATTTACAGTATGCCTGGTTGAAGAATGTAAATTAAATTATTGATGCCGAAAAAATCCAACCCCATAAGATGAACAATATCAAATTTTATCCTTACAAAATTATTTATGCCAATATTTTATTGAAATTTGTTGATGTGAAACCAGCGTTCACCAGATTTTTCAACAGTAAATTTAATTGTAGATATCACGTTTGTATAGTAATTAAACCTTCAAACTCCATAACATCAGTTTACTCAGAATACTAATTATTTATCTATTATTAACATAAATTTCGGTTTTTTAGAGCCAGTGTAACCCTGTTGTTGGAACAAAATGAGATTTCTCACCAATTCTTTGATTTGTTCCAATGCAGCAGTCATTTTACGTTTCTCAGTCTCCAACCTAGTCCTCTCCATTTCTAAATGCGTTTCTAAATGCAACTGAAAAAAAAATCAAATCAATACATAAATTAAAGGTACTCAATCAGATCAGATGGTCCCATATCATCAAGATACAGCAACAACAACATTTCTTTAGTTATCAGAATCGATTAATTGCAACAAAATAATGCTAACCACTTTCAACTATGGTATCAAATTTCCCAAAATAGTGTTATTTAACATTTTGTTCAACGAAATATGGCCGTATTATCACTTGAGTATCACAAAATTTGGCCGTATTACCACTTGGTTTTAGAGTTATCCATCTTCATCGGCACTATTCTCCGAGACCGTCTGTTTGACGATGTTTTTCTGTGCCACAAATAATTGCACATCTCGAGAAATAACAAACTTCAAAAATCGATATCTGATCACTCTGACCTTTAATGGGTGAGTTCCTCGACTTGAGTCAATTATTTTTTACCCCGAAGCCAAAGAAATAGTAATTCAGGAGCATTAATTCCGATAGTGCATCTTTAACCCTTTGAGTGCCAGGTCCGATTTTTGTATCAACCCATATACCCTGTGCCAATGCATTCTCTTATATATGCGAGTCGACCATAGGTCGCCTCGCATATATAAGAGAATGCATTGGCCTAACTTTTTTTTTATTTTTTATTTTTTTTACATTTTTTACAATTTTAATATATTTTATTATATTCTTTAACAGACTTATTGTGTAGGTTTAGGGCCGATAATATCGGCCCCTGGCACTCAAAGGGTTAAAGATGTTTACTATCAAGGTTACAAACCACCATTGACAACAAGAGCTTATTTTAAGAATCCCGGACATTTCCCCACCGGACATTTCCCCACCGGACATGTCCCCACCGGACATTTCCCGACCACCCTTGAACGGATGTTTTTTGTGTTATTTTGTATCGAATGTATGTTGTGTCAAACCTCTCTCTCTCTCTCTTTCTCTTTCACACTCTCCCCTCTCTCTCTCATTCTCTTTCATTCCCTTTCTCACCCTTAACTTCCGTATCTCAATCCTAAATAATATTCCAATCAATCAAATCTATATATCCCGTCTGCTTTACCCCAAGTGATATTTTTGTCACTTGAGGTAACATTTATTCCACGAGGAGAGGACTTTAAAAAAAGCATTTCGCTTGTTGTCCAATCCTCTTCATAAATCTATATATTTATACATGTATATTATGTTTATGTCATATGTTTGATTTTTTGAAATAAATATTGTTTACACCAAATGGCAAAGCGGACATTTCCCCACCCGGACATTTACCCACCGGACATTTCCCCACTTACTCAATATAAAAGTGGACATTTCCCCACCCCGCCGGTGAAATGGCAAACCGGACATTTACCCACTATGGGTGTGTGGTATTGACTATTACTATGGGTGTGTGTTAAAATCAGATTTATTTCAATGAACGAAATTATATACACGGAACAGCAATAACAACAAAATGGTAAGATACATAACAAAACACTTAATCTTTCTTAACTCTAATGGAATGGCCAACAATGTCAAGGAAATTCTTTTTGCCGCTGTCGAAGTCTACACACAGTTTATGAAGCTTGTTCTGGAGCGCTGACATCTGTCGTTGTACTATCTTCGATGGCGGCTCACCCAGTCTTAACCTCTCGATGTCGGTTCTTAGTACTGTCACAACATTGTTTCAACATGCGTTGATGTCCCAAACTATCGTCAAAACACTCTTTCATGTTTGTCAAAACACTCTTTCATGTTTTTCAAAACATTACATCGGCTGAGGTGACATCGCTTGAGATGGCCTCACTGACCAGGCTTCACAACAGTACAAACATTCTTTGATGTCAGCGAATTTATTAGCAGGGTGGGTAAATATCCCTTGGTCATTTCACCGGCGGGGTGGGAAAATGTCCGGTGGGTAAATGTCCGGGTGGGGAAATGTCCGGTTGGTAAATGTCCGGGTGGGGAAATGTCCGCTTTTGAAAGTGGGGAAATGTCCGGTGGGTAAATGTCCGGTTACCTATTTTAAAATAAACAATAAATTTACATCATTACTGGCTTAAATAGACTTACAATTTGTTGTTTTTATCAGTATAAATTAATTGCTGTAGTTGATAGTTCTATTTATTTCAGGGTTCTGCAAAGCTTAAAGTATTTGTTTTGAATTGAAAATGTCACAAAGCTTCGATTCGATTCAAATTGATACTCGATGATTCAATATTTTCGAATCGGGTCTGATGATGTCTCCATTCTCATGTTTTCTCATGTTCGTGAAATATCACACAGCGTGTGTCCTCAACCATTGTATCAGGATAGCGTGGGTAATCAAAGTTGCAATAAGCGCATAGTACAGGAAGAGTGCCCAATCTCTGTTTATCGGTCAAATTACAAAAAATAAATCACAATTTGAATATACAAACATGATCTACTTATTATATTTCGTTCCACTTGTGGAATATTCCGTTCAGGCTTCATTTCTAACTTAGCTCCAACGAGTGACGTAAATGCATTGCGTGACCGATGTAAACTAAAGTTTGTGTGGTTGCAATAAGGCGAGATTCCTTTTTCTTCTACCAATATTTTTATAAATATTACCAACTTGGTTCCTGGATTGGAATTCTTTGAAGAATGATTAGATAAACATCGCCAAATTCAACTGGTGAACTTCAATCTGATCCTTGGTCTCCCATAGCAGTTGAGGCAGAAGATACATTGCATAATCACAGTGACTGATGGGTGAACATCACCAAATTCAATTGGGGAACTTCAATCTGATCCTAGGTCTCCCATAGCAATTGAGGCCTAAGCAGAATGAGGTTCCCAGATGGGGACCTCATTCTGCAAATGTCAGCTACACAATATCCAGGCTTGCTGATATCTGTGCCAGTTGGTATGTCTCTCATGCATGTACAGTATTTTAGTTTCCTTCATATGAGGACTTTGCTGGATTTATTTCCAGTTGACGTTATATATACGGCATATTATGATCAATAATTCGTGATTCAAATAGTTGGAGCATCTCAAATTGAATCAAACCTGAGAATAGAAATTAGCAACTGATATAAAGATTAATATACCTTTTCTTTCTTGAGAGTTTTAATCTGCGTGTTCAGTTGTTCCTTCATATTGTCAATCATCACAGCTTCACTGCAAAGGGAAAGATATAAATTAATCATTAACAGTTCTATGACTGGAGTCCAGAAATTTTGTGAAAACTCTGTGCCAATGCATTATCTTATAAATGTGAGTCTCCCATACGGAGCCTCACATATATAAGAGAATGCAATGGCACAGGATCTTTAACCCTTTCAGTGCCAGGTCCGATTTTTGTATCAACTCATATACCCTGTGCCAATGCATTCTCTTACATATGCAGGTCAACCATAGGTCGCCTCGCATATATAAGAGAATGCATTTTTCATCATTTGTTATTATTGTTTACAATTTTTTACAATTTTAATAATTTTTTCTTATATTCTTTAACGGACTTATTTTGTAGGTTTAGTACCAGGGAATCTTACGTTTTTCATGGGCGTCAAAATTATTACTATGAATACTTGGTGATAGTTTTGAGTTATAACATGCCCCTAAGGTTTTATCCAGTTTGTTTTTAAATTTGCTATAGCATGCTTAAGCAAACCCAAAAAAAATTAAACCCAAAAAAATCTCAACAAAAAAAAACTAAAAATTATTTGTTTAATTTTTTTTAGGGCCGATTTTACAGACCGTAAATTAGGGCCGATGAGATCGGCCCCTGGCACTGAAAGGGTTAATGCTGCACCAGAGCAAGAATGCAACTGACAATCAAGTTACCTCCTCTTCGCATGTATAACAAGTCTGTGTCTATTGTGTTTCGAACCAACTTCACCACACTAGATGCTGAGGTGTAAGCAGAATGAGGTCCCCAGAGGGTGAATTTGGTGATGCTAGCCCACTATGCGGGGTAGCATCACTAAATTCACCCTCTGGGGACCTCATTCTGCAAATGACAGACACACTATTTCAAGGCTTGTAGATGGCTTATGCTGGCCTATTTGTATTTGATTTCCGGTATGATAATTGTTCCTTGAGATAACCGGATGTGACTTTAGTCTCTGGCCATGTGAAACCCACCTAGTTTAAATTGGATATCCAGGTGAGTTTTTGTCTTTTTCTAGTCGCCATGAAGACGGTGGTGTGAGTGCGTGGGGTGTGACAGGAGAGTACTGAGAGTTCAGTGTGTAAATGCTTCGGTAAGAAATGTTCCCTATTATAAGCCTCTATGACACAAATTTTTCAAATGGACAGTACCCAGAACCCTTCTCCAAAACAGGTACACTAATGCCCTAAATAATCGACTCCTTAACCACAGAAGAATTATGGGTAATTTTTCAGGATTTAGTCAGAAATATGACTGGTTGCCATTCATCGGAAAGCTCTCACACCACTGTCTCACTGAGAGCTTTCCGATGAATGGCAACAAGCCATATTTCTGACTAAATCCTAATAAATTACCCATATTTCTGCTGTGGTTAAGGAGTCGATTATTTAAGGTATTTACTGTAGAAAAGAATCCCTGTCAACCGTTTCATGGTAAGCTTACTTATGTTTAGACTCCTCCAGTGCATCCACTTTAGATTTCTCGACCTCGAGTTGAGCATTTAGTTGAGATTTTTCTTGTTTGAGCCTCGTTGCCTGGGATTCGAGTGACGAGCTTCTAGCCGACAGCTCAATCACCTTCTCATGACCGCTTCTCTCTTTCTCCTCTGCTATTGCTAACTGACTCAGTGAGTTTACTGCAATAAGAACACAAATATATACTTATATTGGCATTCATTCTATGGATATTGAATGATATAATGCTGAAATAACGTCACATGAAATTGTTTTCATATTGCAATGTCCTTTCTTAATCAACTGTCAAACCTTTACTGCTTTCTGATTTAATAATAGCACCACATTTGACAATAGACAAATCAATGCACATTAATGTTGATAGTCAAAGCCTTGAAATGATGTGCCTGATATTTGCAGAATGAGGTCGTCCCCTCAGGGTGTATTTAGCGATGCTATCCAACAGCTATCACCCCATGGTTACCTCATTCTGCTTAGGCCTCATCTTCTGGGAAGTATCTATTGTCATTACATGCATATTCATCGGTTAAAACTAATATTTCCCGTTAGGTGCACCAAAGCAAATTTGCGTGCCTGGATCTGAAATCAGGCGCACAATAAACTGCGCACCTGCGTTTTTCAAAATCATAGGTCTGTAAGTCCATCTCGAAATTGATCAGTTATTTTCTGCTTTAATTTTTGTAAGCTTATTATATTATTATTAGTATGTTCCTTTTGTTTTAATTTCAGTCTCAATGATCGTATATTTCGATTTGTCAATTTGATAACAAATTTTCATGAAAATGACCAACAAATTCATAAATGGGCAAAAAATTGTCCAAAACAATTTTATGGCAGGTTTATTGAACTATTGAACTCACTAAGTCTTTCAGTGAGATTTTTCTCCAATGATTCCCACGACTGAGACTGAGCTGAATGCGACGCCTGTAAGTTCTCTATCTGTCTCAGGAGTGGACGAGTTGCTGCAAATTAGAACAAAAGTCTGGCAAGATTAGAAGGAAATAACTGTTTTTCTGAACACTGAGAACCGGTGTTATTCAGGCAGGGTGGTTCGAAACATGCAAGACAGATGTGTTAAATGGTTAATTTCATTTTATCTACAATATAAATAACTGTTAAAAAATGAAAAATCAAGTCACAGCCAGCAAAGTGGGTTCATTCACAATATAATAAAAGTCTGTAAAACAACTATCATCAAAAAGTATATGAAAAAATAGACTGACTGATTATTTTTATTATAGTGCCCTGATACAGGCCTGGAAATCTCAAGGCGGGCTGGCCTACAGCCCGCCTAGAATTTTCCAAGGCGGGCTTTTTATAGCCCGCCTCGTTTACGATAGGACATTTATTATTTAGTTATTTTATTGTGTTTAATGAGTAAAATACTGTCTCTAAATCGTAATTATATTGTACAGTGTGCGCATGTGTGACTTGATGGTAATGTCAAATAGGCATTATATCGGAATCATTACATTCCGGAACGAACTGTTTCGTAAATCAGATCTTTTGATAGATACTCACACATTTTAAGAACAAAATCAATTATTTCTCTTCATAAGATTGAGCTTACAATATATTTCACTGGATAAAATCAACACATGTTTGTGGATAGGTGAAACAAATGTCACACTCTCAATTGAGTTCAACCTTTCGTTCCGTTTCCGGTTCCTATCAGTGAAAATTGTATTTAGCTGGTAGCCGTCTTTTCTCACTACGATTGACAATATTTTAATATAATTAGCTAAATGTCTCCAAGTATTCTTGTTTACACTGTTATTCAATTATTAAAGTTCAGAATCTATTCTCTATGTCCCCAATTGCAAACACCCAGTAAATCTACAGAAAGCGACTTGACCGCTGGAAGCAGCAGTCTGCGATCGGTGATGGAATATGGATTACTTTGAGAAATAAAGCAGTCATTTGTAACTGTATTCAAGTGTAAATATACTGGATTTAATATTGATCTTGATTGTGTATTTTATGTAAAATTACACTTTCATGGAGAATGCTTTTAACATTGACAAACTCACCCAATTTCGTTGCATGGGTTGGACACCAACTGACAAATTGTTGAGTACAAACATTCTTACATTTTGTTTGTGGTTCATATAAATTATCATAACATAATACATATAAAACATAGTTAAATATTCACCATACCATAATTACTGTGGGGGATTTGACATTCACAACTCTGGATATTTTGTTTCCACATAACAAAATTAATTTAGATGGAGTTAAACAACATCAAAAATAGACAAACTAACGGCAGTAGTAACTGAGATAAAATAAATCATAACTTTAAAAGTTGAGGAGGGCTATAGCCCTCCTTGGCATATCTAGGAGGGCTATTCGATGACATAAAATATGATTAAAATACTATAATTCATTACAATTTGGAACTATTGTGTCTCAGAAGGTGCCCATAGAAATCATAGAAACATTTCCTCTATTTCGCTCACAGAATGCAACAGAATTAAAACTAAGATATAGAGTTATTCCCTTTCCATTTAAAATAATAGACTTTGCAGTACAGTCCAGATGAAACTTAAGCAAATAAGTCCAATAACTCTGCCGAAAATATCTGGGCGGACCTGGTTTGCGAACTCGTTCTAGATACTGGTTATGTGAACTCATATACCAAAAATCTTTGAAATCTGTTGACATTTGTGGAAATGAGCCCTGGGACGTCGTCTATTTGGTAAATTCGACAAAAATAATAAACAAAGTCCAATAACTCCGGTAAAAATATCTGGCCAGACCTGGCTTGCGAACTCATTCTAGGTAATGGTCAAGTGAACTCATATATACAAATCTTTGAAATCCATTTACATTTGTTCAAGTTATGACTCTTACAAATTCGGGATGGAGGGACAGACGGACGGACGGAACCCATTACTATATCCCCCACAAATTTTAAATTTGGCGGGGGATAATAAAAATACAGTTAATACAACGTGTTGGAGCTTCCTCTTTCAAATGGTATATAATATGGCATATATTTTATTTAATTTGATCCGGGATGCGAAAATTAAATGGGCCTTTAACCCTTTACCCAACAGAACGGCCCTGTGCCAATGCATTCTCTTATATATGCGAGTCGACCATAGTTCGCCTCGCATATATAAGAGAATGCATTGGCTTAACACATTAAAAATTATAAAATTGTTAAAGAATGTAAGAAAAAATGGTAAAAAAATATTTTTTTTAGGCCAATGCATTCTCTTATATATGCGAGGCGACCTATGGTCGACTCGCATATATAAGAGAATGCATTGACACAGGGCATAACTGTAACTATCACAATGTGGTCAATGAGCCGGTTCCAATGATATCCATATTTGTATGGTTCTATTGAGACAGACCGAAGATATTTTAGGCTGTTGAAGCTTTATTTGGCCGGTTTTGGCCGGTTTGTTGGGTAAAGGGTTAATAACTCTCCAATAATGAGATTTTGCAAGTCAAAACCATTGTTATGTGAACATTACTGTTACAGTGGAATTACCAATAAAGGTCCAATAAGATAACAAAGTAAAATCAAGACTCGACAGTAAACACCAAAAAATTTATCATTAAAAAATGTTCTGAAAATCACATTCAGACTAAACTATTTGAACTTACTTGCGAAAACCCTGTACCAATGTATTCTCTTATATAAGTGAGTATCCCACAGGGAGCTTCACATATATAATAGAATACATTGCCCTAACAATATTTACCTTGACCTTGTAACTCAGTGCATTCTCTTATATATGTGAGGCTCCCTATGGGAGACTCGCATATATAAAAGAATACACTGGCACAGGATATTTAATGCTTCACGAGGGCAGCTCCAGTCATGAAAGGGCTAAATAAAACGCACCTGATGTCACACTGTTTGTAAGGTCCTGACTTCTCAGCTCATCTTCTTGCAATTTCTACAGATACAATATAACAGTTGTTAGATGTTTAGAAGTTAAATGTAGGCAGGTCAAAGGTGAAAACACTAGTCTAGTCAAATTTATTGTGAATAACATAAAAATACATTCTATATTTTGAGTGATTAATATTTTCTTTATAACTGAAGTACCAAGGCCGAATAGGCTATTGGGAATCTGTGTTTATGTCACCCAATATATCCACACCTGAAGTTGCTGCATATCCAAAACACCACTTTAAAGAGACTGACTCCATCAACACTAACAGGAATACTTATTTTCACCCTCTCTATACTAAATGGAACCTCCCACTCAGTTATAAAAGTATACATGGAATGGTCTATTGTTCATCTAGAGGGGGTTTCAGGAAAAATAAGCTGAAAACATAATAAAAGTGAAGAAGGAGTCCAATTTATTAGAGACAAATATTCAGATAATAATTTGTTGAACATAAAATCTGAACATAACTTATGGAGTTACTTGTCAATGAGTATTTAGTAAAGAAATGGTTACAGGCCTATGGTGTTTCATAGCCTCAAATTTTACCTAGCCCATTTTAACCCTTTGAGTGCCAGGTCCGATTTTTGTATCAACCCATATACCCTGTGCCAATGCATTCTCTTATATATGCGAGGCGACATTAGGTCGCCTCGCATATATAAGAGAATGCATTGGCCTAACAATTATTTTTTACAATTTTGTACAATATTAATAATTTTTTTCTTATATTCTTTAACAGACTTATTTTGTAGGTTTAGAGCCAGGGAATCTCACGTTTTTCATGGGCATCAAAATTATTACTATGAATACTTGGTTATAGTTTTGAGTTATAACATGCCCCTAAGGTTTTATCCAGTTTGTTTTTAAATTCGCTATAGCATGCTTAAGCATACCCAAAAAAAATTAAACCAAAAAAAAATCTAAAAAAACAAAACAAAACAATTTGTTTTTATTTTTTTAGGGCCGATTTTACAGACCGTAAATTAGGGCCAATGAGATCGGCCCCTGGCACTGAAAGGGTTAATATCCCCCGCCAAACTTTGCAGGGGGGGGGGGGTAATAAATTGTATTTGCAAAGTTTTATTTGAGAACATTATGAGCCTATAAAGTTAAAATAAAATGGCGTCATTAGTAACAGCAGGTGTCTTGATGATGCAATCGTGAATGCCGAACATTTTTAGAATATATGTGTTTACACCGTTAAAATTAACAAATCGAAATATTGTTGGGTATATGTTCAATTTGTAACAAAGGACATACTGATTTGTTCGATTATAATGATAAATATTACTTGAATTTATCTCTTTGATAATTATAAGATGAAATTTGTTCGATTATAATGATAAATATTACTTGAATTTATCTCTTTGATAATTATAAGATGAAATTTGTTCGATTATGATGATAAATATCTCTTGAATTTATCTCTTTGACAATTATAAGATGAAATTTGCGACCGGCTTCGATCAGAAGCACATGTTCAAAAATTGCTCAATGCGCTGTTTCCACGGAATTTTCTACTAAGTTCCTCACATTTGCTGTTCAATAAATTTTAATGATTGGTGGCAAAGTCTTGCCTCAGGGCAGGAGGGGGGGCGTAACTTTTTTAACAGTATATGAATCCTTATAAGGAGAGGTGAGAGGTTAATCTCCAGGGAAGATCACCATCAACGAATAATCCTTTGCTAGAAATGGTCTACTAGTTTCGGATTGTTATTATCCTTCATCAGGACCTGTGGGTGTGAGAAAAGTAGCTTGCTGACTCAGTTTATATAGCCCCCTTGGTGCGGCATCCTTCCATGTGATTGGTTGAAACCGTTAAGGTCAAGGGGTTGTGAGTATGGTTCACTATTGTGGTTCACTGAGTGGAGGAATAGTTGTGGTTCACTAATATGGTTCACTCATGTTGGTTCCATTTATGGTCCACTGTGGTTCACCGGACATAACCAGAGAACACTTCAACGAGATCCTGTACGATTGTATGGAGATAGTTAATGTCATCACAGAATCATTATATCTCTGCTGCAAACATGACAGACAACACTTGTCGCATTGGACTGCAACCAAGTCGGTCACAGTATATCCCACTTTACATACTAAATCATTGATATACTGCCCGGGGACTCAGATAATGACGCAAACACCAAAGTCTGCGAAATTAGGGAAACATACTTTACATTTTACTCAGAATGCTATTTCCTTATGGCTTGAATAGGAAGGACTTTTTAGTCACCACTCTTCTTATAGTATATGAATCCTGTTGATATACATACACGCTGCATATCAGAAATTTCTTCCCTCAGGGAGTCTTCTCTTCTATTGTGTTCTCTCTCCATTCTCTGTAAAGTTAGCCTCAAGTCATCGATCTGAAAGCAGAAAGGTGAAACAAAATATAACCTGCACAGTTAGCCTCAAGTCATCGATCTGAAAGCAGAAAGGTAAACCCCATATATAACCTGCATTGTTATTTCGGAAATAATCGGTGGCTCCCACCTAGAGGTCACACCGAAGATCAGAGTTTGGTGACAATCGGATGAGGGATGTGGTCTGTAGGGTGTGCCGAAGGATTTAGTCATGCAAAGAGTAAAATCCAAGATGGCCGCAGGCAGCCATGTTTTTCTACGGATTTCGGAAAAAATTGATGGATCCATATAGAGTTTGGTGATGATCGGATGAGGGATGTGGTCTTTAGGGTGTGCCAAAGGATTTAGTCATACAAAGAATAAAATCCAAGACTACTGCTGAAATTTTTTTCAAATATGATGGCTCCCATCTAGAGGTGATCCTAAATATGTCGGTAAATTTTCAAAACAATGCTCCAATAAATGCGGGCTGCAGGCTGTGCCAACGGATTCAAATTTGAAATCCAAGATGGCTGCTGGTGGCCATGTTTTTTGACGAATTTGATGGCTCCCATTGATGGCTCCCATCTAGAGGTCACCACGAATATTCATATAAAATTTGGTGACGATCGGATGAGAGTTGTGATCTGCAGGGCGTGCCAAAGGATTTAGTCATACAAAGAATAAAATCCAAGATGGCTGCTGGTGGCGATGTTTTTCAACGAATTTCTGATAAAATTGATGGCTCCCATCTAGAGGTCACCCCGAAGATCCATATGAAGTTTGGTGATAATCGAATGAGAGATGTGACCTGTATTGTGTGCCAAAGCATTTAGTCATACAAAGAGTAAAATCCAAGATGGCTGCTGGCAGACATGTTTTTAACAAATTTTGGAAATAATTGATGGCTCCCATCTAAAGGTCACCCCAAAGATCCATATGAAGTTTGGTGGCGAAGGAGATGAGGGTTGTGGTTTGTAGGGTGTGCCACAGGATTTAGTCATGCAAAGACAAAAATTCAAGTTGCTGCGGCCATGTTTTTCATCGAAAATTGCTAAAATTTGAATACTCCCATCTAGAGGTGATCCTAAACATGCGTGTAAATTTTGAAAATATTTCTCCAATAAATACAGGCTGCAGGATTAATATTCATTGGTCAGGGACCCTTTCCCAAAACAGGTAAAAAATGTTCAGTGATTATTAATGGAATTGAGGGCTGTTCTAGGCCTTTGAAGGCCTCTTGGGAACCTTTACCTGCATGACAAGAGCCTCTCTTTGTTGTTTGTTCCTCTGTACTTCATCATCGAGTTTCATCTTCAGCTCGTCCTGTAAGGCTCGTTCAGAGCTTAGAGCGTCTTCCAGGGCCCTACTATCTCTAGAAGCATTCGCTTTATGAAGCACCGCCATTTCTCTGCAAAGAAAATAGTCAGGTTCAGTGTAATCGACCCCTTAACCACAGCAGAATTATGGGTAACTTTTCAGGATTTAGTCGGAAATATGGCTTGTTGCCACTCATCGGAAAGCTCTCCCCGAGAGCTTTCCGATGAATGGCAACAAGCCATATTTCCGACTAAATCCTGAAAAGTTACCCATAAATCTGCTGTGGTTAAGGGGTCGAAATTTAGGGTATTACAGTAGATGTACATGTGACATGTTGGTCTATGCACTATTTTTGTGTCTAAGCAAGCCTGAATTTAGTGTGTATGATATTTGCAGAATGAGGTCCCCACAGGGTGAACTTAGTGACGCTATCCCGCATAGTGAGCTAGCATCAACAAATTCACCCTCTGGGGACAACATTCTGCTTAGGCCTTAACCCTTTACCCAACAGAAGGGCCCTGTGCCAATGCATTCTCTTATATATGCGAGTCGACCATAGGTCGCCTCGCATATATAAGAGAATGCATTGGCCTAACATATTAAAAATTATAAAATTGTTAAAGAATGTAAGAAAAAATGGTAAAAAAAGATTTTTTTTAGGCCAATGCATTCTCTTATATATGCGAGGCGACCTATGGTCGACTCGCATATATAAGAGAATGCATTGGCACAGGGAATAACTGTAACTATCACAATGTGGTCAAGGAGCCGGTTCCAATGATATCCATATTTGTATGGTTCTATTGAGACAGACCGAAGATATTTTAGACTGTTGAAGCTTTATTTGGCGGGTTTTGGCCGGTTTGTTGGGTAAAGGGTTAAACTGCTATGGGAGACCTAGAATCAGATTGAAGTTCTCCAGTTGAAGTTGGTGATATTCACCCAAGATTACAGATACTTTCCAGATGAGGCAGAATGAGGTCACCAGAGGGTGAATTTGTTGATGCCTGCTTGCAGTGTGGGATATGTCACTAAATCCACCCTCTGGGGACCTCATTCTGCAAATGTCAGACACACTAAATTCAGCATGGCTGACTGTACTCCAATATGGAGCCTCACACAGATGGAAGAATGTGCTGATGAGTCACACCAGTACATGGAGTACCTGGCAGGAAAAAAACTAGGAAAATACTTCTCAAATATATAAACTAAGACAGACTGCAGGTGTAACATAATGAGAGAGAGGAATGTGGGAGTTAACAAAAATCCCAAAATCCCCAGCTAGTCACCCATCCAAGGACTAACTGAGCTTGACATTGCTTAACATCGGTGATCACGGAAAGCATCGAATGACTGTGATCAAGAGATATAGACCTCTCATGCAGAGAAGTCATCGGCCTTCTATATTAATACTGTGACCGCTACACTGGTATTCCCATAAGGAGCCTCACACAGAGAAATGCCAAAAGAAACCAGTAATCTGTGGAAACACTTCAGAATAATCTAGGCATCTGAAGTCATATAAGAATAGATATGTACAACATTATGCTTTATTATAGCAACCACCATGGGTGCTTATACCTTTGGCAGGTGAATGAAGTCATGTATTTTTTTTCTATATCCATCAGTGATTTTTTAGATCGCGGGTATGGATTTTGGAGAAATTATCACATGACTTCCGGTTAGCAACAGTGTGGAGATTGCAAAAAACGCGGAATTGGGAATGAAGCATCGCGATGAAAATGAAAGTAGCAAATTCACAACTTACGAAGAATTCACATGTGATTTAGGTCTATTAATTTCAATTAGACCAATTTCTTTGGTTAGCTTAATGAAAACGAAAAATGAAGACGTCATGACATGGTTTCTGAAGTCATTTTGGATTTGTGCGCCAGAATTCAGACAAGATTGCACAATCCACAACACGTCTTGTCAAGTTGGTATGTCATCTCCGTCGTGATCACTGCGTGATATTACATAAATTATTCTTGGCGCTAAGTCACCGATAAAAAGCAAATTTGAGGCACAGCATGTGTGGTTTCTCCATTACGTGTCACGTACGATTCATATTACTTATGGCAATTGAATTCATCAATGACTCAGTTTTGTATCATACAGGAATGAGTTAACTTTCTTTGAAGATCAATGACACTTTTTAGCACATTAGATATTTACTGTTACATTTTGTTGACAGGTATGAACTGACAGGCTGAAGATGCAATGAGCCTGTCTTAATGACAGGTTGTAATAGCTGAGAATTGCTAAATATTCATGCGCAAGCCTTGAAATAGTATGACATTTGCAAAATGAAGTCCCCAGAGGGTTAATTCTGTGACACAATACACACAGTGGGCTAACACAAAATTCACCCTCTTGGAACCTCATTAAGCCTCAACTGCTATGCAGACCTATCATCAGATAGAAGTTCCCCAGTTGGAGTTGGTGATGTTCATCCATTAGTCACCTCGAATATGGATTTTATCTGCTGCAAATTAGGGGATATAGAAACTGAACAGAAGGGAAAAAGTAACTAAAAACAATGTTCATTTGAGACAATAGATACTTTCAAGAAGATGAGGCCTAAGCAGAATGAGGTCCCAAGAGGGTGAATTTGTGATAGAATCCCACCATACAGGATAGGGTCACTAAATTCACCCTCTGGGGACCTCATTCTGCAAATGACAGACACTATTTCAAGGCTTGTGCATGCAGTACACCCTATGGGAAAACTTTACTTCTATACATGAAACATCCAGGGATCCAGTTATACTGAGACATGGAGTTCCCTGTGGGAAAAACTAGGAAAATACATCTCAAATATAACAACAATCCAAGACAGACAGAAGTTACTCCCATAAGGAGCCTGACACAGGTGAAAGCACATGCTATTGACTGCCTTCAGCTCCACTCTATCTGAGGTTCCCAGTGGGGAAAACCACTACATCTCACCTGTAAGAACCATCCAGAGCAGACTGCAGTCCTCTCACCTTCTCCTGCGAGTCTTCCAAGTCACTCTGTGATAGGAATTAAGATACATAACTCAAGGTTTATGCATTCTATTAGATCAGACAAGAATTCAAATTTGATAATCATTTTGAAAAAGTTTGCAAAATAAAATGTTGATGATACTCATATTATATATTATAGCAGTCGAAAAAAAGTCCATCTTTTATAAAATATGAATCTTTTTATTATTCACAAAATTCTCTCTTCAGATAAGAAATGAAGGTATGTTTCTTTTGAACACAATTTAACAATAAGGCCAAAAGAAATTAATGTTTTGTTTCAATCATAATTTTTTTCTCAAATCGGTGTGGGCTGGTGGGTTTTATTTAAATTTTTCATTTCCCCTATCCTATCTGAACTCCAAAGGGAACTTCTCGTCAACGAGTATTTAGTATAGAAAGTTAATATTTTTCAGCTATGTTACCTTTAATCCTAGTTTACAGTAATTACCTTTAATCTCATTATATCTGATTCCTGCTTCTGTACAGCTCCATTCAACTGATTCATAGCATCTGAAATCAACAAAAAATAACACTGAAACAGGGTAGATCTCACATACTAATCTAGAATACTTTACGAAATCAAATGTATATCGCAAATGATGTAAATCCAGTATTGTACGATTTCATCATAATTCATATTACTGCCGCTATAAATAGCTCCTGCGTGCAATCCCTGCAGTATGACATCACAATACACAAATAGTTTTACAACTGACATATATCTCCTTCCAGTTTCGTTTTTGCAAATAACAAAACTGGGTGTTAACTGTAAAATTGTTGGAAATACTTGATATTATTCTTCTTGTTAGGTAATATTGGTCAATTCTGGTCTTTTCATGGCTGCATTTTAGATTAATTAGTTGTCGTAATCTCTAAATTTATAAACACTGTGTGAAATTAAAATGTGACAGGAAATTTGTTACACTAATTTTAGCTATGTGGCAAGAAACTGGGAAATCGCGGTAACTGTATAGAAGTCCGACAATCGCCTGATTGGCTGCAACGGTTTACTGTTAATTCTTGTGATTGGCTGCATCGCTTTACTGTTTATTCTTGTGATTGGCTGCATCGCTTTACTGTTTATTCTTGTGATTGGCTGCATCGCTTTACTGTTTATTCTTGTGATTGGCTGCATCGCTTTACTGTTTATTCTTGTGATTGGCTGCATCGTTTTACTGTTTATTCTTGTGATTGGCTGCATCGCTTTACTGTTTATTCTTGTGATTGGCTGCATCGCTTTACTGTTTATTCTTGTGATTGGCTGCATCGCTTTACTGTTTATTCTTGTGATTGGCTGCATCGTTTTACTGTTTATTCTTGTGATTGGCTGCATCGCTTTACTGTTTATTCTTGTGATTGGCTGCATCGCTTTACTGTTTATTCTTGTGATTGGCTGCATCGCTTTACTGTTTATTCTTGTGATTGGCTGCATCGTTTTACTGTTTATTCTTGTGATTGGCTGATACTGTTGTAATGCTTCTTGGAAGTTATGGCATCACCTGCTATTTTGTTTAGTGCCTTGTTCAGTCTGATTTTAATTAGACTCTATTATTGGTGGGTCAGCACTGATAAACATTAACAACATTACAGGTCTTTTTATCATTTGATATAGAACTATAACATTCAAGTCAAATCGATTGAAATTGTATGTAGAGCAAAACGAAAAATAATTCCATATTCCAACATTTTAATTTGACAATAAAGCTTGACCTTGGAGTTTTTTCAAAGTCATTTTGTTTGAGATTCCCGAAAAAAATTACACTTAGTTTGTGACCCTCATCATCAGACAGCTGAAATAAACTGAGAAGACACAGCTAGTAATAATATACACACCTTTTTGCACTTTTTCTGTCTCCTCCTTGGAGTCTAGAACTGTGGTTAAATGGCCGATCTCTGTCGTTTGATCCTCAACCTTTTTTCTGTTACAGACAAATATAAATAAATACACATGCATTATAGAATTGATCTTGTAAGACACATTTAAAATGGAACTATAATTTTTCTTGAAGGTCTCTTTACTTCCTCTTTGGTTGTGATAAGGAAATCAATATTAATTTGTTTTAATTCCAGCCGTTTCAAGATCGATTTCGTTGCTAAAATGTGATTATGTGACAAAATTGATCTCATATTCGTCGCAACTCTATACAAAATTTATTAACCTCATCCACTAAATTCGATTCCAGCCTCGAAAAAGCTCGTCTCGATTCGTATTTAGTGCACTTGGTTAATAAGTTTTGTATAGAATGACTCATTAGAGTCCTCTTATTTTAAAATCGACTACACAATATTAAACATACTGCAATATGACCAAATACGAAAAACTGTGAAGCCCTAGAGGGTTCCGTCCCATTAGCAGAAAACCTAATAATTTTATTTAGCCTTTTATGTAAGGTTGTTTTACAATATTAGATATAAATGACCCTGACCTGAGTGACGTCAGCGTAACATCATTCTCTTTCTCCTTGGATCTGAGCTTCTTTATTATATTATTATTCTGTAAAACCTGCTTAGACAGCTTCTCACCTGAATATCAGATTTGAATAAAATTGCATGAAAAAGAAGCATGCGAAGTGTTTCTGGATGCCACAATTATTTGGCCATTTGTAAATATTTTGGCCATTTTTTATAAACTTTGTCCAAACAGAAAACCACAAAATATAAACCAGACTAAGAACTGATAAAATTCCAGTTAACAAATAAATAGACAGAACGAAACAAGTGTGTTTGTTAACATGGCACGGGTGCCATTGTGGAAGGATAGAGCAAGAGCCGCAGCCTTGAGTTATATTCTTCCACATATTGACAAACCAATTAACACACGTTTCATTCTGTGTTTATTGCACGCCACCCGTCCTAGAATCCGTTAAAAAGTAAAGACTTCCAAGATTTATTCAGACACATGCAGGGCTTGTTTTGTCATTTGTGATAATGCTTTTATTTTATAGTTCTGGCTACATGGTTAAAGCAAATGTCGTTTACGTTATGTGATGTAAAAACAGGATGTGAACTCTAGTGTTCCAAATAAATGTCCATGCACGGTTTTTAATTTCATCAAAAATTCTGATCCTGGACATTTTTTATTTGGTTCGGCACATTTATCGTGCTGGAAACATGAGTATGTTTTCACAGCAAAATTTTCTGGGAGGCGTTTCTTATTTATCCGTTGATGCCAGCTGTATGTGTTTTGATGACAGCTGTACATAATGACACACAATTTGCATGACTAGTATTGATACCAAATGTATGAAGTCAAATATACCTGAATCAAGTATGGGATTTTACTCCTGAGATGTCATGTTTGTTTATGTTTTAAGAACTGTGCTGATGAGGGACTCCGGAACAGGCATAACAATAACCATCTCACCGACTGGATAGGATGCGTTCTTGTGGAAATGCCGGTGTAACTTAATGCACATTCTGGGCAATTTCTCTGTCCCATAATTGCAAATTTATCAACAGTTATAATGATTTCAAAATGTACTTTCCTATTTCAGGTCTGGACGTTTATTAAATTTTATCAGGACTTCCACCCTGCATGTTTATTTGGGACTGAACATTTATATGGAGTTAAGGCTTTCTATACTAAATACTCATTGACGAGTAGTTCCCTTAGGAAATGTTCAGATGATAAGTTCAACAAATGACCATGTCATCTGTTGAACTAATTATCTGAACATTTTCCAGCAATTGATAGAAATACATCTGCATTTGTATTAACTTTTTTTCATCTGCTTTTATCACCTGAACATCCCTCCCAATGAATAACAGACCATTCCAATGTGTACTGTAATAACTGAATGGGAGAATCCATTCAGTATAGACAGGGTTAAAAGACAAAGAGAGTGTACGAGAAATATGGATAAACATCTCTCAGCCAATCGGATGGCAAGAAAGTCACGAGAGATATAATATATTATTATAGTACCAGATCACTGCTGGACATGTATAACTTCGATCCTTGCTGTATTAATCTGCACTAGGACAAATTCACAAGTTAACCCTTTCATGGCAGGAGCTGCGGTGGTGCAGCATCAAAGATCATGTGCCAGTGCATTCTCTTATATATGCGAGTCTCCCATAGGAAGCCTCACATATATAAGAGAATGCACTGGCTTACAGGGTCAAGGTTATTATTGTTAGGCCAATTTATTCTCTTATATATGAGTGACTATCTATGGGAGACTCGCATATATAAGAAAATGCAATGGCACAGGGTTTTCACATTATTTCAGGAAGCTCCAGTCATGGAAGAGTTAAAATGATGTTAAACACTCCGGCAGGGTGAGAAAATAGAAATGGAAAATAATCTTGCTCAAAGTAGTTATTTTTACGAATATTAATCCAAATTGACAACACACGCCGTCATTCTTATTTATTAATTAAATGCAATGACGCCGGATGGCACAATATCGGTTGCATTAATTTGTCGCAGATTGTTGCGTCCCGAATTGAGATGTAAATATTTACAATTGAGTGTATTTCAGACGATGTTTTCTGTGGAGTGGTATGGTCGATTGCTTTGAAATTTTCGATGATGATGTAAAATGCTACATTCCCCAGGTTGGCATTGAGTCTGAGAACTAACTTATAAGTTTATCGCACTCGAACAAGTCCATAATATGTCTTTAAGAGTATATATACCTTCCATCATCAGTTCCTTTATCTGCTCATCCTTCTCGCTCATTAAATTATGAAGAGTTTGATCTTTGGATCTGTAAGAGATTTCAATAAGGATTTGACTAAGGTCCAAGATGAATCATACCTACATTTCCCATATCCTGCGAGTCTCTACCTCAAACACCCCCCCCCCCCACCCTACCCAATTTCCTTTTGTTGGTGGGTGGTTATACCTGATTCCTGTTCATTCATTTGAAGAGTGTTAAGATAATAACAGTCTTAAGCTATTTGATTTACTTATTATCTGGCCATTTCTCTGACTATCTGAATATATGAAGCATATAGATCAATCCAGATCATACTGCAAAAAAAATATTCAGCAAACTGTTTGGGGTTAATGCGATTTGCTAAATGTTTCTAAACCAATGAGCACAATGAAGACACCATTGTTTCTTATGTATTATTCCACACCCATTGACATGAGGCACTTGTCTTCAATGGAATCCCAGCCAATGAAAACATGTTGTTGTATACCACAAGTGGAAAACATGCTGGAACAACTTTGAGTATCGCTCTGCTTTGGGTGATCCACCCACAGATACATGTAATTGCTGGTTTTTAGTATAATTGGTAGTCACAGTCATGAATTAACCTTATCTGACACAAGGGTGCAGAATAAATACAGAACACAACTTATATCATAATCTAGAATCATTTATTAAACTCGTTGTAGATGACGCATTGTGCCATTGAAATCATTTTTTTTTACAGATGGTCAATGAAGGCAAACAGACTTGGCATTCTGACAGGCTGATCAGAAATATGGGTGGTTTGGTGTACAAAGAATAGGCATACTGCAGTTATAAATAAAGTTGTTAACCCTTTCATGACGGGAGCTGTGCTAGTGTAGCATTAAAGATCATGTGCCAGTGCATTCTCTTATATAAGAGAGTCTCCCATAGGGAGACTCGCATATATAAGACAATGCACTGGCTTACAAGGTCAAGGTAAATATTGTTAGGCCAATGCATTCTCTTATATATGGAGGCTCCCTATGGGAGACTCGCATATATAAGAGAATGCATTGGCACAGGGTCTTCGCAAAATTTCAGGAAGCTCCATTCATAGAAGGGTTAAGAGAAACATATTATAGAGATACTTTTTCATCAGTTCATCTTGGACGCTCTGTAGTTGCTTCTTTGCAGTTTCTTTTTCCTTGAAAAGAAATAATAATCCTGTCATGATAAAAACCAGTCAACTTCTTACAATCGGACAATTTCAGAATGAGGTCCCCAGAGGGTGAATTTAGTCGTGCTATCCCGCAGTGGGCTAGTGTTACCAAATTCATCATCTGGGGACCTCATTCTCCAAATGTCCGACACCATTTCTGCTATAGGAGACCTGGACTCAGATTGAAGTTACCAAATGGTGAATATTGTGATTTGCACACATTGGGCACCTCAATTATGCAATGTGTCATCTGCCAATTTGGGGATATAGAGAAACTAAACTAAAAAAGAATAAGAATCTTTGTGAAGAAGTTTATCTTTAACCTTATCGGGATGCCATTATCAGGACACTCTGTAATCTAGATATTCTGTTGAGATGCCACCTTAGAAGAGAAGTACCTTAGGCTTATCCAAATCTTCTCAAAAGGCATGTAGTCTATCAGGAGGCACTTCAATAGTCGAATAAAAAACAAATCTTTAAAATATCTAAATCCGCCTGATTCTTGTTAATCAGCCGTTCTCAAGCCACGAGAAAGAATAAGGGGAGCTTCAGCAAACAATAGTTACTAACTTATTGTAATTGTTTAACCCTTTACCCAACAGAACGGCCCCGTGCCAATGCATTCTCTTATATATGCGAGTCGACCATAGGTCGCCTCGCATATATAAGAGAATGCATTGGCTTAACACATATTAAAAATGATAAAATTGTCAAAGAATGTAGAAAAATATTATAAAAATTGTTAAATAATGTAAGAAAAAATTATAAAATAGTTTTTTTTAGGCCAATACATTCTCTTATATATGCGAGGCAACCTATGGTCGACTCGCAAATATAAGAGAATGCATTGGCACAGGGCATAACTGTAACCATCACAATGTGGTCAATGAACCGGTTCCAATGATATCCATATTTGTATGGTGTTATTGAGACAGACCGAAGATATTTTAGGCTGTTGAAGCTTTATTTGTGCGTTTTTGACCGGTTTGTTGGGTAAAGGGTTAAATTTTGATTTTGAAACACCGGGTACATCCGCTAGTGCTAGTATATGAGAGAGAAGTCAATTCTCCCAGGACAAAAAATAGGGAAAAGTGACACAATTTTGGGAGAAGATATATCCCCAGATGCCCTCTAGGCTGGTCCCTGCTGCCACAGGCATATGCTTTTCATTGTAATCTTGATGGAGTTGGTATATACCTTTATCACAGCATTATATCGTTTTTCAGCCTCTGATAGCCGTCGCGTGAACTCCTGAGAAACCTCCTCCACGTCAGCCAGCTCTGCTTCTCTCGCTTCTTCTGACTGCTGCAGCTGACTGAAAACAAAGTATAATAACACTGAAACTGGACCAACTCATTTGAGATATTGTTGTAAAAGATCCATATACCAAATATGAATGAAATTGGTTGACGTTTGTTCAAGTTATTGCGCTAACAGACCTAAAATTTCCTAAAATTGCTAAAAATAGATGAACTAAGGGCCAAAACTCAGGTAAAGATAATCGGACAAACCTGGTTTAGCAGCACCAAATTCATCCTCGATTAGGCCTCAATTGCTATGGGAGACCTAGGATCAGATTGAATTTCCCCAGTTGAAGTTGGTGGTATTCACCTATTTGTCACCTCGATTATGCATTTTATCTTCTGTGAATTAGGGGATATAAAAACTTCTCAGAAGAGAAATAGTAACTAAAACAATGTTAATTTGAGACTATCGATACTTCCCAGAAGAAGAGGCATAAGCAGAATACGGTCCCCAGAGGGTGAATTTGGTGATGCTAGCCCACTGTGCAAGATTTTGACTTACTTGCGTAGAATGCTGTTTTCTTCAAGGCGATCATTATTTTCTTTACTCATTTGCACCAGCTTGTTCTCCCGAGCATGAAGAACTTCTGTGATTTCAGCCAGTTTCTGTCAATATAAAAAAAAACAATATACAGCTGCAAGGCAACACGTCCCCTGAATAAGGTGGCTCTATTTGATTCGGGGAACAATCACTGAATAAAACTTTGCTTCTAATTGTCTTTGCACTTAACACACCACACCTAATTTTATTTGATTAATCACCAGAATAATCAGTATTTCAATTATATATCTATGAAGTTATGATCCGGAAACCAAAATAAATGGGAAATTCTAAGTCGACAAGGTCATAACACCTTTAAAATAAGTAGACCGAAACCACTTGAAATTTGAACTTGACCTGCATTTTCATTCAAGTAATCCATATAGCAATTTTTTAAATAATCTGGCACAGGGTTTTATATATAAGAGAATGTATTGGCACAGGGTTTTCACAGGGTTTTTGCAAAATTTCAGGATGATCCAGTCATGGAGGGTTAACGGAGGCTGATAAAGTGAAGAATCATCAACACAGGCAGATGAAAACAGGCGAAAATATACGAAATGACCATCGGAAACAAATGCAAATAAATATGTACACAAAGCAAATAACAATAGAAAATATACAAATAACATCAAACAACCTAAAATAACTACCTAATAATAAAATCAAGATTTATGGTTTTGTTCTGATTCTGGGATGATTATATATAATAAAAGTCTGTTTGACCACATGTCCCCTGAAAAAGGTGATTTTTTTTGGCCAGAGTCTTTTTAGAAACCAAATATTTTATTTCCGGAAACAATCATTGAATCAAGCTTTGCTTCCAACTGTCTATGTTGTTAACACACCTAGCTTTATTTGATTAGACACTAGAATAATCAGTAAATTCTAAGTCTGAAATGGACATACCGTTACATGTGTACCAAATACAAATGCAATTCAATCAAATAACAATAGCTAAAGCTGGACAACAAAATAGTCAGCAAATTCTAATCGAAAAGAGGCATAACTCCATCAGAAATAGTCAGACCAACCCAAATTCAAACATGACCTGTATTTTAATGTGATTAGTCCACAGACTCAAAATTTGAAAGATATTGGATAATCAGAATATGAGATATCATCCAAAAAACAAAAACAAAATCAGAAAAATTATAAGTCGAAAAGGGGCACAACTGGTTGGACCGGACCCAAACTCAAACAAGATCACCACACAGAGTATACCACACAAAGGCGGTATTCTGCTGAGGTTTATTCATTTTCTGATATGACTTAAATCGAAAGATGTCTTAATCTAGTCTGTGATCGATGACTGAAGAAAACCTGTAGGATGTATCCATTCATCCCTTCGTTAATATTTAATAGATCATTCTCATCCCATCTAATGTGACGGAGATACAGGGAAGGGCATATTTTATACTCTAAGGACCATAACCTTGAAAAATGAAGTGTCAATGACACTGTAGCTCATCAGGAGGGTCCCAAAGAATTTACTCATGCGAAGATTAACATCCAAGACGGCTGCTGGGAACATGAAAAAATTTATGGTTCCCATCTAGTTGTCAACCCGAAGATCCACATGAAGTTTGGTGACGATCGAATGAGGGTTGTGGCCTGTAGGATGTACTGAAGGATTTAGTCATGCAAAGATTAAAATCCAAGATGGCTGCCAGCACTCATGTTTTTCATTGATAATCATTCAAATACAATTGCTCCATTCTGGAGGTAATCCATTTTCATATCATTTTTCCAACAAATGTGAGCTGCAGAGTGTGCCAATGGATTTAAATGTAAAATTCAAGATGGCCACAGGCGGCCATGTTTTTTTTATTATTTTGGAAATTGAAGACTCCCATCCAGAGGCCAGAAGATCCATATAAAGTTTGGTAACAAACGGATGAGGGATGTGGACTGTAGGGTATGTCGAAGGATTTAGTCCTGCAAAGAGTAAAATCCATTTTCACAATTACTCAATAAAGGGCGCGAACTCTGTAAAAAATCAATGGACGAAACTCGCTGTTTGTAAATACTCTTTCCCCCATGTTTATTCTTCAACAAGCGGATGATCATTAAAATCCAACTGACGATGTCCAGGATATAGAGCTTCAAAGTTGTTACAGACAGACAGATTGCTAGACAGAAATGGACAGCTAAACGAACAAAAAACATAAGCTTTATTTATAAATAGACTTTGTGGTAGAAATGTGTCTCAGCGACATTTACTTGATGGTATATATCATATACTAATAACATACACTTTACAAACATCAACGATGATGATAAATTCATTTTTATAATGAAAAATGAAGACAAAGTAATTATGAATTCCGTGTTCTCCAAAGGAGAACAAATATAAATATGGGGAAATGAAAATTATGGGAAATTTATATTTAATTAATAATCGTATGGTAGGATATAGTTACAGGCTTGTTTACTGTTATATGCACATATATTATGTATTATGTTTAATTTACTTGTACATTATATTATTTGCAACTGCCTGCACTGGTGTATTGCAATAAACTATCTTATTTTATCTTATACATATTTCATATAAATGTATATGAAAGAATACTATGACAAAGTACACCTACAATACGCTACATGTACTAGTAACACACAAGCCTGCAAATAGCGTGTCTGTCATTTGCAGAATGAGGTCCCCAGAGGGTGAATCTAGTTATGCTATCCCGCATAGCGGGCTAGCATCACCAAATTCACCCTCTGGAGACCTCATTCTGCTTAGGCTTCATCTTCTGGGAATTATCTATAGTATCAAATTAAGATTGTTTTTAGTTACATTTCCCTTCTAGGAAGTTTCTATATCCCCTAATTTGGAGAAGATAAAATTCATAATTGAGGTGCCCAATGGGTGAACATCACCAACTTCAACTTCAACTATGCGGGATAACATCACTAAATTCACCCTCTGGGGACCTCATTCTGCAAATGACAGACACTCTATTTGCAGGCTTGACTAACACAGAAAAACAATAAATATTATGAGGATATAAAGATTATAGCGTCAAACAAATTTTAGACCAGTACATACAGGTTTCATTTGTTAATATTAACCCTTTCATGAAGGGAGCTGCGCTGGTGCAAAATTAAAGATCCTGTGCCAGTGCATACTCTTATATATGCAAATCTCCCATATGGAGCCTCACATATATAAGAGAATGGACTGGTTTACATGGTCATGGTAAATATTGTTAGGCCAATGCATTCTCTTATATATGCAAGGCTCCCTATGGGATATTCGGATATATATGAGAATGCATTGGCACAGGTTTTCGCAAAATTTCATGAAGCTCCAGTCATGGTAGGGTTAATGGTTAAAAGCAATACATGAAATTACACTGTTATCGGGTTATCTGGATAAGAACTTCACAAGAACTAAGTAAATGAATTTACACTGTTATCAGGTTATCTGGATATGAACTTCACAACAACTAACTAAAATTAATTCTCCTTGTAAATAATCACTTCATGGCAGATCTTCATGCATTAAAGTTACCCTGTCCGGCTTAACACCCCTAAATTACTAGTTTTTCTGTTTTGGTGATATTTTCACACCTGAAGGCTAAAGACAAGGATTGAGTAATTTGTGGGGATTAAATCGGAACGGGCATCTTTTAGTTATAAAGATGTCTTCTCACTAGTTTAAGGAAAATATTACAGTAAAACCTCTCCAAATGGACACTCTATATACATATTTTGTACCATGTGATCAAATAAATTTCAGAGCTATCATAATTATCATGTATCTTCAGCCTTCATTAATATAAACCAGGAAATAGTGTGTCTAATATCTGCAGAATGAGGTGCCCAGAGGATTAATTTAGTTACGCTATCCTGCACAGCAGACTAGCATCACCAAATTGACCCTCTGGGGAACTAATTCTGCTTAGGCCTCAACTACGAAGTGCAGTGAGGTGACTGGTTGGAAAGAGAGCTTTCTTACTCCTGATGTGAAAATCTTATTTCTGGGAGAATTGTTGGGTTAAATATAACTCGTGTGATGTGGGATTTTTGTACTTTTATATAATTGAAAAACTCACAAAACCAATTATAGTACAGATGGTAAAACCTAAATCTTTCAAAATTGTTTCTTCTCCAAACATGTTTTAGGGAATAACAAGCAGAATACTGACATTTAAGGCAAGAACCTTCAAACTGATCAGTTTTCGATACCATGAATTAAATAATGAAAGTGTCAATGACACTGTAGCTCAACTTGGAAAGGGAAAAATTTAATGTGTTACTGTCGATGGAGTGATTAGGAATGTGGAAAGTTGAATGTCTAATTTACTAGTTTATCAACATGAAGAAATATATATATACATGTATATAAAAGTAAAATCTAAGATGGTTGCTGGCGGCTATGTTTTCCAACAATTCAAAAACATTTGATAGCTTTAGTCATGCAAAGAGTAGAATCCAAGATGGCTGATGGCAGCCATGTTTTAATGCCGAATAACACCAAAATGACTCGTTCCCATCTACATGTCAATATTAACATCCATGACAAATTGTATGATGATCAGATGAACAGTACGACCTGTAGCCCGTGCTAATGGATTGAATTTTGAAATCCAAGATGGCCACTGTCGGCCATGTTTTTTGTCCGAATGACCCCAAAATGACTCGTTCCCATCTATATTCCAATTTCAACAGCCATGACAAATTTCATGATGATCTAACCAAAGGTACGACCTGTAGCCCGTGCTAAAGGATTTAGTCATGGAAAGAGTAAAATCTAAGATGGCTGCCAGCGGCCATGTTTTTTGGCCGAATGACCCCAAAATTACTCGTTCCCATCTACATGTCAATATTAACATCCATGACAAATTTCATAATGATCAGACGAACAGTATGACCTGTAGCCCGTGCTAATGAATTGAATTTTGAAATCAAAGATGGCCGCTGGCGGCCATGTTTTTCGGCCGAATGACCCCAAAATGACTCGTTCCCATCTACATGTCATTGTTAACATCCATGACAAATTTAATGATGATCAGACTCAAGGTACGACCTGTAGCCCGTGCTAAAGGATTTAGTCATACAAAGAGTAAAATCCAAGATGGCTGCTGCGGCCATGTTTTTTGGCTGAATGACCCCAAAATTAATCGTTCCCATCTACATGCCAATATTAACATCCATGACAAATTTCATGATGATCAGACGAACAGTACGACCTGTAGCCCGTGCTAATGGATTGAATTTTGAAATCAAAGATGGCCGCTGGTGGCCATGTTTTTCGTCCGAATGACCCCTTAATGACTCGTCCCAACTACATTCCAATTTCAACAACCATGACAAATTTCATGATGATCAGATTCAAGGTACGACCTGTAGTCCGTGCTAAAGGATTTAGTCATACAAAGAGTAAAATCCAAGATGGCTGCTGGTGGCCATGTTTTTTGGCCGAATGACCCAAAAATGACTCGTTCCCATCTACATTCCAATTTCAACAGCCATGACAAATTTCATGATGATCAGACTAAAGGTACGACCTGTAGCCCGTGCTACAGGATTTAGTCATACAAAGAGTAAAATCCAAGATGGCTGCTGGTGGTCATATTTTTTGGCCGAATGACCCAAAAATGATTCGTTCCCATCTACATGTCATTGTTAACATCCATGACAAATTGTATGATGATCCGACCAAAGGTACGACCTGTAGCCCGTGTCAAAGGATTTAGTCATGCAAAGAGTAAAATCTAAGATGGCTGCCAGCGGCCATGTTTTTTGGCCGAATGGCCCCAAAATTACTCGTTCCCATCTACATGTCAATATTAACATCCATGACAAATTTCATGACAATAAGACGAACAGTACGGCCTGTATCCCGTGCTAATGGATTGAATTTTGAAATCCAAGATGGCCACTGACGGCCATGTTTTAACTCCGAATGACCCCAAAATGACTCGTTCCCATCTACATGTCAATGTCAACATCCATGACAAATTTCATAATAATCGGACCAAAGGTACGAAGTGTAGCCCGTGCTAAAGGAAATTGTTGACGAATCACGCACGACGGATACCAAGCCATGGCAATAGCTCAAACTTTACAAAGTAAAGTTGAGCTAAAAACAACATAAGACAAAATAAGGAACATTTATAAATTTGATATGAAAACCGGGTCAAGCTTTCAAATCAAGTTTACAACAAAAACAGAAATGGGACATACTAGTAGAACACTATAGCACTCAGCCGACTTGATAGCAACCATTTAAATTTTCGCAATTCACTGGTTTGGTCCATTGTACCTTTATCTGTTGCCTGTGATTTCTAACAAATACTAGTGCAAAACCAATAATAATGTAACAAACAGTAACATTAAACTGTGAGCTGGAAACCTGAATACATTAATGGGACATGTGATTAGAGATCATGTGACCACTATCAGAGACCACAATCAAAGATCATGTGACCACAATCAGAGATCATGTGACCACTATCAGAGACCACAATCAAAGATCATGTGACCACAATCAGAGATCATGTGACCACAATTAGAGATCATGTGACTACAATGAATGACATAACATCATAATGGAGTGACACCCAACACAAGGAAGCTGTCATCTTACCTTACTTAACTCCTCGTTCTGCTGGCAATTCACAGACAACTGCAGAGGGAATAATATAATGCATGCAACAACATTTTTATTCACTTCATGCCTCAATACAAACTGCAAGGTACAATTCTGTTTCCTCACTACTCTGGTCAGACCACTGCCATCATGTACAGAATGAAAATATTTTTTTACATTTTTGTATTGTATTTTTTATGGTTACATTTCAATCCATTTGGTAAAGAAAAGGTTAAAGGTACGTACTATGTTGATAAGCCCTTCTACATGGCAAACAATTTGCCAAATTAGAACAAATAGGGTGAAATGAGTGGTTGCAGATGGCATTTAACCTCGAAATTCAACGGTGACGCCGCCTTCAAATACTTTGCGATTCTCAAGCAAATATTCAAGCGACTTTCTACTTTCTAGTTTGAATTGATGTAAAATAGCAAAGATGCATACAGGGACCAGCCTAGTGGTTTCATATTGAGAGAAGTCACTTCTCCCTGGTTATTAGGGATAAATGGAGTGTTATCAGGGAGAAGTAAGGCCAAAAAACAAAACCCTGTGTTTAGGGTTTCCGCCAGGGGGAAATTAATGAGTCTGTAATGGGAAAACACACAACGCGACGGGACGACCATGGTTCTTCCTGTCGGGCGAAAATTTTGTTATTTGACACTGAAAAGTAGCAACTTCCTTGCACCTGAGTCAGCTGCCTGAGTGTCCCACAAAGCAATCCAAAGCTACGTATACTACGCAAGTCGATCATTTCCATGGGTGCATTAATTCTGTTGATGCATCATTCTGAGAATCTAAACTATCCATACTCAAATGGAAATTGGCTATATCAGATCATATTAGTTGGAAATTGTCCGATATAGTGGCACAAAATAGTCTGTACGACAACTCCTACGCCGATTAGTCAGAAGTAATAAAACAAGTTTCTGAAATGAGGTTGATGTACCTCCCACGAAATTCCCTAAAAAACCTCAAGGAAATGTTCTCTTTGTTGCATTTATGTTGAGTAAACTTGAAATAACCTTTCCACGACTGGAGCTTCCTGAAATTTTATGAAAACACTGTACCAATGCATTCTCTTATATATGCGAGTCTCCCAAAGGGGGCCTTTCATATATAAGAGAATACATTGGCCTAACAATATTTACCTTGACCTTGTAAGCCAGTGCATTCTCTTATATATGCAAGGCTCCTTATGGGAGACTAGCATATATAAGTGACTGCACTGGCACAGGATCTTTAATGTTGCACCAGCGCAGCTCCCGCCATGAAAGGGTTAACTAGATATGTCAGCAGTTAGACAAGAAAACAGTATTAGAAATAACACAAGTGACTCGTGGTGACAGCTATTTTTTTTTCATTTTCCTATTTAAAAGATAAACACTAGCACATGATGGCTGTGTTCTGACCAGAGTAGTAGGGGAGGGGACATAACTCTGTCTTGCAGTGTGGCCTTATTTCTCAGTCATCAGAGTTTAACCCTTTCTTTACTAAATACTTGTTGATGAGTAACTCCCTTAGTAAATGTTCAGATAATAATTTCAACAAACAACCATTGGCTGTTATTTATCTGAACATTTCCCACCAATCAAATATAAGTAATCCTTCTGTACATGAATTTATTATCTTTTTGCACGTCTGTCATCTGCTCAAGTTTCCTGAACACCGCTCCAAATGAATAATAGGCCATTCCAATTATTCTTATCCAAGTGAATGAGAGAATCCATTTAGTAAAGAAAAGGTTAAAGGTACGTACTATGTTGATAAGCCCTTCTACATGGCAAACAATCTGCCAAATTAGAACAAATAGGGTGAAATGAGTGGTTGCAGATGGCATTTAACCTCGAAATTCAACAGCCTTCAATAACTTTGCGATTCTCAAGCAAATATTCAAGCGACTTTCTACTTTCTAGTTTGAATTGATGTAAAATAGCAAAGATGCATACAGGGACCAGCCTAGTGGTTTCATATTGAGAGAAGTCACTTCTCCCTGGTTATTAGGGATAAATGGAGTGTTATCAGGGAGAAGTAAGGCCAAAAAAAAAAAAAACCCTGTGTTTAGGGTAGGGTTTCTGCCAGGGGGAAATTAATGAGTCTGTAATGGGAAAACACACAACGCGACGGGACGACCATGGTTCGTCTTGTCGGGTGAAAATTTTGTTATTTGACACTGAAAAGTAGCAACTTCCTTGCACCTGAGTCAGCTGCCTGAGTGTCCCACAAAGCAATCCAAAGCTACGTATACTACGCAAGTCGATCATTTCCGTGGGTGCATTAATTCTGTTGATGGTATCCGAATAATTAATCATGTAATTACTCACATAAGACTGCCGTTTGATTGAAACTATATAAATGAACAAGCTACTAGTTACAGTGTTTACAAATTTATAATTTACAATAAGATTCCGACAGGTATAATGAAACTAAACACTATAAAGCATCTATGCATTGACCAATAATACCTAGCAAGGAGAATTGACTTAAGTATGTCCGAGAATATCAAGTAGCTTCTGTGAAAATGAAAGTTCAAACTAAAAAGATATTTGTGCGCTGTGACGTCATACTGCAGGGTTTGTCTGCAGGAGATATTATAGCGGCGAAATACGAATGGTAGCGAAATCTTTCAAACTCGGAACGCGTAGCTTGTTCAATGGTCTGTATTGATCCAACAACGGATGACCGCTGCTATAGAACAGAGTTTTAGCCAACGTGTTATCAAATAGATATAATTGAGTTTTGGCGGGAAATGTGAACATGTGCGTCGTTGTTTGTGCTTGGGGACCCAGGCGGGACAACGAAACTATTATTGACCGTACTTTGACTTTATCCCCATATTGGGGGGGGGGGGGGGGGGGGGGTGTATGTTTTTTGTGTTTATCCTTCATGCATGTAATATGGCTCAAATGAATGGTGTTGTCACTGTGAATTCCCGCTATAAAGACTGATTTGGGACAGATTCCATATTATAATAGTACGATCTCGGAGCCTGAGTAGTTTCACCCGTACATAAAAATGTCCCGACTCAGCCTTTTACCTTTACCTAGCTGGTAGATACCTCCTTTGGTAGGGGAACCGCCTGTTGGCGTATGTTGATCCCTACTCTGCCTAACTCAGCAATTCGGCATTCTTTGATCAAATTATTTAATCGTACGATAGCACGGGATCTCCGAACGTGAGTAGTTTCAACCACAAAAATCACGTGCACAATAATATCCGTACTCAGCAGTCCGGCATTCTTTGATGTTACCGCGACATGTATTACGCTGTATATAACGTCGCTTTTCCAATGCACACCAAACATTACGTTGTAGGTTTTTGCGCTTTGATTTCAAAGGGTTACCCTGTAGGCCTACTGGTAACACACTGTGCTCAATTAACAGCTTTTTCACCAGTATTCTGTTTAACCCCCGAACTCCCGTTGCGGCCTGATATTTTTATGACATATTGCTACTGACTTTTGGTACATGTATGAATCAAACATATAATCTGCGAGGGGAATGAGGCCGTCCTACGGACGCTGAGCCGTACTAACGGAAACCCTGGTTTAGGGTTTCCCTACCTACCCTAGAAAACGGTGCCTACCCAAAACTTTTTATTGGACTGTAGACACAGATTATTTTGTTTTTCACAGTGGGAAGGGCATCAAAAGGTATCTTACCCATTTTCAAACCTCTCCTATAAAAAATATTTAGAAGTTTTATTAGTCTAGTGCTCCGATTAATTCAAGATTAACCATATTGAATTGTGAAGCTTTCCAGATTGAATTGTCAATGACCCAATGGAATTCAGAATAAACAAATTTGAAGAAAAAAAAAAAATCCCCACCTACCCTATTTATTTTGGACCATGTAACCCTAAACATAGGTATTATTTTTTTTGGCCTAACAATGGCTGAAGTTCAATTTACACCCCAACATCACCCTTCTATGATCAAATCAGTATCATTGAACACAAGAGCCTATTATAGTGTGTAAGAACACCATTATAATCAATAAATATAGGGTGAAGTGGTACATTTTAGGGAGAAGATATCTCCCAAGTTGCCTTCTAGGCTGGTACCTGGATGCAAGGAATATTCAGTAAATAACATGTAAATGTCAGTTAACTAAACAAACATAGATATTATAACGCTCTATTATAAATGCTTAAACTTAATCACATATTTCTTGAAAACATAAAACATAATGCATAATTTTTAACACTATATTGTATGTGGGGGCTTTAAAATGAGATAATCCACCTCAATGACTCAAAACATAATAATGACAAACATACAAGCAGGGACAATACAAAAGCTGGTATCGTCAAACAGAAAATACGATAGCTGCATGCTGTTAAACAAGCCTTGAAATAGGGTGTCTGTCATTTGCAGAATGAGGTCCCCAGAGGGTGAATTTAGTGATGCTACCCCGCATAGCGGGCTAGCATCACCAAATTCACCCTCTGGGAACCTCATTCTGCTGAGGTGTAAGCAGAATGAGTTCCCCAGAGGGTGAATTTGGTGATGCTAGCCCGCTATGCGTGGTAGCATCACTAAATTCACCCTCTGGGGACCTCATTCTGCAAATAACAGACACCCTATTTCAAGGCTTGCTGTTATAAATAGATTCAGCCAGATAATCAAAATTCATTGTTTCTCAGGGATATTTTTTTTAAAAGTGACATTTGAATTTTTTTTTTTTTCTGAAAGGAGACAGGAATTTTCATGTACAACATTGAAACAATTTTCAATAAAATTGGCTACAGAACCCCAAAATGCTAACGTTACTGACAGCAGACATTTTAATTGAGAAATTCTGTGTATACAGGTCACTGAATTATTAACTCTGACAAAGGCTTGATTTTGGAGTGTCATTATTTAATCAAACCCTGGCACTTTTTCATCCAAGTCTAGAAATAGTGTGTCTGACATTTGCAGAATGAGGTTCCCTGAGGGAGAATTTAGTGATGCTATTCCGCACACATGCTAGCATCACCAAATTCACCCTCTGGGAACCTCAACTGCTATGGGAGATCTAGGATAAGATTGAAGTTCCCCAGTTGAAGTTGGTGATGTTCACCCATTAGTCACCTTGATTATGCATTTTATCTTCTGCAAATAGGGGATAGAAACTGAACAGAAGGGAAAAAGTAACTAAAAACAGTGTTAATTTGAGACCACATGTATAAGATACTTCCCAGAAGATGAGGCCTAAGCAGGGGAAGATTCCCAAAGGGTGAATTTAGTGATGCTATCCCACTGTGCGGGTTAGCATCACTAAATTCACCCCCTGGGGGACCTCATTCTGCAAATGACAGACACACTATTTCAAGGTCACTTTTTCATCATAAGTTGGTGATCACTATCCCTCATATTAGAGACAAATGAAGTCAACAGCTAAGGACTGAGTTTTTGTGATGTAGCATTCACTGAGAGAAACAAAACTCCTCTTTGATCTCGCCTTATAGCACTCTGATTACAGTTTGTTTGCATGCTGATATAGATAAGAATATTCACACATGATACATGAGTTATGATTTACAGTTATTTGGCATGCTTCTGTATAATAAAAATATTCACACATTACATATATCCTGTCAAAACAAGCTGTTAGTATTGCAGAAACGGTAAGGTTACTATGAATCGGGCGGCTGGTTACTATGGTTACTATGACCAGTCTAATGCGCAAAATTCAGCAACAACTGTCTAAGTTTCTACTTCATGGAAGTAAAAGCACATTTATTTATAGATTATCATCTCAAAGTTGAAATAATTGCTTAGCGAATGAATTTTTTTATCTAGCTGTCGTCTGTCATGGTTTTATCTAGCTGTCGTCTGTCATGGTTTTATCTAGCTGTTGTCTGTCATGGTTTATCTAGCTGTCGTCTGTCATGGTTTTATCTAGCTGTCGTCTGTCATGGTTTTATCTAGCTGTCGTCTGTCATGGTTTTATCTAGCTGTCGTCTGTCATGGTTTTATCTAGCTGTCGTCTGTCATGGTTTTATCTAGCTGTCGTCTGTCATGGTTTTATCTAGCTGTCGTCTGTCATGGTTTTATCTAGCTGTTGTCTGTCATGGTTTTATCTAGCTGTCGTCTGTCATGGTTTCTGCGACTCTCATGTCTGTTTGTTTGCTTGCACACAACGTCTCATGTTTACTAGACTGGTACCTGGTCCAAAACTGCAAAAATCGGAAAACATAGTAACCTGACCCCAACAGCATAAGTACATGTACTTCACAAAAATAATAATGGATAAATAGACTGAAAAATTACCTTCAAAAGTTTCTGAGTTTCATAAGGATTGTCTTCAGGCGACGCTGTAAATAAAACAAGATACAAGTTAAAGGCACACAAGGCACTCAGTGTCTAAATGTGCAAAAATTATCCAAGTCTGTAAAACATCACCACCAAGAAGAACACGAAGAAATAGATAAACTTTGTACTTATATTAATTATTAAAAGTTCTCCAAAATATTTGTTTGCATGTTCAACCATTTTTATGTAAATAAAACTGTTACAGAGATTTGGCAACAAACATCGGTAATTTTGTAGTAAGTTCAAATATTTTAGTTTAAATTAGTGCCAGAGATTTTCTTCCATATCCATCTAATTAAATATTAACCATTATAAAAATCCAATCTCAGCATGACCTACAAATGTAGAGGATAATTGCCACTGAGAATGTTGTGTTTGCGACTGCTGTGTTCCCTTTGATGTTGGCTTTATTGCTACAGCTCATGAAAGTCATTGTGTACATTGGCTGAATTTGACTAGTGGTAATCTGATCGGTAATTCTGATCGGCACTACCGTAAATGGCCCTTAAATGAATGCACTTTCAATCTCCTGACAGGTAGACGATCTGTATGCTATATATATTCTCTGGGCAATGAAAGTAGCAGCAATGTAACTGTGAGAATGGCTTTTGCTGCATGTTCATCAGTGCCCATGATTCGAAAATTCTGAATACCAACTTTTGAATTATATTTTATTTTGACATATTTTTATGGATTTTCATGTCTTCTGCAAGATTTAGGAAAAATAAATTTGAAAACCAGCAAAAAAAGAATGGTAAAGGGGGGGGGGGGGTTAAAATAGGGTAGGTAGGAAAAACCTGAACAAAGATTTTTTTTTTTTACTTTGGCCAAGTACTTACTGTGTTCATGACTTCCATCAGCCGAGCCAATGCTGTCTCTACCAGGACTCAACTGCTCGGAATCACCAGTCCGATTTGTGCTCGAGCTTGACTGGCTATCGTTTCTTCTATGCATATGCCCGGAACTTGACCTTTTTGACCTTGACAAAGCTATTCGCAGGGGAGAGAAATCTGGCTGTCCCTTTTCCCCGTTAGAATTAGGCGTTGATATTATCTCGATATCGGACGATGTTGTGGTGTCAATTTCATCACTAGAATTATGTCCGCTGTAAGTGCTCTTTTCACATTCTGATTCCGGTTTAGAGTGGTCTCCCTTATCAACGCTTGATCGACTCGCTGATGGACGATCCTGTTGCGGCTGAGGTTCATCTATAGCCTCTTCTATCATGCACTTAACATAGGAACTACTGCCAGCACTCCCATCGCTCTCTTCGTCATCTTCTGGCGAGGCTTTCTGCTCGGTGACAGTCATCACATCCTCAGGGATAGTTGTGTCCAAACTACTATCAAGCTTCAGTGTTTCCGTAGAATCACTGCTGGAAAACTGGTGCTTGTCACCTCCTAGAAACATATGATATCAAATAATTGGTTTGCCATGTCAATTGCCAAGCCTCAAAATATGGTGCCAGACAATAGCAGAATGAGGTCCCCAGAGGGTGAATTAGCGATGCTACAACGCACAGTGATCAAGCAATCACTAAATTCACTCTGGGGACCTCATTCTGCTTAGGCCAAAAAATATATATCTCTGTTTCCAATAACATGGGGGAAATTTTCCAGGCAGGCAGGGAGGGTTTTTTTTTTACACTTTTTTTTTTAACCATCCACTTGAAAGTGATAAAATAGTGTAGTACACCCCTTTAACATATATTAATAAGTTTTATTATCACATACATAGTGAGGTATGCAATTTTCCTTGAAGCAGGTGTAAATGTTTATCAGTTCACTTGTTCCAACTGCCAGGCTTTAAAATTGACATGCTTTTATACATGTTGGTAATATATTATACAGCTTGCTGGACTATTAGGTCGTAGTAAGTATTAAAGAGATTCTATGAAAATAAAGTTTCAGAGACAACTTCAATGTATATAGGCTACTAGTATGTGCTCCAGTGTGAAGATTCAAGGTATTAAGCTATGGCCATGGGTTTAGAGTTATTCCTCTTGCAAAGTCCATGCAGCTACCAGCCCAGTGAGCCCACAATGCAACAGTATCATCTGATACCTTTATTTATAAATTACATGCGGCCAGAACAATGTTACTATTCTTCCAGATATCATGGATATGTAGGAGTAAAGATATTTTGTTCCAATCTTCCCCTGAATATCTCTCTGAAGTAGGTTGGGCTTGAGGTTACACATTTTATGTAATTCTAATCATTACTGCCTACGCAATCCAGGTGTTGGTGTTGATAAAGTGATTGTTTTCTATGGAATATATACTTGCCCTTTCAATCAAACCTATCACATATTCCTTACAGTACATATATGCACATCAGATGATCAGAATGCGTGTTTAATATTTGTATACAGTGTGAGTTGTAACATCGAAGAGTCTGCCGTAAATAGTTACACTGAGTTGATTCGTGTGACCTGCACGTGTTTGGTCGGTGACACAGTGACCCAGTTGCTGTGTCATTCATAACATTCTTAACATACCGTTGTTTATTTAAAATGGGTTAAACTCGGGTTTCTGTGAAAACTCAATGATGTCTATGCATTTTATATGATAATGCTTTCTTCTGGTCAATGGTGATGGGGATTTCGGCTTTCACCTCGGCATTGTCGATTATCGATAATTCCCAGGGCTGATTACAGAATACAGACTGTCATGTTCCAACCAAAACGCGCATGCTTTTCAATGCTTAATTTTGTTGCGAACAGAGTTGTCTTTTAAGCATGGTTTGCACCCAATTCCGCAAAGGAATTTAAGGGAGCTACCAGTATAACACATTGAAATTTTAAAAATACACAGCCCATAAAAAGACGGGGGATTTCCAAAGTGACTCGTCAGGGTATAGTTTGATTTATGCCAGGCTATTCACTGCGTAGCATGACCGACCGGGTTGTCTTATTTATATCTAGAATGCGTGATCACATACCTGTACTCCGGCATACACATGCTTCAGTTGTGTACAGTAATGTCCTAAATAATCGACTCCTTTAACCACAGCAGAATTATGGGTAACTTTTCATGATTTAGTCGGAAATATGGCTTGTTGACAAGCCATATTTCCGACTAAATCCTGAAAAGTTACCCATAATTCTGCTGTGGTTAAAGGAGTCAATTAATTAGGGCATTACTGTATGCGATGGGTGTTTAGTTCTGCTGTTGGGATTGGGAAAACAATAAATATTAACACACGGGGCAGACACACGGACAGGTTACTATGGACTGGACTTCTGGAAAATTGAAAAAGAAATTGAGACCTCCAAGAAAATCTCAGCCAGGCCAGGTACCGGAAACAGACATTTCTTTTTTTGGCCTTAGGCCTCATCTTCTCTGGAAAGTATTATCAAATTTTTTTAGAATGTTTCTTTTTCTTTTTTAATTTAGTTTCTCTATATCCCAAAATTGGCTGATGAAACATTACATAATTGAGGTCCCGAATGGGTGCCCATTACCGTACTATCTTCATCATCTGGGAACTTAAATCTGTGTCTAGATTTCCCATAGCAGATGAGGCCATGAAGAATGAGGCCCCCAGAGGATGAATTTGGTTATACTAGCCAGCTGTGTGGGGTAGTGTCACTAAATTCACCAAATGGGTACCTCATTCTGCAATTGTCCGGCACCATACTAGTACTTTGGCCTGATACATTCTCTACTTAGCTAACAATACTCTGCAATTATAGAATTTTTATTACTACATATTTTCCCATTTTTATCCCATCATTGACACATGACAATAATATTAGTTGAAACAAACTGGATTTAAACTGTCAAGAGCTTTATAAAAGTACTAGCTGAAGCAGGCTCCCTTTGGGAGCCTTTATTCAGCGTCAGAGGGCCCTGAGGCCACTGTGTGCGCTTTGCGCACATTTGGACCTAAATATTCACATTTATTTGATTCTGAAATTTGACCCATAGTGAGCTAATTTTAAATTTTTTTTTTTTATTTATTTAATTAAATTTTATTAAATCAAAATTTTGAAAAACCAACCCCGCTATAGCCTCCGCCAGGTTACCCCGAGTCACCAGTCTTTCCCAGGAGACGGGAGTGATTGCTCTCGCACCCGCATGCACTCGTAATTTTCAATTCACGGGGTGCTAAAATTCGCACCCGTCCCTCTTCACAAAATACTAATGGGAGACTGTAATTGTTGGTTCAATATTGAACTATTTTAAGGTTTATTTAGATCCTTTATCATCTCAGTTCAACTATGGCATATTAAAGTGTAACTAGACATAGGTCTATTCCACAATGATTTTTTGTTTGAGCAAAAACCCAACTTACAATTATAGTATGGGTGCCATATTACACCCGTCTTTTGCATTACGGGAGCAAATAAATGCTCTCGCTGTATTTTCCTCGTGGGAAAGACTGAGTCACCAAACCAAATTTGGTTGAAATCGGTCCAGGGGTCTGGGAGAAAAATCCGAACAGACAGACGGATAAACAGACAGATCCTGCTCTTTTATATATATATAGATACTAGTATTAAGGAACTTCGAGATTATAATTTAGGAAACTTATTTCCTAATATAAACTTATTTCCTAATATGAATGAAGTTTTTCTAGCTTATTACCTCATACGAACAGCTGATATGAATGGAAAATTCCAGCTAACATGTATTACATATGAAAATTTTCTGGCTTGATTCACAACACAAAGGAAACTTTTCTAGCTTAATAGCTGATACAAATGAGGATTTTCTAGCTTAGTACCTGATACAAATGAAGATTTTGATGATGAACTGACAGTGCTATCATGTGAAGGGGACAGGACGTTAGACTCCTCTTGCAATAGCTCAGTAGGTAATCCAAGCTCAAGTAGACTGCTATCATGTGAAGGGGACAGGATGATAGACGCCTCTCTCGATAACTCGGTAGGTGAACCAAGCTCAAGCAGTGCACTTTCAAAATCACCTTCACAGTCTATGGCATGTGGTGCTCCAACACTTCCAGTATCACTTCCAGGGTGTGAGATCGTAAAACCCGAATGAATGGTATCATCATCTTTCTGATCTGCTACTAAAATGTCATCCACATCTAATGGCGTTTCCTTATCACAGGTGGTTTGCATGGAATCGAAGCTGTCACTCACAGAAAGATTTTCGGTCATACACAAGGCATCACTTCCCTGGAATGACGTCGCCTGTGCTGATTCAGAAGAAAGTTTCTCTATCGCCATTCGTTCAACAGGTGGTTGTGTATCAGACTCAGTTAGCGACTTAGTATCTGAAAATTCAGTTCCAACTTCCAAGAAACTCTCGGAGGAAATGTCTCTTGTCAAACTGGATTCTGACACAGGTGATAACAAACTTAACGAACTGGAAATAATAACATCCGAATCAATATTTTGCAGTATTTCAATATCTGAAGATGTTTCTTTAGCACTTTCACTTTTGGAGAATGATTCCACATTCATATCTGACGAATGTTTGAACTGGTTGACTGATACCGATGGCTGCGAAAGGGCAGCGAGTGTCAGTAAGTTACCTGCCTGTACTTCAGTGGAATCCTGACCAGCGTCCAGACATAGTTCTGACTCTGGAAAACCAGAATCAACATTTTGAATATCAGGTGGTTTAGCGGAATGATCAACGAGTTTAACATCGTAAGACGGAATGTTAAAAACAACAGGAGAAGAATTACTCAGAGGCACCAAAATGTCCAACTCTGAGTCAACAATACTCGGAAAGTAGCTTGAGTCTTGGAGTCTGTCATCATTTTCAGAAATTGACGTACGACTAGATTGAGCACTCATCGTCTCACTTTCCTTATTATTGCTGATTTTGGACGATGCATTTTCTAAGTCCTTTTCATTATCTTCTGCTTCTTCATCCTTAACTGGGGTTGATTTAACTACATCAACCTCTTCCTGCGATGGTGCCATGCTGCTTGTATCAGTATTATCTCTGCCATCGTTATCAACTCTAACTGAGTCAACATTATCATCATTCCTTTCAACAACTGGTGAACTTTTCTGAGAATCCTTCTTTGAAAGAAGACGTAAGGGCGAAACTCGTATTTCTGTTGAATCTCTCCGAATTTTGTCCGTTTCAATCTTTTTGTCACCATGTGGACTATCACTTGCCGTTTTTGGAGATCTGGGACTGAAAGGTTGGGGACTCGCAGATTTTTTTGTTGGCGTTAGTTGTTCAGTCTTCTCAGCAAGTGATGCCAGCGCACTAGAACCCCAAGCTGACCAGGTGGTTGGTTCTGTGCTCTGCGATTCCGTCACCTCTTCAGTCGTACTGGAGACATCACCTGGATTTGATTCCGTCACCTCTTCAGTCGTACTGGAGACATCACCTGGCTTCTCTGAAGCTGTGACAGACTGAGATCCTGAAGTTAAAGTATCAGATAATAGTCTTAAGGCCAAAAAAAAAGATGCTATGTTTCCGTACATCGACCGACCCTAATAATAACCCGCCGACCCTAATCTTTTTATTGATATTTTGAGAAAAAGTTAAAAATTTCTATAAAAAAAAAAACATTTTTTTTTTTTTACTGTTTTTACCACTAATGCACATAAATATTGATGGTCATTAGTGTTCAAAACACATGGTTTCTAACATATTCCTGTGAAAAGTGACCATGAAGTGACTGCTGTCTCAAACGCCCCCAGGTGTGTGAATGGTTGTTGACTGATGGGCATGCATTTCTCAATTTTAATTTCCTGAGAGTGGATCTCATGCCTGCTTTATGCCTTGTTTGGGTCTTATGGAACATAGGAACACTATCAACAAACATGGTGGGTGTTTATCTGTATATATACATGTACATGTATAGAGGTTATCACCACATGTTAGGTGTACATGTTTAGCTACTGTTTCCAAAAACCAGGCATGCTAGGTTGGGTTTATAGCCAAATTTATGAAAATATGGTATGTGAATAATAAAAAACATACTTTATAAGCATGAAGTAAGTTTGATCTTTTATCAATCTTAATGTATATTTCCACAGTGTTGATCAAGTAATACTTCCCCTCAACCCGAGTTGGCATTTTATGTCATTTCGGTCGAGGTAGTTCAATATTTCTGAAGCTGGATAGAAAATATCAAAATAAATTTTAAAAAAAATTCCCTACCCTAATTTTTTCGCTCTGTTTTTTTTTTGGCCTAACCTTTTAGATATTAGAATGGTTTCTCCCATTCAGTTATAAAAGTATACATTGGAACAGTCTATAATTCATGTGGATGGGTGTTCAGGTAATAAAAGCAGACCACACACAGGAAAGACAATATTAGAGCAGAATGATTCATATTCATTGGTGGGAAATGTTCAGATAATAATTTCAACAAATAACCTATGGTCATTTGTTACACTTATTATCTGAGCATTCCCTAAGGGAACTATAGTAATACCCTAAATAATTTACTCCTTAACCACAGCAGAATATTGGGTAATTATTCAGGATTTAGTCAGAAATATGGCTTGTTGCCATTCATGCCAACAATAAAACTCCATTTTAGTTTTAAAATGACCTCTAACCTCCAGTTATAAACTTGTTGTTTCTGACAATTCAGGCAGTATTCATTGGAAACACTAATGTAGTGTATAGTGATATGTATCGTATCGTTGCAGCCCTAGATTCTATATCCAATTTGAGATGAGCGGTAGGCCACCATAATGAGTGGTGCGCCACCCTAACGAGCGGTAGACTTTACTAGTTATTGAGTGCGCCAAGATTTTTTTTTTAAATCAGCCAGGCAAAATGAGGTGAAAATCAGGCCTGAATCTCGCTGAAAATATGGTGCTGGACATTTGCAGAATGAGGTCCCAGAGGATGGATTTAGTAACGCTAGACCGCACAGCGATCTAGCATCACCAAATTCACTTTCTGGGGATCTCATTCTGCTTATGCATCATCTTCTCTGGAAAGTATCTTTATTACCAAACTAACAAGTTTTTAGTTTCTTTAGAATGTTTCTTACTATTTTTTAGTTTAATTTAACTATATAACCAAATTGGCAGACGACACAATGCATAATAAAGGTGCCAAATGGGTGCACATCAATATCTTCACCATTCGAGTACTTTAATCTGAGTCTAGGTCTCCCATAGCAGAATGAGGTCCCCAGAGGACTAAAGAAACTAAAAAAAAATTGTTTATTTGATAATAAAGATACTTTCAAGAGAAGATGAGGCCTAAATAGAATGAGGTCCCCATAAATGAATTTGGTGAAGCTAGCCCGCTGTGCGAGGTAGAGTCACTAAATTCACCCTCTGGGGACCTAATTCTGCAATGTTCGACACCATATTTTCAGGTCTGGTGAGTATAATACCTTCTATTCCTCCTCCTCCTCCTCCTTGCCCTCCAATGTCAAGTGCTTTATCAATCTTCTTCTGTGCATTCTTGATAGCTTGAGACGCATAGCTAGTGAAGTTAGAAGAATCGAACCAACTCATAGTGAATAAGATAAACTGTTCATGCTTCAAATATGAGCTGCACCTAGAATAATAAAATAATGTACATGTATCTTAAACAATGTAGCTAAGTAATACACCTTAAATGCTGGTTGAATTTACACCATTTTTGGAAATACATCGCTAAATTTACGTTGAAATTGTTGAAGCGGAAACTATGGGTAACAAATTCAAATAAAAAATACTACAACTTATCAGGAGGTACTAGTAATAGTATGCCCAAATATGCTCCTGTTCGTAAAATTTAATTTTAAGTGATTTTCATCTTGTTGGAAGTTTTGAAGTTACCACAGTGCATCTGCACCTGTCCATTTTAGCGATGAAAATCGGAAGTACAGTAATGCCCTAATTAATCAAAGCCATATTTCCGACTAAATCCTGAAAATATACCCATAATTCTGCTGTCGTTAAGGAGTCGAATACTTAGGGCATTACTGTACTTATTGGGCCACATGCAGGAGAAATTGGAGGTCTTCCGTTTTTTTTAGGTTTTCCCTATGGCAATCCGGGAGTCTCAATGACAATCCGTGAAACTAACAGCTCTGATGACATCATAAAATGATTCCATCAATATAAGAAATACCTGTAAGACTGGAATTGATAGGCTACATGTGGCTGAATGAGTGACAAAATGAGGCATATGATATACTAGTTAGTCAATATTGCAATTGCCCAGTTTCCGTGGAATTACTTACAAGTCACTTTGCATCAAGTCAAATTCAACCTCCCACATGTTTGGGCTATAATAGATGTCGATAATAGCTTGTGTTTGTCATATTTTATCTTATTGATGAATCCATAAATACATCAAGAATGACAATGTTTATTGGGGCCGTCTTCACATGGAGCAGATATCACTCAAAGTCCTGAGGTACCGGGTATGTTAATTATGAATTCTAATTCATTCATTTACTCTCCTAACAAACAGGTAAATCCAACTTCTGTGACACTGATTGGTCTCAGTTGCCCAGCCCCAGGTGTTCACTGATAATTAAAAAAATCAGAATCCTGAGTGAATGTACTGATGTAGCCTTGCACTAAGTTGCAGATCATGATACACAATAGTAAACTGTGTAAACATACTTTTTGTTACATATGGTATGAGGCGGTTTACACTAAATGTGCCCCCCAACGACCACAGTGCCATACCCCCCCCCCCCCCCCCCCCCAATAACACACACACCAGTTTTTGGAAATTTGTGTCAAAATCCCCGAAAAACAGATATCCCCACCCCTACTTAGTATATAATTGACAAGTATGGAAAGCTGGTCACCTGATAATTGTGTACATTTACCATGTCACCGATCATTTCATGTTAAATTGCAACAATAAAAACGTTAATGTCACAAAAGTATCACTTCCCAGTAATAAAATATATATTTCATTTCATATTTACCGTAAGTGAAGTACTAGTAGCAAATTATCACTTTATAATTACTTTTATCCTATAAAACTTCCCAAACAACAGCGGCTCGTCGATTCCACGAGTCGCCATCCGAGAGTCAAGGGCAGATAATTTCAAACGCTTGTAAAATAGGATTATTTCGTCAAAACAGGAATCCGGCAATGGAATATACGTCAAGCTTCTGTCGCGTTGATGAATGCCAGTGGGATGTGATCGTTTTTTATTTATGCTTAAGCACAATTATTTGCAATTAAGCGCAACTAATTATGCTTAAGGGTAATTATTAATGCTTAAGTGCAAATAATTATGCCAAAGTGCAATTATTTTACACTTAAGTGTCGGCGCACACGATTCCAATTGTCCTCGATTAATCCGGGTGCAGGATAAATCGGGGACAATCGGGACCGTGTGCGCCTGACAATGGAGCGGATTTTGTCGGATCCGACCGATCAAACTGAGTTTGATTTGATCAGGAAAACCTGTCTCATGACGATGGCAATGCGCGTGTTTTGATTGTCACATGACCGATCGTCACATGACCAAAACCTCATTCAAATGTCGGAATAGTTAGCGGCAACCGCTATTCGAAATTAAATAAAGAATGCTGGTTGATCGACAAGGAACAACGGCTGGTAGACCTGTGGGCAGAAAATGAGTGCATGTATAATAATCGCAACAAGAGGGCGGCAGCTGTGGAAAGGTCTATTATGCCAATTTACGGCTATTGCTCGTGACCTCAATATATTATTAATATATTTATTTAATTTATTATTAATAAATATTAATCTTTAAAAATACATATTAATATAAACCACCATGACTAGCTATAGTAACTTGTTAGATAGGCTGACCACACCAGTTGGCTCCAATATATACTACAGTGACCATAGCATGCATATGACCGGAGTGAAAATCCGACTCGTGTGCACTGACACCCGTATGTGCCCGTACTAGCATTTTAAATTAAAATTTAGAATTTCGCGCGCGCGAGCAATAATTTTCGATTCGTTTTATTCGATCCGCGCTTTTGATCTTCTCGAAACTGTCCTTGACTCTCGTGGAATCAGCGAGCCGCTGTTGTTTGGGAAGTTTTATACGATAAAAGTAATTATAAAGTGATAATTTGCTACTTCACTTATGGTAAAAATGAAATATATATTTTATTACTAGGAAGTGATACTTTTGTGACATTAACATTTTTATTGTTGCAATTGAACAAGAATGATGAAACGATCGGTGATATGGTATATGTACACAACTATCAGGTGACCAGCTTTCCATACTTGTCAATTATATACTAAGTAGGGGTGGGGATATCTGTTTTTCGGGGTTTTCGACACAAATTTCCAACAATTGTGACACACACATTAGTGCTGAAACGGATATCCGGTTGACAACCGGCTACCGTCGGCAACCGGTTGAACTACGATCAACCGGTTAACCGCTATGTAATACACACATGCAATGCCACTGATAAAACCTAACGTATTCAGGTCCTTAATCGGCATAGACTGATAACAGTAGCTTTTAAACACGGGTACTTTATCAATTTTGCTACAAACGTTATCACTCAGAGGGGTATACATTCGAAATTACGCGTATTAAAAGTCAAAATCTGGTGCCAGATCAAAAGTCTTCCATGAATGGCAGATTACATAGTCTGGCATCGGCGGCTAAACATCAAAGATGCATGACGTCATCTTTGATGTTCCGATGTCCGGCAAAACATGTGTACTGACGCCACTGGGTCATCGGCAAAGATCAATACAATCGTTTTCACTGCAGTACGGCGTGGTCATTTGACATCTACTCTCCGACTGACTACTTGTAGACAGTATCATGTATACCCAAGAAATGAGTAAATCAGATGTCTCGGCACATTTCAAAGAGAAATTGGCAGAATGCAAACTCTGAGAACCAACCCTATTTACATACGCTCGGTCTATACTTCTAACATTACTGAGTTTGAGTAATCTCAGTCGATGAAGTTCAAATGAACTCGAATCAAAGTGGTGTTCCCGTGCGGTCGGACTTATTTGCATCCTAATGACTAATTCTCAGCATTTTATTGTCTTCTAACAGAAAACACTGTTTTCAGCTGTTTTTTAAATTTTCATTTGTTAACTTCATAAAGTTCACAAACTTCATAGTTGTGTTTATCGGTCGTCAGTCATCCTATCCATCACAAATCGCCAAAGAACACCCAGCAGTTAGAATACCTGAGTCACATGACTTAATAATCGGCCAGTCGGGTAATCGCTATAATGGCAATAAAAAACTGCCGATATTTGCATGTACGAACATATGTATATAGGTCACACAATATTCTTCCCAAAACGAGAACGATAACAAGTCAGGTAGCAGTCGCAACTGCAGTACAAACAGGTCAAGCATGACATGATGACACGTCTATTTATAAACACTGCGAGTTTTAGTTCACTGTGTTATCTGCCAAGTTGTCAACACGTGGCTTTGTGACGTTCGTGTTTGGTGATTTACATTCGTTTAATACAAGCTCTGTCTGTGTAAACATTACGCGAGTTTGCCATACAGTTAATAAATTTATCAAATTATGCTGATACATATTACGGTATAAATAATCAGTGTAAAGTCATAGGTTGAAAATAGCGGATAACCGGTTATGATCCGGTTACACGTCGCGGTTAACCGGCTACAAAAATAGGTCAACCGTTTCAGCACTAACGCACATACACCCACTAAATTCAGTGATTCACATAATTTGAACAAAAAAATAAATAAAAATAATTGACACTTGTCACTTCACTTGTTATAATTATCTCTGTCAACATATGGGCAACCTATAGAAAGGTATTTGAAAGAAGTAAGTCTTATGGAGTGGTGAAAACCAACGCAATTACTGTTATCTAAAATAAGTGAGCTTGACATAGAAAAAATGTGATAAAATAATACCGATGCGTAAATTTTGTGTTGATATCAGGAAGAAAATCGTTGATGCTTGATGCAACGCAATCAATGAATATACTTATTTGCGGATGAAAAATAAGCCGGAATTAAATTTAAACAAGACAGTCAATGACTGTGGTTCACGCACCAGACTGTAAAGACTGAGAAGACTGGGACTCTGAAGACTACAAGAGTCAGTACGTGACAATATCACTTCTAAACATGGACATAGCTGGAGATTCTCAGATGAGCAGGGCTCTTCAACTTGAAATTTATATTTACACACCACTGACAAATCTCCAACATCTTACCTTTTAAAGAAGACAACCATACCACAGTACTAAGTTCATAAAAATCCTTTTGCACACCCCCTCTTAGGTTGAATTTTACAACTGGTACCAGAATTTGAAGCTCTCAAACGTTTGAAAACATGATTACCAACCCCATAAAGTTAAAATGTGTGGCCAATTTGGTCCAACATTTTAACCTGAAGTAGGAACATATGGACTGTTAGTTTAAAAACATACATGTTGGAAAATCAAACCAAACTATGAGAACAATTCTATCCTATTTTTTTATGTGAACATCTAATCTACAACTAATGTTGGTATCGGGCATGAAATTTTCAACTGTTTAAATTTTGATCAAAGTAGGGGTCAAAACTCCACCCATCTACACTCCTTCCCCATTGCCCCAAACATTGCCCCCACAGGCTGCCTAGAAATAAATATTATTATACGAGTACCAAACAGGATAGAGGAGAGTTAAATCTCTTATCTCTGCCCCTATTAGAACAAATGTGAATCCCCATCTATGAGATCCATTCATCTAGCAATACCAATACACCCCCACTATCCAATAGGGTATGATTTCACCTGGATAAGTGGTGGTTAAGAAAATAATATTTGAACAGCTAAGTCTGTATTTAGTGTGTCTGACCTTTGCAGAATGAGGTCCCCAAAAGGTGAATTTAATGACATTGTTCCCCAAGGTGGAATAGCATTCACCCTCTGGGGACCTCATTTCCTAAAATGACCCCATTTGAACAAATCTGAACCCGGTCACCCAAGGCCCACCCATACCAAATATAAGCTAATATAGGCTCAATGGTTCTTGAGAAGAAATTATTTTAAGATTTACTATGGAGGGAAAGAGTTATGGCCCTAGCTTCGCACCTATTTGATCTGATGAACTTATTTGAACAAATCTGATTGTGAGTCACCTAGGAAACATGCACACTGAAATATATAAACATAATTGGTCTTTAATATGGAGAAGAAAACAATTGTTGATAGATGGATGGATAGACATCCCAAAAGACAGACGGATGGAAGGACAGCCTGACAGCAGAAGACAAATTCAATCCAATATAACCCCCAATTTTTCTTTGAAAAACCATGGTATGATTTCATCTGGATAAGTGGTGGTTAAGAAAATAATATGCCAGCCAAGTCTGAATATAGTGTGTCTGACATTTGCAGAATGAGGTCCCCAAAAGGTGAATTTAATGACACTATTCCGCAAGGCGGGCTAGCATCATCGGATTCATCCTCAGTCTGATTAGGCCTCAACAGCCATGGGAAACCTAGGAAGAGATTGAAGTTCTACAGTTGAAGTTTAATGCACACCCATTGAGCACCTCAATTATGCATTTTATCTTCTGCAAATTAGGGGGACATAGAAACTGAACAGAAGGGAAAAAAGTCAAAAAGTAACTAAAACAAAATTTCAATTTGATACTTAAGATACTTCCCAGAAGATGATGCCTAAGCATAATTAGGTCACAGGATGGTGTATTTGGTGATGCTAGCCTGCTGTACAGGGTAGCAACACTAAATTCACCCTCTGGGGACCTCATTCTGCAAATGTCAGACACACTAAATTCAGGCAGTTTGTTTTGATTTGCTAGCAGTGTTTTTTCCACAAAGCTGCCAGACGACTTATAGTATTCTAATCTAGATTATTCACCTGTATCTCTCTCTCTCTCTCCCTCTCTCCCTCTCTCTCTTTCTGCAGAGATATATCTGCTTCTGGATAGAACAGGTATTAAAGTTGGAAGTTGGAGATGATTGGGTGGAAGGAATGTTGGTTGGGTGCAGAGTGGGGGGGGGTTCGTCTGGACCTTGTGGGAGGGGGATTAGGTAATGGAATGTTTCCGTAATTTCATTAAAGATTAAAGTTTCATAACTCTGCAGATGTTATAATTGTGTCACTTTTTTCAAATTTTATAACATGTTTAAAAAATAATTTTGTTCTTTGTTAAATTGAGCAAGGTGAAAATTCCAAAAATCTAAATTTAACCAAAAATATTTTTTTTTAGTTTTGCGTTATGTCACTGGCTCCGCCCATTTTCGATCGAGTGACCTCATTTGAACAAATCTGAATCACAGTCCCCCAAGGGCCCTTTGTACCAAATATGAACCCATTCGGTCCAATGAAATTTGAGAAGAAGTCGTTGTAAGAATTACTATGGTGGGAAAGAGTTATGGTCCTAGCTTCGCAACTATTTGACCGGGTGACCTCATTTGAACAAATCTGAATGTGATTCACCTAGGGAACACCCACACCAAATATGAACCCATTCCGTCTTACGGTTCTGGAGGAGAAGATGATTCTTGGCGGACGGACGGATGGACGGATGGACAGACGAACGACGGACGAGGAGTGATGACTATAGTTCCGAAACGACCCGTTCCCTATAGTTCCACCGGAGACTTCGGGGTGAGCTAAGAACAAGAAGAAGAAACACCTGACTAATACAAGAAAACTAAGATGCATGCATCAGGTCGGCCGTGAACTATCTACCATAGAATTGTTGTAGCTATCGATTATACATTTTGGAACACCTGTCTGTATGTATGTGTGTATGCGTGAATGCATGTGTGTATGTGTTATAGACTCTAACACTGCTCGACTGATCCGACTCGGATTTGGTATTTAACGTGTCAACTTGACCTCGCCCATAGGCATGTTTTTGGACCTTGACCGATCCGACTAAAAATTTGTGTGTAGGACTACTTCGATCCCGGGAGCAATATGGACGGGTCCAATTTCACGTGGGACCATGTTCTCGAACGTGCTGATATAGGCATGTTTCTGGACCAATTGAACAATAGTTTGGCCAGACGCTGTATATACTGGGTACTGTCCAGATGGAGGCGATCACAAAAAAAATCCCTAAATAGCCCGAACGAAGTCGAGTACATCAGCTAGTTTAATATATATTTTGGACATTTGTCTGTCTGTCTGTCTGTTAGCTATGGCCGGGAAAACTGCCGGACAGATTTGACGAAATTTGATACCTAGGGGAAATTATTTCCAGGGAGTATTTTGGACGGGTCAAATCTTGATCCCGACCTGACTTTGACATTCAAAAAGATCAATTCAAGGTCAAATCTGGTAAAACGGAAGTATTTCAACGAAATATAATACCGATACCTACTGTTACTTTTGTCCCAGGAGTGTTTCGGGTGGGTCAAATCATGACCCTGACCTGATCTTGACATTCAAAATTGTCAATTCAAGGTCAAATCGGGTAAAGCCGGGCGGATTTCGACGGGTACTTTTGTCGTGACTTTCCGGGGAGTGTTTTGGACGGGTCAAATCGTGACCCGACATGACGTTCACCTTTAAAATGGTCAATTCAAGGTTAAATCGCGCAATTCTCCGAAAATCAGAGGGGAACATCCCGGACGAAGTAGGGTCCACCAGCTACTATTATATATTTCTAGATTTAGTTACAAACTAAATACCTGTATATTGTACAAAGAAATGTTTGACAAATATATCTGTATCAATATTACCATACGGGTCATTAAAATAGATACGACGAAACAAATTTTGAAGGGTGCATGTATCAGGTAAATTTTTATATTTCAAATGATGACAGGAATGCGGAAAGTTGAAGTACCTACGTAATACTGGCTATCCGAATGAAGAGATATACATGTATATAAAAACCAAAATAGAAGATGACTGCTGGCGACAATGTTTTCCAAAAAAATTCAAAGCATTCGATAGCTCCCATCTAGTTGTCAGCCCGAAGATCAATATAAAGTGTGGTGACTATCAGATGAGGGATATGTCTGTACAGTTGCTAAACAATTCAGTCATGCAAAAGAGGATCAAACAGTAAGATACCAAATTGCTGCCTGTGGTAATGTTTTTTAACGAAATTCGGGAAAATTAGATTACTCTCACCCTGGTTATCCAGAAGATCATTGTGGAATCTGGTGACGATCGGACAAGGGGTGTCGTCTGTAGGATCAACCAAATTATTTAGCCATAAAAATAGTAAAATTCAAGATCACCGCTGGCAGTGATGTCTTCACAAGGACAGCTTGAGAACAAAACATGGCTCACATCTAGCGGTGACCCAAACTATCCACATGAGAAAAAGTTCTCCAATAAAAGCTGGCTGCAGGGTGCGCCAATTGATTCAAATTCGAAATTTAGCAGGGTGTACTGCTTGTGGCCATGTTTTCCCCGCAAATTTGATAGACTGATGGACAAAACCACTGAATCCGTTGAATCAATATACATGTATACATGGATTAATTTATATGCATTGTTATACACAGTACTGGTATATAAAGGTACTGAAAATAACAATATTACTAGTATACACAAAATAAACCATATATCATGGCTATGGGTTCTAATATCCGAATATGACAGCTGAGAACTTGGTGTGAATTGAAGAGTGGTGGTGTCTCAAGCATATCTAACCCTCCACGTTAGAAACATGCCATTAAATGGCATAAGTATAATCTAGCTTGAGAACAGAAGTTATCCATAAAACCCCCCTTAATTCAACCAGGTCCTCGCGCGTTGTATGGTCGATCACATGATGATCTAGGGGGGGGGGATTAGAATTGTTTTATAAAAACAGCACTGCATGTAAATATAAAATAAAATAGTGCTACATCTTATTACAGATTATTGCCATATATAATCAGTGACTATACAGACAGTCTGACAAAATAAAGTTTCAGTGACACTCTATCCGAAGAGGGGAATAATTCCATCTGTTACAGTCAATGGAGCAATTATGAATCTGGAAAGGTGAAATTTCTAAGTAATACTAGATATCGACATGACGCGATAACATATAACGTAAATTCAATATGGCCGCTGGCGACCATTTTTCCTATAAAATTAAAAAAATATTTGATAGCTCTCATCTGATAGATCAATATCAAGATAAATATGAAGTTTGGTGATGATCGGATGAGTGAAGTGGACTGTGCTAAACGGTTTAGTAATGCTTAAAAAGATTCTTACCTTAATATTTTTATGTTCACATTATAAACTTCACTAAGTCATCTTTGTCATGTATTGAGTTTGATATCTTTTGTTAACAGTTTATAAATCATGTATGTCTCATGTTTGTTATTTTAATTTATGTGTTTATTATCATTAAATAAAGTTGCATTCCTTAAAAAGATTCTTACCTCAATGTTTTTATGTTCACTTTATAAACTCCACTGAGTCATCTTTGAATTTGATATCCTTTGTTAACAGTTCATAAATTATGTATGTCTCGTGTTCGTTATTATATTATATACACTTTATAGTGTGTTTCAGAACGAAAAAAAAATGAATAAAATCAACAAATTTGTAAATTTAAAAACAATTCAAACGTTGTTGTATTCCATGTCCCAGCCCGGACATATACACCAAATTTCATTGAGAAACAACGGACCAAACGCCATATAACACCCCGTATACATCTTTTATTCCGAGTTGGCCTTTTATTCCGAGTTGGCACGCGTCGATTGGGGCGAGTTAGCCCTGGGGCGAGTACGCCGATTCCGGCACCTTTTCTATTTGCAGCAGGTATCCGTTTACGCTGGTTTACGCGTAATTTAATTTACAAAGTTCCCCAATTGGTATCGTAAATAGAGCGACCTTATTTGACAGAGAATGCCTCTGTTATTGATTATAAAGTTGCTATACATTAAAAACGACAAATTCACATGCTCGTTCAAGCACAGTAGTCTATTTTCCCCATGTTAAAGGACATCCACAAATACTAAATAACGCTAACCTACTGCCGAATGTTTTACACGACAACTGTTAACATATTTGGGCTGAATTCATCTGACGCGGTATTATTCCTCAAAATAAACAACAAAACCATCGTTACTTGGAAATGTAGTTTGGGCTAACATTTACATAAATCCTCCACATCATTTATTCGACACACACGTCAGATGAAAAACAGACATGAAGTAACCGGCCAAATTGGCCGAAATAATACCTTGTCACAAACCACAGGAGTTTGTGAACATTTTTAAAACAAATTTAAAACAAACACAATCTCAATAAAACAAAAAGTACCGAAGGGTATGTACACATGTTTTGAAATCTCGTTCCAAATGACGTTTAGGTTTCGTATCTGCCACTAACCAGGGCATTCCTGACTCCAAGCAGAACAAGACGGCTGTCAATCAAGACTAATCTGCCACATGATTTATGTTATAACAAGAATGAGAAAAAATGATTACGTTCCAATGAACATTGAAAATGAGCTGAAAACAAACTGCTGATGGGCGCCGGTCACAAACCCTGTGTACCATTCATCACATTTCCAAATCCTGTGTCAAGCTGCAAAACAGAGTTCAGTCCCCTCGCTACGCTATATCTGACCGCTACCGGCACGTGTATTTTATTAATTAAATCTAACATTTTTTATTGAAGTGTTTTGTCAGTTACAATTCATTCTAGCTTGATCTAGACAATTTTCAAATGGATATGGACAGTTCAGTTTGTCAGAATGATGCAGAATGAATTGTAACCTACAAAAGACTAAAATAATAAATGTGACATTTCTTCACATTACGTGTAGGTGAGGGTAGCGGTAAGTCCTGTGCAGGGGACTGCACTCTGCGTAGAGCATGACCCTGTGTACCCTTAATCACGTTTTTTGGTGAGAGTGACCCCTTCAGCCTCATGCAGTGTGGGTTCACTTTTCTCTGCGCCATGAGATCATATAATGCCATAGATTTACCTATTATTATTTCACAGCCGCAGACCTACGTTTCTAAAGTCATATATTGTTATAGATTTACCTATCATTATTTCACAGCCGCAGACCTACCTTTCTGATGTCATATAATGTCATAGATTTACCTATTATTATTTCACAGCCGCAGAGCTACGTTTCTGAAGTCATAAAATGTCATAGATTTACCTATTATTATTTCACAGCCGTAGACCTACCTTTCTGAAGGAAAAAAAGTTCATTAAGGAGCACTCATTATAATATTTTTCAGAGACATTAAAATTGTATATAAAATATAAGTAAATAGATAGAACGACACACGTGTGTTAAGAACTGGTTAACGTTATGGCGCGAGTTCGTATTATATATTTGTATTTTGCAAAAGTAAAGCAATGGATGTGCAATAAAGAGCGTTTCTTGTGGATATTAAAGATGTATTTAGGATACTATACCCCCAGATATAAAACAATAACATATAACAATCGAATTTCACATCTTTTTCTGATTTAAAAATATTGAACACCAATAATTATATAACACTGTATATCTAGACCTATAAATAGGCCTACAAAAAAATGGCATTTATTATTGAAAACAAAATGAAAAAAATAATTTTTGGTGCCCCCAGGTGCCCCTCTAAAACATCGATACGATATGAAATAAACGCATATCAAAATCAATATCAAACAAAATATCGTCTTTCTTGAAGCACTTCTCGTTCCAAGCATGTTATTTTATACACTGGAATCTAAATACAAAGTAAAAAAAAGCTTCGGTCTGTTTTATTTTATTTTCATGACAACGAATAATAATGGGGCGACAACTGTATAATATATAACGACAAATAGATTCAAATTAGTCATTTTCCCGTGAAACTAATGCCAGACAAGCGAGGTACACAAATTGATGACATCTGAGATTTCAACATAAAGTATTACACCATGTCCCTCTTCTGTTCCTGTGGCTAGATGGGTGTTGTTCATAATATATCTGATTGATAATCACCTATCACTGATCGGTTGATATTAATAGTATTGTATTAGACGAAACATGAAGAATGCATGTGATAATTTTTTATTGAAACAATCGCATACAATAATGTACACGCAATGGATTAATGGAATCATATAACGTGTACATACCAATATGTATTTGAGTGATGATCAATTTTCTAGGCATTGCAATTAATGCCATTCCGGGAGAAGACATATATGGCTGCCTGCATGATGATAGAGACGGAGTCAATATATCCACACTATACATTTATCAATGCACACATTAGGTGACAAATTCGGACGAATTAAGATAATACTGATCTCATTTATAAGTGTACCGTACGCATGTACATAATATACTCGAGTATTGGATGTGTTATTTATTTAACTATAGTTCGATAACCAGAACGAGAGAAATTAAAGCCAGTATAATCACTATATCGAATTTGAGGTTTGAGAATATATGCGCCGTTTTAAGAAATGAAAAATCTATCAAAATAGATGTTCCTGTACACATTACGTATACAGGTGAAATCACAATGAGTGGCATCAAACTCTGGGTTGTGTCAGTGATATGGTTGTGTGCAGCTACGATGTTCTTGTTTACCACTCAATATATCCCCATCCACATCCTTCTCTCCGGCATCTGAACTATCAGAAGCATTCTGAACTCCTCGACCTGTGACCTCTGAAACGGTGACGGAATCTGACGAGGTTTGCCGAATGCTATCAGAAGGTGGTCTTCGAGAACATACCTAGACTTGTACCCTGTCCCAACTCTGCTACTCGCCCGTACTCAAATACGTTTGCTGGCCTGGGTACTAGGCTAGAACATACCCCATGAACGGTTTCTCGTGACGTGTATTCTTTGAGAGGTTCTGCAACATTTCGTCAATGGATTCCCCACTATAAAATTGAATGTATTTGAGCCACATATTTGTCTGGGAACTTAAATACAAATATGTTAACCGTTTTTTTTAAACATATCTAATATATATATTGTACTAATATGTTTTTAAAAATCGGTTCCCGGACTCTCTGAACAATGATTTGCAACTGAATAATTTAGGACATAGGTAGGCCTATGGTAGTCCAACAAATTAGACGATTCGGATTAAGACCTATTTTAATATTTGGACATTTATGTGGCCTTAATCCCTCATCGTCCAACAAAGGGCGTGAAAACTTTGAACGCTACGAAGCCGCAAGATTTATGTTAGAAGGGTTAAGATAATCGTAAATGTCCAAATATGAAAATATATCTTAACCCGAATAGTCTAATTTGTTGGACTAGGCCTATGGTTGATGTTGTTATTTTAGATGTATTCTGTTTAATCCGTGCTGATAATAAATTAGGACATTTTTTGCAACGCAATTAGTTATGGTTGATCCTAAATCCATGCATTTGTAGAGCTGATGATGTTATTTTAGAAATTAGATGTATTCTGTTTAATTCTTGTTAATTTGAGGCTGGAAAAATAATTGTCCAATATCAACTTTCTCCCACTGAGACACTAGATAGTTACGTGATTTCCAATTGCATTCAGGGATATGATTTGGGGTCTGCCCACCCCCCACCAACTTTGTTATAATTTTTCAACAGTTGGAAATAAATTTCATTCCAGACTCAAAATAAGTTGGAAATGTTACACCACATATATGATCAAATCGTTCCCATTGATATTCAAGTAATTTGTGGAGAATTTGTTGTTTTTTCATCAACAGAGGCATATTTTTCTACTTTTGGTCTTAAATGGCCATCAGTTGGAATTTTCCAAATTTAAGGGGGGGGGGGTGTCAGGTTGGAAATTTCCAATAATTGGAATGCTGGACTCTGAGGTACCAGTTGGAAAGTTCCAACCCAAGGGCTACAAATGGATTGATCTGGTTCAATAGGGGGGTGCATTTGGAAATTTCAAAGCATACATATCCAAATGGAGACCCTCTAGACTGTATGATGCACATATTGTCGACATCTGGTGGACCATTTGACGATATTCGTGATTCTGTTGTTAAACAAATCCAACATAAGGAATCAATTTCGAACACGCAGCTGACAAATAGCGGATGTCCGTGTAACGTCGCATGCATTCAGGATCAGTTAGCTAATGTGCTCACAGAACTCACCCTGATGAGATCGAATCGTGCGTCTGAGAAAGAACGTGATGATAAACGATTTTCTGTGATGGAAGCTGATCTCAATATATTGAAAAATAAACAAACAGATATTGCACAGGAGATTGTAAAATTGAGGACCAGTATCTCTAAAACGTCTTCAGCAAATCAATCAAACACAACAGCGATCAAGCAGCTGTCGGAGACGCACAGTGAACTTAATCTCGCATTCGAACGGATTAAAGATGACAAATGCCTTGGGATTGATAATATTAAGAACCAACTAAAGCTCATAAAATCTGAAGTTGGTATTAACAGAGATTCACACGATAAATTAGTAACGGACATCTCCAAAAAGATGAAGTCTATCAAAATTTCCACAGTGAAATCAGACGCGTTCAAATCGAGGATCAATTCAATAGCCAAGCGTATCACCGTGACCGAACATACCAACAAAAGCAACAAGGATATCATGGACACTGTTGAACAACGAATAAATACTATGTTCGAACTTTTCGCATCGAACATGACGTGTAAATACGAAGAGTTGTGCTTATTCGTGACATCGAATATACCCGGGTCCGATGACAATCTTTCCCTTGTATTAGACTCTACTTCACCTCCAGCAGCTATAGTGAAACCTGTACCTGGTCGTGATTCCTCCTTTGACCACGAATCGAAAGGACGTGGAAATGTCAAAGAACAGTTAACATCGACTCCAAAATCAGGATTCTCCTTACCGGGTGACATTAGTTTCCCGGGTGCTAAAGTTCCACCGAACACTGTTAACTCTGACATTTCTGTCGACGTCCGATTTGCAAATTCAGCATCGCATCCAATCACAAACAGCGTAGATAAACAGCTGATTCGATCACACAAGCAGTCACCTTCTGCATCGGAGATAAGCGCTAACAGTGTATCTGCAATCGTTTCGCCCTCGAACGATTTACTAGGAATGTTATCTGTGCCTGAAACCGACGATTCACCTGGAGCGACAGACCGTCGCCAATCGGTCACAAACAACAACGACAATCGAACGGACACAGCTAATCAAGGAGGCTTCATGGGCGTCCCTGTTCATCGCAAAAGAAGAACCCGCAAGTTCTTCCTTAGCCGCATCACTCCAGAAACATCGGCGGACGATATCGCAGACTTTCTCATCAACAAAAACATGAACCCAATCTACATTAGAATGATGAGGAGTTCAATTACAGGAACCCAATCTGCTCAACTTGTACTTCCAGTGAGTGAGGCCGGTATGCTAAATGATAAGAGACTCTTACCAAGGGGTGTGATGTGCCGCCCTTGGAATATTGACCCTCCTCGAAAACCCTCCCCTGATGGACAGCATGCTGGACCCGAGATCCAGATGGGATAAACAATCACGTGCACGAACATTAATTCTGTCATAACGTCTCTATCGATAATGGAGTTTAGATTCGTAACATGGAACGCCACAGGGGCTAGATCTTCTTCTTTATATTTATGCAAACTCTTGAAATTAAATGTATACGATGTGATAGGTATATCTGAACACTGGTTAGACGAACAGAACTTGACATTTCTGGATTCACTCTCTAATCAATACGTGTCAGTAGCAAAACCCGGAAGGAGGATCACAACTTCGTCAGGAACTTCATTTACGCGTGATGGTGTAGCACTTCTGATACGATCAGACTTAGCACATATGTGCACGTATTTGGAGACAGATAGTGCCAGAACTATAGCCATACAAATAAAATATGGCGACCTGTCTTTGATTCTAATCCAAACATACCTACCAAGCACTAACCACGACGACAGTTTCTTCAGGGATTGTCTGACTTCGCTGGAAAGTTGTGTTGTTCAGATGCGAAATCTTGGTCAAGTAATAATAATGGGTGATCTCAACGTGCACCACAGCGACTCGACCTCACTGCCGTGTCCACAATCGCATCTAGTTCGCTCACGTGCATTCCAAACGTTCCTCCACGACATGGAATACTTCTCCCTATGTGGCAACAGTGCACTAACTGGCGGAAGGCCCACATTCTTCCCTTTTGCACCGGGCAGTAACCCGACCATCATTGATCACATCCTGATGCCCGAGGCATCCGCGGATATGGTCACATCGTGTCTCGTTTTCGATGATGACAATGACAACACAACATGTCACGTACCAGTGGCATGCACTGTGGGCATCCCAGATATAACCGCGCATCATCCAAACATGTTCACCAAACCTCTATTCAACTGGAAGCGTCTGGATCAGCTTTTATATAATTCACATCTAGAGTCATGTTGTGTCGATTTCGATTGGGTGTACTCTATGAACATTGGCAGTCATTCTCTGGATAATCTATACGACCAAATTGTAAATGTTCTTCTTGCTGCTTCCGAATTAGCGGCGGGTTTCAAACAATTTAAATATCATTTGAAACCATATTGGAATACCAAGCTATCAATGCTTCACAAGGCTTCGAAATCTAAAAGACTGGCGTGGATTGAAGCTGGTAGAGAATATTCAACTGAATCGCGTACTTACCGTGAATACAAGGAAGCCAAACGTGCATTCAGACGTGAATTTCGATTTGCTGCCGAAAATCATCATCAAAGCATGTTGGACGAACTTGAACGTTTTGCTACTTGTGACCAGGTTGCTTTCTGGAAACAAGTTAACGCTGATCGCAACAAACCATGCCCAGTTGGTTCCGCCCTTATCTTCGACGAAAAAGTGGTGCGCGATCCAAATGACATTATTTCTGGATGGAGGTCATATTTTGCGCAACTATTCACTCAAAGTAGTCACTTGGACCCGGTCTTCGAGTCGGAAGTAGAGAGAACTGTCGAAAATCTATTATCATCATCAGTTGATCTTCCGAATGTTTACTATGGGGAAATCACAGTACACGAAATATCCACTGTTATTCGCTCGCTGAGGCACAACAAAGCGGGTGGTGCAGACGCCATTGTCAATGAACACCTCATATACATTAACACACAACAGTCGTTCATTAACCTGTTATGTTTGTTCTACAACCGTATACTAATACTTGAACATATACCAGTAAAGCTGAAAATTGGCATTATCGTACCACTCTACAAAGGACTCCCGAAACCAAGAAACCGTCCAGACAGCTATCGCGCCATAACATTGTTACCTGTCTTGTACAAGGTATTCGAAGGCGTTATTCTCAACAGAATTTCACATAGTTCTATTCTCTATGGATTTCCACACTCACTACAGAATGGCTTCCAGAAAAATATAAGTTGTTCGATGACGTCCTTCATCTTACAGGAAGTCATCAACTACGCCAAGGACCAAGGATCTCGGGTGTATACCTGCTTTTTGGACTCTCAGAAAGCATTTGATAAGGTTTGGCACTCTGGTCTTCTGCTGAAATTAAATAACCTAGGCATAGGAGGCAAATTGCTCCGCCTGATTGCCAACATGCACCGTGACTGTACGAGTCGAGTAATATATAACGGATGTATATCTGATCCACTGAACATAAGTCAAGGTACCCGCCAGGGTGCCGTGTGTTCTCCGTTTTTTTACCTCGTCTTCGTGAACGATCTCATTAAAGAACTATCGTGTGACACCAATGGACTATCTGTTAATGCTATCAAGTGTGCTGCTCCAACGACAGCCGATGACATCGCAATCATGTCACTCACAAAACACGGCCTCGACTCGATGCTCTCAACCTGTTTCAAATACAGCACAAAATGGCGGTTCGAATTCTCATCTTCCAAGAGTCAGATTGTAGTATTCAACGAATCGAAGCAACAGCACAATTCACATACTAGGTCGTGGTCCATCGGGGGGACCCCCATCACTGAAAGTTCGGAGTGTGTTCATCTCGGTATCTTACAGACGAAATTCCACACCCCAACAGTGCGAGCAGACATTATGTCAGATAAATTGAGACGGACATACTTCTCGGTGCAAGGAAAGCGGGCGCTACAATCAAGCACACCGAGGACTATTGTCAAAATAATGAAGTCTGTTGTATTTCCTAGAGCCCTATACGGAGCCGAATTATTACCGCTTACCAGCACCGCTGCAATTCAAACCCTAGAGAAGAGCCTGCGTACCTGTGTTAAACATTGTCAGTCTCTACCAGTTCGTGCGCGAACTACTCTGTCGATGGGCCTTCTAGGAATGTTACCTATAGAGAAGGAAATCCACATCAAAAAACTTTCTTTCATCGGAAACTTAATTCGTCTTCCAATTGGTCATCAGGTTCCGCTGGAACTTTTCGTTTTCAAGGCACACCAGTACATTCTTTTCGACAAACGACCATTTGGATTCGTAACAGATGTGATGCCACTCCTTGAAAAATACGACCTTCTGGTGTTTCTTCTAGATTTCCTTGACGCTGGGATTTTCCCAGGGAAACAAGAATGGAAGAACCTCGTCAAAACTCAAATTGAAAACTGCTACAGGGCAGAGTGCTTGGAATGTATTACTAGCGATCCTGAGCTGTCTTTCTTCTCGCAATGTCACTCTGACCCTCTCACTCTATGGGACGTCTGGTATCTCTATTCCCGGAACCGCCATCGCTCAAGGGAACTGCGTAATCTCGCACTTCTCCTGAACAAAACCACATATGCAAATAACTTGTGCTGCGCTCAATGTGGCTTGACATATAATAATGAAATTATACATGTAACGTTTGAGTGCTGTGCAGGAGTGTTGATTCGTCTTCGCGATATATTCTGGGAAAGAGTGATTGATATACAGGGTATAGAGCAGTACGAGTTTTTAGCTTCCCTCTCGGGGGAGCAGCTTTCGTCACTTTTCCTAGGAAACGTAAACATTCTCGAAAGATCAAATACTTTGATTAATGTTGGAGACCTTATCATCGATGCTGCTGTCTTTCTTCTTCGTGCCTGCAACATTGTGAAGGGAGTACAGAATTACTAAAGATTGGATATTCTCAAATTTATCCGGCCGTGTACATATGTATAGTCTATTTCTCCATTAATTGTTATGTTGTGTAATATAATCTCTCCATATAGGAGGCAATAAAGATATATATCTCCCTCTTCTGTTCCTGTGGCTAGATGGGTGTTGTTCATAATATATCTGATTGATAATCACCTATCACTGATCGGTTGATATTAATAGTATTGTATTAGACGAAACATGAAGAATGCATGTGATAATTTTTTATTGAAACAATCGCATACAATAATGTACACGCAATGGATTAATGGAATCATATAACGTGTACATACCAATATGTATTTGAGTGATGATCAATTTTCTAGGCATTGCAATTAATGCCATTCCGGGAGAAGACATATATGGCTGCCTGCATGATGATAGAGACGGAGTCAATATATCCACACTATACATTTATCAATGCACACATTAGGTGACAAATTCGGACGAATTAAGATAATACTGATCTCATTTATAAGTGTACCGTACGCATGTACATAATATACCCGAGTATTGGATGTGTCATTTATTTAACTATAGTTCGATAACCAGAACGAGAGAAATTAAAGCCAGTATAATCACTATATCGAATTTGAGGTTTGAGAATATATGCGCCGTTTTAAGAAATGAAAAATCTATCAAAATAGATGTTCCTGTACACATTACGTATACAGGTGAAATCACAATGAGTGGCATCAAACTCTGGGTTGTGTCAGTGATATGGTTGTGTGCAGCTACAGTGCTAAACAAATTGAGCATTGATACGATGTTCTTGTTTACCACTCAATATATCCCCATCCACATCCTTCTCTCCGGCATCTGAACTATCAGAAGCATTCTGAACTCCTCGACCTGTGACCTCTGAAACGGTGACGGAATCTGACGAGGTTTGCCGAATGCTATCAGAAGGTGGTCTTCGAGAACATACCTAGACTGGTACCCTGTCCCAACTCTGCTACTCGCCCGTACTCAAATACGTTTGCTGGCCTGGGTACTAGGCTAGAACATACCCCATGAACGGTTTCTCGTGACGTGTATTCTTTGAGAGGTTCTGCAACATTTCGTCAATGGATTCCCCACTATAAAATTGAATGTATTTGAGCCACATATTTGTCTGGGAACTTAAATACAAATATGTTAACCGTTTTTTTTAAACATATCTAATATATATATTGTACTAATATGTTTTTAAAAATCGGTTCCCGGACTCTCTGAACAATGATTTGCAACTGAATAATTTAGGACATAGGTAGGCCTATGGTAGTCCAACAAATTAGACGATTCGGATTAAGACCTATTTTAATATTTGGACATTTATGTGGCCTTAATCCCTCATCGTCCAACAAAGGGCGTGAAAACTTTGAACGCTACGAAGCCGCAAGATTTATGTTAGACGGGTTAAGATAATCGTAAATGTCCAAATATGAAAATATATCTTAACCCGAATAGTCTAATTTGTTGGACTAGGTCGATGGTTGATGTTGTTATTTTAGATGTATTCTGTTTAATCCGTGCTGATAATAAATTAGGACATTTTTTGCAACGCAATTAGTTATGGTTGATCCTAAATCCATGCATTTGTAGAGCTGATGATGTTATTTTAGAAATTAGATGTATTCTGTTTAATTCTTGTTAATTTGAGGCTGGAAAAATAATTGTCCAATATCAACTTTCTCCCACTGAGACACTAGATAGTTACGTGATTTCCAATTGCATTCAGGGATATGATTTGGGGTCTGCCCACCCCCACCAACTTTGTTATAATTTTTCAACAGTTGGAAATAAATTTCATTCCAGACTCAAAATAAGTTGGAAATGTTACACCACATATATGATCAAATCGTTCCCATTGATATTCAAGTAATTTGTGGAGAATTTGTTGTTTTTTCATCAACAGAGGCATATTTTTCCACTTTTGGTCTTAAATGGCCATCAGTTGGAATTTTCCAAATTTAAGGGGGGGGGGGGGGGTGTCAGGTTGGAAATTTCCAATAATTGGAATGCTGGACTCTGAGGTACCAGTTGGAAAGTTCCAACCCAAGGGCTACAAATGGGTTGATCTGGTTCAATAGGGGGGTGCATTTGGAAATTTCAAAGCATACATATCCAAATGGAGACCCTCTAGACTGTATGATGCACATATTGTCGACATCTGGATTAACCACTCGTCATTCATCTGTCTGTCATCTGTCTAGCCATCTGTCTGTCCATAGACACTTTACACATGGTGCGATAACTCTAACATTTTTAATCCAATCAGAACCAAAATGTGTTTCTCAGCCAAAAATATAGATCAAATTCAAATATATGAGTTATGGCCCTTTTTCATCCTAGAATTCATGCATGTTGCAAAACTTTTTAAATAAAAATTTATATGATCGGAAACAAATTTGGTATTTGAGTTTCTCAGACCAAAACAAGGATCGAGTTTGAATATGGGTTTTATCCATTTTTTTAAATGGAGTTATGGTCCTTTTTCGAAAAAAAGAATATTTTTGTAATTTTTATTTTTAGATTGAACTGCTTGCTCAATTTAATAAAAAAAATGAGAGACCGATCACGATCGGCAGATGTTAACCCATCCCTTGGAAATAGTAAATTACTCTGATCGGAATCATAAATAAGAGTTTTGATTTTGAATTATAGAGTATACTGTTATGTACTATTATAGACAATGTACATAACACAAATTATTGGAATTTATGGGTCACTCTCATTTATATAAGAGAATGCACTGGAACAGGATCTGTAAATGCTGCACCACCACAGCCTTGGGTTAAATGTGAAAAGGTGACATGGACATGGAATACTTGGTCAAGAGATTCCAATTTAAGTTTACAATGATAATGTATCAAATTCTACCAACAACAGCCATCAAGATAAACACCTCACTGCTGACCCATTAGTATCAATTATACAGCATGTCAACAAATCACAGGCATTGTTTATGTTAAAAGGCTGGCATCTCTATGAAACCAAGGCCATCTGAAGAGCACTAGAGTGATGTTCTAGTCTACTGTTAACAGCATGTGATGTGTATTGTTGAAACTTTTTTTAAATTAGATACCATAGCTTTCTTTATCTGCACATTGGCATAAGAGACTTCAGAAAATAATATAGCCTGATCAATAGCTAAGTAGTCCAAAGGCATGGAATAGAATTGGTGAATTGGGTTTAATGTCGCTCAAAACAAATATACCAGTACATAACAGAAGATTTTGAAAATGTTTTGAGTTATCGCACACTGCGTAAAGTGTCTACGGACAGACAGACGACGGTCGGACTAACGACGAGTGGTCAATCCGGACATTGACACTATGTTTACCATACTATGGTATGGTATGGGTAAACATAAAAATTAATTAAAATAAAATTCTTCAATAAAATTACTGAGACTAATTTAAATATCTTTTCGAGAACCACCAAGCTGATAAATCTGACATGGTGTGAAGGGGCCTTCGATGGTAGGTATTCAGATTGTTAAAATGTGACCGACCTGTCAAAAAAAAACAGAGCTGGCATCACACTTTCTAAGTGACTCTCCCACCCCATCCCCATTGCTCTCCCCCACCCTTCTCCCTCATCATCAGGGTTGGGGCGATTACATGCCAATGTAATCGATTACGATTACAATTACTTTTGATTTACATGATTACGATTACTGATTACATTTTTTCGAATGTAATCGATTACGATTACAATTACTTTAGTAAATGTAATCGATTACTTTTTGATTACATCTGATTACAATTGTTAGTTTCCAACCATTCTGATCGCATAGGAATAAATAATGAAATAATTAAAAATAACATATCAAATTTGATTGAATAAAGACATCACTGCATAATATGGAAACAAGAAACGACTGAAACAATAGAAAGAAGCAACCAATAAACATATAAACTTTTTACATTTACATGTATTGGAAAGGTTTCATCATGAAGTTATGCACCAACTTATTGGGAATACATTGTTTTATGTGTATTTATTTATGTAAATATATATATTTTTAATTTTCTTACATGCATTCAAAGTAACGCATACTATTTATGAAAATATCACCAGAAGCAATTATAAATTATTTGCATGTTCTGTTAGATGCAATACTCAACACAATGAAGATAACACTAAGATTTATTTGATGATCATCCATTGTTAATCCTGATGACGATTAAATGAGGCTTAACTCCATGAGTGCAGTAAATGACAAACCAGCTAATTAGGTCTACGGATGTACATCACATCTGCTTTGTTCAGTTAATTAGCCCTATTGTACTTGTGTGACTCTACGACCATTGTTTGCAGTAGTCAATTTAACCCTAATTTATGTCGGCTAGCCTATTTATTCATATTAGAACATTTCATTGTCTGTATCACAAGTTTATTGCTATCCATGCTGTATTCAACAATTGTGTGTTGTTATCTGTGTCCACTGCCAGAATGTGCATACACACTGTACCACTAACATAACACATGAGAAAATTGTACTAACTTTTTAACATGTTGTTTGTATCTTTGCACACTCCACAGTACCACATTATGAGCCTATGAATATCCAATAGCCATCCATATGGATATTTTAGTAAAAGTAATCAAAAATAATCAAAATGTAATCATGATTACAGGTACATTTGTAAGTAATCAATTACGATTACTTGTAATCAAGAAATGTCATGATTACTGATTACAGACAATTACTCCAAATTGTGTAATCGATTACTTTGATTACGATTACGATTACCCCAACCCTGCTCATCATACCCCACCGGGCCCACCCCCATTATTGTCAAAGTAATATACTGTATCTCTTTCTTGCTCTGAGAACAATAAGCAGTTCATTACTTGACCACATGCTATGTCAGATTTGATCTTATCTGAAATATTTGAATAAACAAAATTCCACAGAGCATGGATACTATTGTTTATGTCTACTGGTGTTCTGTTAACCACCACTAAGCCAGGTGAATTAATTAACTACTAATACTGGCCTGCAGGTTTCAAAATTAGCTGTAACCTATTTTTCATTCATCTGGTTTGTGCTTAGGTAACCCATACCACAGGTTAGCAGGAGTTACTGAAATAATCACTACAACTCGTATTATTAACTACAGATGGGCAACTCATTGAACTACCATAATAAATTTTAATGTCTCATATTGGGACGTGATTGAGCAAAACTTAAGGTGAGAATTAGTTATCACGAGACCTGCATTTATAAATCTTTGGCACGACCATTTTTAGTTCGCCGCATTCTCATTTTAGATAACCTCCATGCGAACTGAATGGAAGTTCGCCTCAAATTTGCAGGCCTGAACTAGAACAATGGAGCTCTACTGTAGATCCTTGGATGCTTAGACTTACATTGGATTGAACAGGGCATGAGATAGGAGATTTAACAAATAACTATATTATTTTGATATATTACATGGTATGATGGCAATTTTCAACAATATAAATAGAACTGCTTTAATACACTATGATAGTGTGTGACAACAGGCTCTATAGTTTAGATGTTATATCAACCCTTCTCTTTTGAACCATAAATTCTAATAATTTGTGTTATTATTTACATGTGTCTATACTACTCTAGATCAAAACGGTATACTCTATAATTTAACATCATTATGATTCTGATCATTCTGAGCAATTCACTATTGCCAAGGGATGGGATAAACATCTGCCGATCGTGATTGGCCTCTCATTCTTACATGTGTATGTCAACAATTCAGTATATTTTAGGGTGTCATATGGGATATACTGTTTTGTCATAGCCCTAATGAAAAACATATATGAATTTTCTCATGTTTCCAGTTGTGTGTATAATAATAATTGGCCATGTATGTATTTTTCTCATTATTTGTATAATCTATTAGGATATCCACAGGAATGTGATATGCAAATTCTGCATTTTTATGCCATTGCAGCCTTCATTGTTTGTATTTAAAGCCGTAATTGTCAGTTTGCAGGACTTGGAACCCTTGGATGACTTTTGGGTGGGCCTGGGGACCAAGCCCCTCTCAAAAGTAATCAAAGCTTTGCCCAGGACCATATAGGCTATATAATATGTACGGGTGCTGAATTTGATCCCAATTATGGTAAACATGTCTGTTGGATTTTGTTGTCAAGAATTTATACCCGTTTTATCCAGGGGGACTGAAATGAATTTTTAACCAGCATTATAGGGAAGCAGTTATCCGTTACACAAATGTGACAAATATAAAGATTTATTCAACAATTGTTCAATATAATGTAATGGAATATAAACAGTAAATTCCTCAAATTATTATTCTCTCTTGGATAGCAGATGCAGAATTATTTTGGATACCAGACTCTTTCTATATCACCATAGCAACAGCATACCCTCACTTTTATAGTTGTGAACAACAGAAAGAGGTGTTGACTAAAATCACTTTTTGACAGTAACAATTAGTTACGTATTAGTTTTTAACTTTCACACATAGACCTCTGAATCCTATCCAAGAGAAATAATCTATTTCAAAAATCTCTATTTCATATATACATAAAACATGTCTGAAAAATAATTCAGTGCATTAAAGTCACATGGTACAGTAATGCCCTAAGTAATCGACCCCTTAACCACAGCATAATTATGGGTAACTTTTCAGGATTTAGTCGGAAATATGGCTTGTTGCCATTCATCGGAAAGCTCTCGGCGAGAGCTTTCCGATGAATGGCAACAAGCCATATTTCCGACTAAATCCTGAAAAGTTACCCATAATTCTGCTGTGGTTAAAGAGTCGATTACTTAGGGCATTACTGTATATATATATCCATATTCATATAGTACTATAAGAAGGCCACATCAAATATCCATATTTATAATACTATCAAAATGGTTATAGCTACAGGAGACGTTGTGTCAGGTGAGCTAAAAACTGGAAGTACAGTAATGCCCTAAGTAATCGACTCCTTAAACACAGCAGAATTATGGGTAACTTTTCAGGATTTAGTCGGAAATATGGCTTGTTGTCATTCATCGGAAAGCTCTCCGATGAATGGCAACAAGCCATATTTCCGACTAAATCCTGAAAAGTTACCCATAATTCTGCTGTGTTTAAGGAGTCAATTACTTAGGGCATTACTGTACTCAGATATGTTCATAGAGCTTTGGAAAAATCATGAAACCCAAAAGCCTTGGCGAAGCGAACAAGCCTGGGTATAGTGTGTCTGACAATTAGAGAATGAGGTCCCCAGAGGGTGAAATTAGTGACACTGTCCCGCACTGCAGGCTAGCATCACCAAATACACTGCCTGTGAATCTCATTCTGCTTAGGCCTCAACTGCTATGGGAGACCTAGAACCAGATTGAAGTTCCCCAATTGAAGTTAGTGATGTTCACCCATTAGTCACCTCAATTAAGCATTTTATCTTCTGCAAACTTGGGGATATAGAAACTGAACAGTAGGGGAAAAAGTAACTACAACAATGTTAATTTGAGACTAAATACTTCCAAGAAGATGAGTCCTAAGCAGAATGAGGTCCCCAGATGGTGAGTTTGGTGATGCTAGCCTGCTGTGGGGGGTATCATCACTAAATTCACCCTGTGGGGACCTCATTCTGCTAAATGCCAGTCAAACTATATCCAAGCTAAAGCAAAGTGTGAATATTTTGCAGTAGGTAACCCTTGAAAAATGTATTTAGATTCTGAGACAGGGATGTAATAGATGCGTTAAGAAAAATCCTGAAAACCAAATTAATTTTTGCTTGAGGATTTTTTTTTTATTTAGATGCTTAGAGTGTTTTATGTGGCATCTGAGATGTACTTTTTGCTACATTTCACATAACTATAAATTGATGGTTTTAATCAGAAGTGTTTCAACTCATTAAACTGTCACATATAGGAAAAAGAAAGCCATGGGTCCATAACGAAGTTACCAAATTCACCCTCTGAGGACCTCATTCTCGGCTTACACCTCAGCAGAATGAGTTCCCAGGGGATGAATTTGGTGATCATCACTAAATTCACCCTCTGGGGACCTCATTCTACAAATGACAGACACACTATTTCAAGGCTTGAAAATTATATCCCTGTGCTGAGATATTTGGTGGCATCTGAGATGAAATTTTTGCTTTATTTCATAAGAGTTGAAAATCTATGTTTTTCTTACAAGTGTTTTACTTTTTAAACCACTGTTTAAACTGTAATAACAAACAAAATAGGACCAGGAAAGTCCTGAAATTTTACAAATTTTACAGAAACTCCTAAAATCCTGAATAATAACATCCCTGATAGTACTAATAGAACAGCAAAAATAGAAATGGAAGCTCAGTGATTAATTGTTACTTATCTCCCTTTTGGTGCTGATTAATAGCATACAAAGAGATAGATTAAGTTGATGAAATTTACATGTGCATGTATCCACAGTAACCATATCATGGGCATCATATCGTTGGTGGGTTTCTAATATATTGTATCTCCTCAAAATTCAACTTTACAGACACAAAAAATATTCCTGGAAATATAAACGGCGATATATTGGCATGATACTATGATAATCTTTTTAAATAACAAGTGTTAAAGAATAGAATTCATATTGATATTTCTACTGACTGATGAGAAATATATATTTTTGGTATTACAATTCATTTTAGTTTTTCCTTTTTTACCCTGTGCCAATGCATTCTCTTATATATGCGAGTCGACCATATGTCGCCTCGCATATATAAGAGAATGCATTGGCCTATCAATTTTTTACAATTTTAATAATTTTTTCTTGTATTCTTTAACAATTTTATAATTTCACCCATACAGAGCCCCAGACAAACATGAGCAGACGACACTCTTCTATATGCTTCTATATATGTGTGGGACTCCCTGCAGGGTAATGGATGTATGACTCAGGATGAGGAAGAAACGCTTTTTGTCCACACACCCTTCATAATACTCCAATAATTAGGAATATCCTACCAAAGATCGTTTATATCATACAATAGGTAATATTTTATTATTCGGAGCATATGTTACTGAGAGGTCCTGATGCATCATTTTAGAAGCACAATTTAATCATTAACTTTCATACACAATCATAAATACATGCCAATATATTAACCCTTCCATGACTGGAGCTTCCTGCAATTTTGCAAAAACCCTGTGCCAATGCATTCTCTTATATATTCGACTCTCCCATAGGGAGACTAACATATATAAGAGAATACATTGGTCTAACAATATTTACCTTGACCTTGTAAGCCATTGCATTTTCTTATATATTCGATGCTCCCTATGACACACTCGCATATATAGAGAATGCACTGGCACAGGATCTTTATTGCTGCACCAGCATAGCTCCCATCATGAAAGGTTTATATGTAATCGAATCCATGGATTCCAAATATGCCTTGTATAGAAGTATTTTGCACCCGAGTTTAGAAAAGCAGACGTTATGCTGAAATTTAATGCGATGGGCAACCCCAACTCTTGTGGAAACAAGCCTGAGTTTGCAGAATGAGGTCCTCAGAGGGTGAAGTCAGTACTGCTATCCCACATAGCGGACTAGCATCATCAAATTCACACTCTGGGGACCTCATTCTGCATGCCCTAATCTGCAATGGGATATAAAGACTCAGATTGAAGTTCCCAAATGGTGAATATTGTGATGTACACCCATTGGGAACCTCGATTAAGCAATGTGTCGTCTGCCAATTTGGGGATATAGAGAAACTAAACTAAAAAAGAAATGGAATCTAAGTTTCTATAGAAATTTTATAACAAAGATACTTACCAGAAGATGAGGCCTAAGCAGAATGAGGTCCCCAGAGTGTGAATTTAGTAATGCTAGCCCACTATGCGGGATAGCGTCACTAAATTCACCCTCTGGGGGACCTCATTCTGCAAATGACAGACACACTATAAGCAGGCTTTTGTGGAAATAGTGAAATGTGATATATATATATATTCTTATAAACAAAACAACAAAGTAAAAACAAGTGATTGTGTAACAAGTTAATAAAACATTTATATAAAAATAGATTGAACAACAATAGATTGGTTTGATTACAATTTAGTTCGAATGGCTCGCTTTTAGGTGTGACCACCTGTGGGCAGGATTGTTGATTTATAAACAAAATATCAATGACAGTTTTGATCAATATTAATATTGTTTTCAATATTCCATTTTGATCTGGGTATTAAGACAGTGATAAAATATATAATTTACCATTATACAGAGTTATGTTCAGCTAGAAAGTTTATCTCTTTTTATCAGATTTACGTCTCTAGAACTCAGATCTTATTTCTTTATTGATGGCCTTCCCTTCATTCCATTGGTCTCAGACTGGGAGATAATTCATTTTGTGCAGTAACAGCTCATAGCAAGACAATTTTCGCATGCATAGTGAAACACAACAATACATGCAATTCATTTTACTCATCGCATCCTGGCAGACCTTATCTTTGAGTATTTATTATTGATCATTAGTTTGTTTTTATAACTACTACTAAAAACAAGAGGTGTGCACTCGAGTGCTAGCATACCCCCACCGTGGCAAATTCAACCCGCATTATCCATAAACCCAACAAAAAAGATTTTTAACTTTTAAAGAAAAATTCGGACTAATAATATCGATATGGTGTCACAAGAAGCTTGTACAGAAAAAATTATTCAAATTGGTTCATATTTGTTAAAGTTATTAAGTCGGACAGAATTTTCTAAGTCAAAATAAGTCGAAAATGAAGTGTAATATTACGAAAAACAGTCTGAGCTAATCCCTAGCCGCATCATGTAGAGAGGGTATTGTGAGCAGCATGTATACCAAAAATTATTGAAATCGGTTCATATTTGTTAAAGTTATTAAGTCGGACAGAATTTTCTAAGTCAAAATAAGTCGAAAATGAGGCGTAACTTTAAAAAAAAAAGTCGGACCGAACAATTAGCATCATGCGGAAAGGCAGTCCTAAGGAGATTGCATACAAAAAATTATTGAAATCGGTTCATAGTTGTTCGAGTTATGAGGTCGGACGGACGGACAAACGGAGGGAGAAAGCGTGACGGACGGACGCAGTCAATCCAGTATACCCCCCATTTTCTTCGAAAGTGGGGGTATAATTACGATTCTCACATTTATCACAAACTTTAACTACACAAGGCATTTGCTCCATATTTAGAAACAATATATCACATCATCTTGGGATCTGGATAGAAGTTCTAGCGATGTAAATCTCATAAGAATATGATCAGCATTTTGAAGAGAGAAAAAAAAAGAGTATAGCAACAGCAGAGATTAATCCTTTACCCAACAGAAGGGCCCTGTGCCAATGCATTCTCTTATATATGCGAGTCGACCATAGGTCGCCTCGCATATATAAGAGAATGCATTGGCTTAACACATTAAAAATTATAAAATTGTTAAAGGATGTAAGAAAAAATGGTAAAAAGTGTTAAAAAAAGATTTTTTTTAGGCCAATGCATTCTCTTATATATGCGAGGCGACCTATGGTCGACTCGCATATATAAGAGAATGCATTGGCACAGGGCATAACTGTAACCATCACAATGTGGTCAATGAACCGGTTCCAATGATATCCATATTTGTATGGTTCTATTGAGACAGACCCAAGATAATTTAGGCTGTTGAAGCTTTATTTGGCCGGTTTTGGCCGGTTTGTTGGGTAAAGGGTTAATCACCTCAGAATTTACAGTGGTCCTGTGCGAATTCTCATGCAATTATTGCAGAAAGTTCTAATCCAAAGGGAGCATAAAAATTTGGTCACAGAAGCAGAAATAAACCATCACAAAAATATGGTAAATTATAGTTCACAAAATGTTTATCCTTGTTTAACCCTTCCATGACTGGAGCTTCTTGAATTTTTTTTAGAAAACCCTGTGCCAATGCATTCTATTATATATGCGAGTCTCCCACAGGGAGCCTTGCAAATATAGAGAATGCATTGGCCTAACAATATTTACCTTCACCTTGTAAGCCAGTGCATTCTCTTATTTATGCGAGTCTCCCATAGGGAGCATATAAGATAATGCACTGGCACAAGATGTTCAATGCTGCCCAGCTTAGCTCCCGTCATGAAAGGGTTAATAACTGTCAACGTAGGTAGTTTATAGCATGAAAATTTTTCAATGATGATGTATATGTATAGCTGTGTGATTAGTATTGATGATGTATATGTATAGCTGTGTGATTAATATTGATGATGTATATGTATAGCTGTGTGATTAATATTGCTTGTGTGTGCCTTCTCATCACAATTCAACAGATAATTTTAGATTGTCGTCGTGGATCTCATAAAATACATCATAATGAAATGGCTATAACTGGAGTGCATGCTAATAAGATGTGTCATTATGATATCTGGAGTGCATGTCAAAGAAATGTACCAACATGATGGCAATAACTGGAGTGCATGACAATGAAATGTATCAAATTTATAGCTATCACTTTGCATAAGAAATAAATGTATCAAATTTATAGCTATAGCTGGAGTGTATGACAGTGAATTATATCAAATTTATAGCTATAACTGGAGTAAGTAACAATGAAATATATCAACATTATAGCTATAACTGGAGTGCATAACAATGAAATATATAAAAATTGTAGCTGTCACTGGAGTGCATGACTTTGAAATAAATCAATATTATAGCTATAACTGGAGTGCATGACAATGAAATGTATCAAATTTATAGCAAAAACTGGAGTGCATGACAATGAAATATATATTGAAATTTATAGCTATAATTGGAGTGCATAACAAAGAAATGTATCAAATTTATAGCTATAACTGGAGTGCATGTCAATGAAATGTATTAATATTATAGCTATAACTGGAGTGCATAACAATGAAACATATCATAGGGTTTTCTTTGACTGGAGTTCATGACATTGAAATTGGTGTATCATACCGGTAATTTAATTAATGTCCTGCAAATATACTGTAGATTTCTACTGATGATTTGATTGTATATTCTTCAAATTGAATGAATATCAAACATCGAGTTTGGATGATCAGTTGTTTTTGTAATCTGAAATTTTAATACTTTTTGTTAAAGGGACGCAAATAAAATAAAATAAATGTTTTGAAAGTTGTGAAACAACTATCATCAACAAGCACATATGATAGAATTTGTTCTAATCGCATTATTAATAACTCTCTGATAACAGGATTTTGAATTTCAAAACCTTGTTATGTAACTATTACTGTGCGGCATTACCGATGAAAGTCCAATAAGATACCAAAGTTTAAACAAAATTTGACGGAAACATTCAAAGTATTGAAAACTAGAATGCACTAAAATCCTTATTATAAAATTGTTAGCATTGTTTGACATATTTAAAGTAAAATATAAATCATTATTATATAATCTTTAATTTTCTCCCGTAAACCCTATAGTAATTGATTGGCGTGGCCGGGTTGATAAATCACGATATTAACGTGTGGCCTCGGTGAATATTAACTTCCTCAGGTTAATAAATCCTCATGTCAACCTCAAAACCATGCAACTAATGTATATTATTTGTACACTTCAGTGGTAAAACATTCCCATTGCAGAGTTATCAATAATTAAAGGTACTCAATCCAATTAGACACTCCTAAATTACTATTTCTTCGGCTTTGGGGGTAAAAAATATTTGATTCGAGTCGAGGAACCCACACTTCAAAGCTCAGAGTGATCAGATATCGATTTTTGAAATTTGTTAATTTTTGGAGATGTGGTCCAATTCCACATGCTGAAACGGACAAATTGCAGGTGTAAGATGGATAACTCTAAAATAAAGTGGTTATTATTGTTAATAGTAACCAGTTGATTTTCGAGTTATCCATCTTACAACCGCAATTTGTCCATTTGAGCACGTGGAAGTGGACCACATCTCCAAAAATTTACAATTTTCAAAAATCGATATCGGATCACTCTGAGCTTTGAAGGGTGGGTTCCTCGACTCGAATCAAATATTTTTTACCCCCGAAGCCCAAAGAAATAGTAATTTAGGGGTGCTTAACCTGAGAGTTTGGAGGTCGGCTCAGGTCACGTTTAGCCATGATCGGAAATGATCACAGAAATAAAATTGACAGTATCTTGTGATAGTTTTCATGCGGATTCATAGGTATACTTATTCCTGATTCAGTAATCATGTTTTCTGCATGAACATAGACAAGTCACATGTGAAATAAGATGTTTGTCTACATTTTCGGAGGAATTCCAACACCATATATAAAATTTGAGGTGTAGAAAATAAATAATTTCAAAAAGGTATGAGATTTGAAAGTTGGGTTCCTCGACTCAAACCAAATCACCCTTGAAGCCGAAGAGATAGTAATTTGGGGGGGGGGGGTGTTAAATCTGACAGGGTACCTTTAACCCTTTACCCAACAATCCGGCCAAAAACGCCAAAATAAAGCTTCAACAGCCTAAAATATCTTCGGTCTGTCTCAATAACACCATACAAATATGGATATCATTGGAACCGGTTCATTGACCACATTGTGATGGTTACAATATATAAGAGAATGCATTGGCCTAAAAAAATTCTTTTTTTTAACACTTTTTACCATTTTTTCTTACATTCTTTAACAATTTTATAATTTTTCTTACATTTTTTATAATATTTTAAAAATATTCTTTGACAATTTTATCAGTTTTAATATGTGTTAAGCCAATGCATTCTCTTATATATGCGAGGCGACCTATGGTTGACTCGCATATATAAGAGAATGAATTGGCACAGGGCCGTCGTTCTGTTGGGTAAAGGGTTAAACTTTATTTTGTAATCCAGCGAGTTTTAATTGAGGTTGGGAGTTGGTAGCATTTTCATGCCATTTATTATATTTGATATTCCTCTCTCTGATTTTGACTTGAATCCCATATAAATATGAATTTAGAAATAAATTTGTTTTTGAATGTATGGTATCCGCAGGACCTGAAGTGGAATGATAAACTCAAAGCTATCTACTCATGTTCGGTATAATAATACTGTTCTCCGAGTTTTACCCTGTGCCAATGCATTCTCTTATATATGCGAGTCGACCATAGGTCGCCTCGCATATATAAGAGAATGCATTGGCCTAACAATTTTTTACAATTTTAATAATTTTTTCTTGTATTCTTTAACAATTTTATAATTTCACCCATACAGAGCCCCAGACAAACATGAGCAGACGACACTCTTCTATATGCTTCTATATATGTGTGGGGCTCCCTGCAGGCTAATGGATGTTTTTTATTTTATGTCCTAAAAATTGTAAGAAACATTTATTTAAAAAAAATGATGAAAAATTGTTAGGCCAATGCATTCTCTTATATATGCGAGGCGACCTATGGTCGACTCGCATATATAAGAGAATGCATTGGCACAGGGTAAAAAAATCCCGACTCAAAGCTATCTACTCATGTATGGTATAATAATACTGTTCTCCGAGTCTCTATAGTTATGAGTGAAATCAGGCACATAATTAGGTATAAGGCAAACGCTGTCATAGTTTCCTGGCAGGATTTCTAATGAGATTGTCTGTTACGATCCTCTTCAGTGTCACCTGTACAACATTTCTCCTCTGTGCCATTTTGGTTGATTTGTCGCTTCAAACTTGAGATCTGGAGGACAATCCTTCATGTAGGGAAACAGGTAGCAGTGGACGGATTTAAACCTGCAAGAGACAGCAATGCAACAATAGAAACGAGAGTAATGTAACCATAGAAACCCAATAAACATGAGACAGGAAAGAAATACCATCATGTAGGGAAACAGGTAGCTGTGGACCGATTTAAACCTGCAAGAGACAGCAATGCAACAATAGAAACAAGATTAATGTAACCATAGAAACCTAATAGGCATGAGATCGGAAGGAAATACCATCATGTAAGGAAACTTGTAGTAGTGTACTTTTCTTCTTGACATTCTGAAGTTTGTTGAATCTTGAGGCCATTTAGAGTGAATACCCATGCTCTCAGGTAATTATATACAGAGAATATATGAATTAGTGCCACTAATTCAGTGGATATAGAGAAAATAATACGCAATTAACCATTCACATTTTTAAACAATCGCAACTCACCTGGTGGGATCTTCTTTGACACTGAATCCACCAATTCTGACTGCATTATTACGAGATGATTCATTAGATTTATAACTTATTGTAATCTAAAAGGACACAAGAAATTTGAGGTCAAAATGGGCAATAAATCAGTAGATGTTCAATCCTTCGATTGTGTAAAATACAGGAGTGTGGTTGGTCACTCGCCTAACCTGAAACCCAGGCGTGTGATTTTGGTGGATATTTCGGGGGTATAAAATGACGAACGAAGACTCAAAATTAAATCAATTTTTATCGCCATTGTGATTCATCTTGTACGCATGTATTCTTCACATTGAAGTAATGAACAATTAAAATTCCATTCTCGAATTTCGTCGTAATGCTTCCGTTGGATGTAAGTTGTTATAAAATACGGTCAGAGACCATGTAACCAAGTGAGAGTTTCCTGTTGTGTTAACTCTATCGATATTTTTTAAAATAATGTTTGATTGCCCCGAACTCAAGTTTCAATTTCTATTCATCTTCGCCATTCATCAGGGCGGCTATTTTTAGAACGCAACACATGGTACCAAAATTACGTCGCATTGATGATGGGGGTGCACGGTGGGATTAATTTAAATATGTCATGTTCGTAACGATATCTAGCCGAGAATTCCTCAGACCTACATACGAATGCGACGACATCGCTAAACGCCCCTGACTATAAGAATTTACTAGCGCATGCGCAAAACTTGAAACAGCTACTTTCGTGATATAAGGCATGTCCGTCAGTCTTCTCCAGCAAACCAGGTTGATCGTTATCATAAACCCTTTTTCAACCGTGCGCCGAATATCGGCGAGGAGTGTGATTAATTACTCGCCAAGATTTAATTTCAGGCGTGCTATGGTGCGCAAGCGCGATCACACGCCTCATAATCGAAGGCCTGGATGTTAGATAAATAACAAAATAACAGGTGGAGAGGTATTTGTGTTGGTTGATCTTTGTGCAAAATTTAGAGAAAAATTACTGATAAATTATTGAATAAGAATTTGAAACGAGAGGCCGATCACGATCGGCAGATGTTAACCCATCCCTTGGCGATAAAAATTTAATATGATCGGATAAATGAGAGTTTTGGTGTTGAATTATAGAGTATACTGTTATGTACTATTATAGACAAATGTACATAACACAAATTATTGGAATTTATGGGTCACTGGCATTTATATAAGAGAATGCGCTGGTACAGGATCTGTAATGCTAAACCGCCACAGCCAGCAAGCCCATGGGTTAAATGTGTAGGTGTGACCTGGACATGGAATACTTGGGTTAAGAGAGTCCAATTTAAGTTTACAATAATAATGTGTCCTAGTATACAGATAAGCAACCTCACCACTGACCCATTAATATCAATTATATAGCAGAGCTGTCAAAATATCACAGGAATTGTTTATGTTGAACACTGACCTCTCTATTAAACCAATAACAATTATAATGATATCAGACCATCTGAAGATATAACTCTGCAGCAGAGATGTCTACTGTTAATATCATGTGATGTTTATTGTTGAATCTTTATTTTAAATTAGATACCATAGCCTTCTTTATCAGATTATTTGCACATTGGCATAAGAGACATCAGAAAATAATATAGCCTTATCAATAGCTAAATAGTCCAAAGGCAATTGGTGAATTGGATTTAATGTTGCTCCAAACAGATTTACCAGTACATATCACAAGATTTTGGACCGATTTAATCAAATTTGGTGTGGTGATTCGGGCTACCCTTGGCAGAGTTATAATGGTGTTAGTTTTTCAATTTTTTTTAACTTAAAAACTTTTTAATTATTTAAAAAAAATAAAGGGACACATTGGAAATCTTTTTATCAACTTTTATCATAATCATCAATATCTAAATGAAAACAAATGACAATGTCAATGACATTTTTTTTATTATTATTATTATAAAAGTTAAAAGTAAAAAAAAAATTTAATTGATTTTTTTTTTTCTTCGAAAAAGGGTCATAACTCCTTTAAAATTAATCGGATCAAACCCATATTCGAACTCGATCTGTATTTTGGGCTGTGAAACTCACATACCAAATTTGGTTCCAATCAGATAAAAAATGTTTGAGTTATGGCAGAATGCGTGAATTCTAAGTTGAAAAAGGGCCATAACTCTGTAACAAAATCTCGGATCAAACCCAAATTCGAACTCGATCTGTATTTTGGGCTGAGAAACCCATATACAATAATTTGGTTTCGATCGGATAAAAAATGTTTGAGTTATCGCATTACTCGTAAAGTGTCTACGGACAGACAGACGGACAGACAGACAGACAGACAGACGGACCAACGACGAGTGGTCAATCCGGGCAACGACACTATGTTTACCATACTATGGTATGGGTAAACATAAAAACCACATGACTAAGTGACTGCCAAGGGAGTAAGAACCCTTAGTTCTATTAACCCTCCCAAAATGTTTTATCCAGATTTCGCCCAAAATGAGTAGGGCTTTATCAGAGATTTTCAGAGTTGAAATTGAGCCTGCTGATTGCTGATGGTTCAGTATATTTAGCTGTAGAGGCAGGAATATATATATGTGTGTGTGTGTGTGTGAGGGTAGCAGGTATGTTCTTGAACACATGGCAGGTAGTTTCAATGTGTGACTGTATATTTGTTGGTAGTAAACTAGTAATATATGACAACATTATGGATAATATTTGTGTCATGGTTGGCCTAGCCATTCATCAAATCTAGCGCATGTGCAAACACCAAGAAAAGACACTTGTCTTTATTATGCAAATCAACCACCTGGTCTGAACAGACCTTTATAGTCATTCTTTCTTTTTACTGTAGCTGACATGATTGTTCTTCTACACTAATCAGGTTCCCAATTTATGTTTGAGTAAACTAGATTTGTACTCGTGGTATGGCATATTCACAATCTTAATCAAGGAACGCTAAGCAGGCATCTCTGCGATCACACGCTCTACCTCTGTCAACAACCCCCAGAAATTCTCTACTGGTCATACATCTAGGTAGAAACCGAGCTTGATGCCGTAGCACAGCAAGCCATTGTCACTAGGTGTGACAAACTTAAACAATTATGTATGAGATTAAGTCCAAAATGAAATTAGTCTGAACAAACCCACAATCATAGATTGCAGTATGACCCCCAACAAAATTATGATGCAGGGGCATAAATTAGCGTTCAGAATCTGTTGCATTGGTCGTTGCGGTAACATGATCCATTGTCTGCGTTAAACTGTACGTTGATTTTTTACAGCACAGAGCTTCTGATTAATAATTGCAAATAAGTTTGATACGGGAATAGATGGATTAGATGCAATATTGCAAATAAATCTATCTGTAATAAATTAATTCTGTGATAATGTCAATGTCAAACCTGTCAAATCCCAACAACTAACACTCCATTGATATAAATACAAGTTGATTTTCTTTTGCTTTGAAGACAGCTGCCAATTTTGTATTAAGTGAAAACAAGAAATGTCATGATGCACGGCATATAAGGTATGCATTATGTTGCATTGAAAATAGAATCGCTCTGTTGCGTGCATTAACAAAATACAATTGTAACAGACACATTGCCACCGTTTGAATGCCTTATATTGTCTGTAATCCAACTTCAATGCAACGGACTTGTCTAAACACTACTTAATAAATGGATGTAACTGTACCTGGCTCTTTAAGTCCTCCAAGTCGAGAAGTGTCAGTCCTTCTAAATGGGAGCGGAATGTCGAGACATGAGTTAACTTTTTCTTCATTAAAAAATCTGCAAAAATAAATGAAACAAATTATGTACAAAACAAGGCACATAGTAGAGTCTGTTATGTAATAAATACAGGGATAGAAATGACAGTGAAAAGACTGAGAGCAGGTTGGATCCAGGCAACTTTAGAGCTCCTTACGAAAATTTCAGTCTGCATGTCATGACAACTGATAAATAAATATGTTGTTATGAACTTTTGACAATAAGAGCTAGAACAATCGAAGGCCTGAATTTTCACTTCTATTAGCGGCCCTTCATAAAAAGCCCGCCATCGATATGAGCAGCCATTAACTTCATATCAGGCCTCTAATAGGATTCTGGGCTGTTAATAATTTCCTTCGGGCTGCTAGTAAACTGTAATTCCCTCCAAAATCATGTAATTGTTAGGCCATGGTTAATTATGTTTGTTTAGCATCATCCAGGATTCTGAGCATTAAATGTGAAATGTAGTAATTATTCATTATTAGTTATTCACAATAGGTTTCTGAAGATACTTATATAGTACAATGTAATTATAAGATAACATAATTATTAACACTAATCTTGTTGACATTCATTTTATGTGAATGAAGCATCTGTCTACTAGAGTAGATATGTCTAATTTTGGTACGCAGCAAAATATCAGAACTTTTGTACCCTGTTGTTACGTCGGGTACATTGGGTACATTTTATAAGCACAAATTTAGAAACTTAGAAAATATATTTTCGGAACTAATTTACAACCCATTGGTACATAGCATACAACTTTACTTTACCTATCAGTTAATGTTACATTTGTTACTTTTATTTTTTTTTCTTAGAAATCCCAAAGTACCTGGTTACATTGGTTACAAATTAGAAAACATATTCCCTAACTAATTTACAGCCCATGTGTGCATAGGGTACAAATGGTTACTTCTGGTTACTTTAACTATTAGTCAATGTTACATTTGTTACTTTTATTTTTTTTCTTAGAAATCCCAAAGTACCTTGTTAATTTGTAACCAATGTAACAAGGTACTTTGGGATTTCTAAGAACAAAAACATAATAGTAACAAATGTAACATTAACTAATAGGTGAAGTAACCAGAAGTAATTCAGGAAATATGTTTTCTAATTTGTACCCAATGTATCCAACATAACAACAGGGTACAAAAGTTCAGATTTTTTTTCGGCGTACCAGAATTTGCCATATATGGTCTAGAGGCTAATATTCCTATCTGAATTGAACCAAGGGACAGACACGCTCATTGTGACAATGGAATTGTGCATTCAGCCAATAATTAATCAAATTCATTTTTATTTTCTGCCAAAAAAGGAAATGCAGTGATGGATGCTAAACATAAAATTAATTAATCATGGCCTTTATATTATCTGAACATCCCAGAATGAATGTGAATCCACAGGGAGGGTGTTTCTCTGCTTGTCATCTGCTTATGTTAGCAAATTGATGTTACAAATGTAAAATATAGCATACTGACGTCTTAAATGGGATATAATCTATTCAGGAATCAGAGTTGAACAAGCATTATTAAGATAGACGTTACCTATGATATAGCCCATAGTACAGTCGTCCGGCAGTTTACTTTTGGCACACTGAGTCTGGAATCGTCCACCACTGTAATGACAGAAAACAAACAAATTAGAAGGGATTTCTTACATTAACCCTTTCAGTGCCAGGTCTGATTTTTGTATCAACCCATATACCCTGTGCCAATGCATTCTTTTATATGTGCGAGTCGACCATAGGTCGCCTCGCATATATAAGAAAATGCATTGGCCTAACAATTTTTCATCATTTGTTATTTTTTACAATTTTTTACAATTTTAATAATTTTTTCTTATATTCTTTAACAGACTTATTTTGTAGGTTTACCGTAGTGCCAGGGAATCTTACGTTTTTCATGGGCATCAAAATTATTACTATGAATACTTGGTGATAGTTTTGAGTTATAACATGCCCCTAAGGTTTTATCCAGTTTGTTTTTAAATTCGCTATAGCATGCTTAAGCATACCCAAATTTTTTTATTAATTTTTTTAGGGCCGATATTACAGACCGTAAATTAGGGCCGATGAGATCGGCCCCTGGCACTGAAAGGGTTAAAGCCACATGGAGGTTTTGCGCTCCAAAATAATATTCGCTTTCAATTTTTCCTGGTATCGAAATAGGTCGATGAATATCTGAACTACATTTTCTACAATCATTATATGTCCCAGAGAGACGCATTGAAGTCATAAATAAAATACAACTTTGACCAAAATGTATGGGCTTCATGCACAAACAGTGCATACAAAGACTGTGTACCTTACCTGCATCAATATACAAAAATTTACCCTTTCCACAACTACATGTATTTCCCACTTTTGCCAGAGGCTGTGTTGTTAGTCTTCACCACGACCTACAAATTATGTATATCCACTTTTTCTGATGAGAATGACCCCTCCCTCTGCTTTACTCACCTAGCATATGGCATCATCTTCAAACCGAGACCTCTGCTGATACAAAACCCAGCTCCAGTAGCAAACCAAAAGACGATCTTCATCTGTAATCACAAACAAATGGTGCCATTATTAGCATGCACCAACTCTTAATGATATTAAGTGCTAAAACATCCTAATATATTACATTGTGCATGCTCTTTATGCATCTTTATTGTGGCACTTTAGCAAGCATATTATTTTGTAATGGGAGTATCTGGTTCTAATCTAGATCATGCCATGTATCTCTACTCTGGCTATCTCTGCAGCGGTACAAGTTAACTACAGACCCACATACAAATAGTGGGTCTGTCATTAGTGTCATAGACTTTCTATTTCCCAAATCATGGGATTCCACATCAGTAGCAACAATCAGAACTCACTATTAGTAGCACCAAGTGTCCAATTGAAGTGTTGTGGCGTAATTTGGGGGAAGCCTGCATGCTTCCAGGAAATGACATTTCAACGAGACTACATGTACGACAGACTCGGTTTGTCAGTATGACTCTGAGTATACGTTTACACAGACTGCACCGTAGAGACATATTCCAGCAGTTCAAAAGCTGGAAACATTTTGAAGTTCTCACTAGAAAATTTGTAACATCGAAAAAATATAATACCTGTCCCTTATAAATAATGTATCCAGAGTAGCCTCAGTAGGTGAAGGTCCCAACTCGAGATTATATTATTTACAGTAACTTTTTTTTAGCCGATTTCGGTTTGCTCCATAAGAATAATAAATTTTCCTGTGTGGAGTCAGTTCATGTTTATTTAAAAAAATCTAAATGAATCGGTAGAAATTTTAATTCTTTGAAATTTAAAATGGCCCCTTGTCTTCCTGTCAAATGTTGTAACAATATTTAAGAGTACATGTATATTAATAGCTGGTACTAACCCCTGGGTGATCTCGGTCCAGGGTTTCTATTGGATGTCGTGTACTTGGCTTGCCGAGGTACCAGTCTTCAGTGTGCTTGTACTTTCTCAGAGTTTTAACAAGTTGTGGAATGTTTATGTAGATATCATCATCGAAGTGACAGAACCACCTGGAAGATAAAACCCATTTGTAATTAGAAATCATTGATGAGATATATCACAACCTGGATAAGGAAAGATATTATACACCGGTACCCTCTGTGGACCAGAGCAGATATCATACTTCATGACGCGTAGGAATATCGAACGTTGGAGCGCGTGTCGGCGCCTTTGAACCGGACTATACATTGCGACAGGTTATTCAATGAATAACCCCCTGCAAATATGTGGTGTTTCCGGGGGTATATTGGCCTAAGTACATTAGAATTTTCCTTTAAAAGGCCACATTTAAAAATATCTTTGTTTCCTCTGCCCTACTCAAAATTTCAAGAATGAGTAGACAGAGTAGTAGGGCACTGATGTAATTTTTCTTTTCCCCAATTACATAGAAGTAATCACTTGACTGGATAGGTTTAATAACTCTTGAGATTAAAAATGTGATCTACATGTACATGTATTCATCTAAATATCATAAATAAGTCATGTAGCCTCTATCTTCGAAGCTACATTATTTAAAGAAAAGAAAGGTTTTCAATATATTTCAATTATTCTATTCATCTGTTTATTATTCAGATTACAAAACAAATTTGCTGAGAAATTTTGAGCAGGGTGAGAGCTTTCCGATGAATGGCAACAAGCCATATTTCTGACTAAATCCTGAAAAATTGCCTATAATTCTGCTGTGGTTAAGGAGTTGATTATTTAGGGCATTACTGTATGTTTCATTGAGATGTGGATTTGTGAGATGATCTCCTCAGGCCTTGAATATAACTGGCATTTCATGGTCATCGACAGGTTGAAACCTACCGAAAATTTTAATATTTTTAATATATGACAGACTAAAATGGTTTTGTACATGTACCTGCTCTTGTGACAGACCATAATTTAGTTGATGACCAACAGATCGTTTGTTGAAACTATTATCTGAACATTTCCTTCCAATGAATATGAATCTTTCTGCTCGTTTATTATGCTGTTATTCTATCAGCTGTCCGCTTTTATTACCTGAACACCCCTCTAAATGAATAATATACCATTATAATGTATACTTTCAATACTGAGTGGGAGAATCCATTTGGTATAGAGTATATTTTTATATAGAGTATATTTAGTATATCTTAGGGATATGTACAATGTTAGGCTTTATTATACTTATGGCAATTAATCAATGATCGACTCAGTAATATGAGGAATGAAACGTTTTTGAACTTGAAGAATGATGACCCTTTCTAGCACATACGGTATTTAATGTGACATTTTGTTGACAGGGAGAAGGTATGAACTGACAAGCTGAAGTACATGTAGCAATGAGCCTGTCATCATGGCAGGCTATAATACCTGAGAATTGTTAACCATTTTGTATACTAAATACTCATTGATGAGTAGTTATCCAATAGGAAATGTTCAGATAATAAGTTCAACAAATGACCTTAGGTCTGCTTATTTTTCCTGAAAACCCCTCCAGGTGAATAATAGACAATTCCAATGCACATGAGTGGGAGAATCCATTTAGAATAGATAGGGTTAAATTATTTCAAGGCTTGGATACACGACTAGGGGCTCACCCTCCCCAATCACTGCCATCACATCCATGCATACAGTGACTATGAAACTGTCCACATTGAACCGCTATGCTCAATATGAAACCATAAACCAGTGATATGAAAGCGTGGAATTTAAAGCATTGATTGAAATTTGCACCTGCTCTTGTTGGGCAATTAAGCAAATGACTTCATTGATATAGCTAAAAGGATGGATGTTTGAGCTGAACAGTTATGAATAAATTAAGTGAAAATGACTGCTGGGGGGCTATATAGAGGTATCTGAAAGAATACCAAATATTTAAGAGCTTTTTTAAAGCACAGTGAACATACCATATCTCATAGTAATCTGGTAAATAATTCATATACTGGTACTCTGTAATATCTCAGGATAAGAAGAATTAACCCTTTCTTTTCTAAATGGATTCTCCCACTCAGTTATAAATGTATACATTGGAATGGTCTAATAATCATCTGGAGGGGTTTTCAGGAAAAATAAGAAGACCACTGATAATACAAGTACAGAACGAGTCCTACTTATTGGAGTGAAATGTTCAGATAATTAGTTCAACAAACAACTTATTGTTGAACTTATTATCCGCACATTTCCTAAACGATTAGGAAACTACTCGTCAATGAGTATTTAGCATAGGAAGAATTAAAGTGTAGTTTATTGATGCAAGTCTGATTTTTATATTTACATGTAGTTTACGGATTTGAACAAATCAACAAAGTGTGAAAAAAAATCAAATTTAAAATGAGTGGTTGGTATTTTTGTCACTAATCCTGAAATATGTTATCATGGCAAAATAACTAGCGAAAAAAATGTAATAACAATCTGATTCATGAATGGATTCCCCCATTCAGTTCTAACAAAATTGTTCCCCTTCTAACCCTGAATGGACTCCACCATACAGTTAAAAAAGTATACATTGGAATGGTCTATTATTGATTTGGAGCGGTATTCAGGTAATAAAAGTAGACAACAGACAGAAAAACAGATAATATAAGATAAGAATGTTTCACATTCATTGGTGGAAAATGTTCAGATAATAAGTTCAACCAACGACCTATTGACCTACTCGTCAAAGGTTATTTAGTATAGAAAGGGTTAAACTGGAAAACAAAATTATTCTAATCTATAACAGATTAACCCCTTCTATACTAAAGACTCATTGGTGAATAATTACCCCTCATGAAATGTTCAGATACCAGTAATAAGTTCAACAACAGACCGTAGTTGAACTTAATATCTGAACATTTCCCTCCCATGAATAGGACTCCGTCTGCATTGGTAATATCTGTCATCTTTTTTTGAAAACCCCTCAAGATAAAAATAGACCATTCAAATGTATACTTTTATAACTGAGTGGGAGAATCCATTCAGTATGGAAAGGGTTAAAGTGGCCTTCAAGTTCAAATTATATTGTATCCATACATACATCCATCACACTCGCTACTTCTTTTATTTACATTGTATCTGTCAGTAATTCACTTTCTGTCTCATCCCTCAAGTTCTTAATTTTTTTCCATTTCTCTCTTTTTTTATATTTATTTTTTCTTTCTTCTTCATTTGATTTTATGTTATTAATTTATTTTCTTTCTTTCTTTTTAACTCAAATTATGCTCAGTGATATATTTAATTTCCATCATATTTTGTCACATTATTTGTTTTATAATGAGATAGCTTTTGGGTTATTAAAGTATATAAAATATATATACATGTATATTATTATATCAGTGTGGTCCAGCTAGGGTCCTTATTTGGTATTGAATATATCAACTTGCACCTGTTGGTGCAAATTCCTCCATACAATTAACATCTAATCCATTACTTGTTATTATCATATAATGTTCATAAAGAGATTCTCCAAACATAAACCGTGGGATGCGTTCTCACAGTAACTTGAAGGTCACCGCTCATTCTCGCTGGCTCCTATTGTCAGTGGAAAATGAAGTGGACTCATTGGACACAATAACGCCACTATCGGCCATTGATGCCCATTGTCCATGAGAGGTTGTTCATATACAAAGGTTGACAATCCCACAAAGACTGTAAAAATCTTATGTCAATAGGCCAAGCAGGTCGTGTAATCACTGTGGGAAAATAATATAAAAATTACTCTGGACAAAGTGGAATCAACAGGTCCAGGAAAGGAGATACTCAAACAAACTCAGACTTACGGTGAATTATAGAGAACTACCCCGATTTGAGTCTTAAATGCATTTAGCTTAGCTACAAATTTACTTCCATGATACATTTCACATCAATAATATTTTTGAATTAAAACTCTTACTCCTGATGTTTAACCCTTTCAGTGCCAGGGTTAAATTTACCTAGAACTGCAAATTAGGGGGGATAGAAACTAATATTAAAGGGTAAAAGTCACTAAAAACAATGTTAATTTGAGACTCTAGATACTTTCCAGATTATGAGGCCTAAGCAGAATGAGGTCCCCAGAGGGTGAATTTGGTGACACATACCCGGTAGCAGGTTGTGTAATATCACTGTGGGAAAATAATATAAAAATTACTCTGGACAAAGAGGAATCAACAAGTCCAGGAAAGGAGATACTCAAACACACTCAGACTTGAGGTGAATTATAGAGAACTACATGTACCCCGATTTGAGTCTTAATGCATTTAGTTTATATACAAATTTACTTCCATGATACATTTCACATCAATAATATTTTTGAATTAAAACTTACTCCTGATATTTAACCCTTTCAGTGCCAGGGTTAAATTTACCTAGAACTGCAAATTAGGGGGGATAGAAACTAATATTAAAGGGTAAAAGTCACTAAAAACAATGTTAATTTGAGACTCTAGATAATTTCCATATTATGAGGCCTAAGCAGAATGAGGTCCCCAGAGGGTGAATTTGGTGACACATAGCAGGTTGTGTAATATCACTGTGAGAAAATAGTGTAAAAATTACTCTGGACAAAGAGGAATCAACAGGTCCAGGAAAGGAGATACTCAGACTTGAGGTGAATTATAGAGAACTACCCCGATTTGAGTCATAACCCTTTGAGTGCCAGGGGCCGATATTATCGGCCCTAAACTTACACAATAAGTCTATTAAAGAATATAATAAAATATATTAAAATTGTAAAAAAAACTGTAAAAAAAACTAAAAAATTGTTAGGCCAATGCATTATCTTATATATGCGAGGCGACCTATGGTCGACTCGCATATATAAGAGAATGCATTGGCACAGGGTATATGGGTTGATACAAAAATCGACCTGGCACTCAAAGGGTTAACCCTTTACCCAACAAAACGGCCAAAACCGGCCAAATAAAGCTTCAACAGCCTAAAATATCTTCGGTCTGTCTCAATAGAACCATACAAATATGGATATCATTGGAACCGGCTCCTTGACCACATTGTGATAGTTACAGTTATGCCCTGTGCCAATGCATTCTCTTATATATGCGAGTCGACCATAGGTCGCCTCGCATATATAAGAGAATGCATTGGCCTAAAACACTTTTTACCATTTTTTCTTACATTCTTTAACAATTTTATAATTTTTAATGTGTTAAGCCAATGCATTCTCTTATATATGCGAGGCGACCTATGGTCGACTCGCATATATAAGAGAATGCATTGGCACAGGGCCGTTCTGTTGGGTAAAGGGTTAATGCATTTAGCTTAGCTACAAATTTACTTCCATGATACATTTCACATCAATAATATTTTTCAATCAAAACTCTTACTCCTGGTGTTTACAACTGGGATTAGGACTTACCCTTCGTGTAAAAAGTTAAATATAATATTTTTAGGGAAGTTCAGGGTTGATACTGATACCGGGATGGCAAAATTTACCATAGTAAAATTTTCAAAACTTTATCAGGATTTTCAAAATAATTTCCAAGACCACCAGCCAAGTCTGAATTTATTGTGTCTGACATTTGCAGAATGAGATCCCCAGAGGGTAAATTTAGTAATGCTATCGCACATAGCAGGCTAGCATCACCAAATTCACCCTCTGGGGACCTCATTCTGCTTTACATGTATATGCCTTATTGATTGAAGTTCCCCAGTTGAGTTGGTGATGTTCACCCAATAGTCACCATGATTATGTGTTTTATCTTAGAACTGCAAATTAGGGGGGATAGAAACTCATAAGGGTAAAAGTCACTAAAAACAATGTTAATTTGAGACTCTAGATACTTTCCAGATTATGAGGCCTAAGCAGAATGAGGTCCCCAGAGGGTGAATTTGGTGACGCAAAGCAGGTCTTGTAATATCACTGTGGGAAAATAGTGTAAAAATTACTCTGGACAAAGAGGAATCAACAAGTCCAGGAAAGGAGATACACAAACTGTGACGCTGTGCGGAAAAGCGTCACTAAATTCACCTTCTGGTGACATCATTCTGCAAATGTGAGACATATTAAATTCAGGCTTGCCACCAGCTGAGACCGCAATCTTTTCCAGAATTTTATTAGACACATACTGCTCATACTAGAAGTTACATGTATATGACTATCAAAGATAAAGCCCCACGGCAGTACTAAAGTATAAATGATATCACTTCATGATTTTAATTTGCTTTTGTGATATAGGAGGAGAGTATACCAGAGAAATTAACACTAAAAATGAAACTAATACCGGCCACTGTGTACATGCAAAAATAAAAAGTTGCATCAAAAACCAGATTGAATTCAGATAATGAATACAATGTACAGTAATGCCCTAAATAATCGACTCCTTAATCACAGCAGAATTATGGGTAACTTTTCAGGATTTAGTCGGAAATATGGCTTGTTGCCATTCATCGGAATTCTGCTGTGGTTAAGGAGTCGATTATTTAGGGCATTACTGTACACCCAAGCAGACCAGATAGAATGGTACTCAGGACCCAAATCAGAATCTATATGGATACCGAGCATGTTACAATACTCAGGACCCTAATCAGAATCTATACAGTAATGCTCTATGTAATCGACTCTTTAACCACAGCAGAATTATGGGTAATTTTTCAGGATTTAGTCAGAAATATGGCTTGTTGCCATTCATCGGAAAGCTCTCCCCGAGAGCTTTCCAATGAATGCCAACAAGCCATATTTCCGACTAAATCCTGAAAAGTTACCCATAATTCTGCTGTGGTTAAGGGGTCGATTACTTAGGGCATTACTGTAGTTGCAAATAAACTGAGTAATATTGTAACATTGGCCTATAGTAAGAAATAAATCATACAAGCAACATTATTAAAAGCATGAATCAATGCAAATAATGATAATAGTATCCATCCGCATAATATCCATGAAAAGTTCCTTTAGGAGACGATTTTTCTAAGTTATTAATAAGACTGTATTAACAAATTATCCTAGAACTATCATGAACAAAAGATCCACCTTCCAAACATACGGCAACATAACTGTCGTTCTATCGGCCTTGATCAACAACCCATGCTAGTGAGGGGCAGGGAATTTTAATATATGATATGCAGAAACAATTCGCACATTCATGTATGGTGATAAAATAAATTGCATTATATGCTAAGCTTATACTACATGCATACAATTACTTCGAAAAAACATGCAGTGTGCCTTTAAAGTTAGTGGAAAATATTCCTATTAAAAACATTAAAGGTTGCCAGCCTGACTCATGTCATTCTCTGCAAAGTCTCATTATAAAAGTAAATGTCTGTGAAATTTGTTCATTATATGGGTTTTTAACTCAGAGATTTGTAAATGCCAGAGAAATTTAAGTAATATCCCAAATGTCATTTTGAATTTGGAGAGCTATAACTCCAGTGGTAATGAGGCCCCATGAAACATGCTGGGAGATAATTTACAATGGTAATGAGGCAAGTGCTACATAAAACATGCTGGGCAGATCAAGGGGGTAATTACTGATTGTAAGGGGGTGCTTTAGTCTGTGGCATAAAACAGAAAACAGCATGAACATAAATTTCCAAGCCAGATTGGTCATTGAATTATATGTATAATATTTGTCTTCAATTAAATCTCACAGGGATATTATCCAGAAATGTTCTTTACATTAGCCCATTGTCATGATTTCTGCAATAGTGTCCGGAGGGGGGTTCCCCAGAGGGTGAATTTAGTAACACATCACCAAATTCTCCATCTGGGAACCTCATTCTGCTTAGGCCTCAACTGCTATTGGAGACCTACATGTAGGATCAGATGGAAGTTCCCCACTAGTCACCTCGGTTATGCATTTTATCTTCTGCAAATTGGGGGATATAGAAATATCCCAGATGGGAAAGTTACTAAAACAATGTTAGTTTGAGACTATAGCTACTTCAGAAGATGAGGCCTAAGCAGAATGAGGTCCCCAGAGGGTGAATTTGGTAATGATATCCAGCTATGTGGGATAGCATCACTTAATTCACCCTCTGGGAACCTCATTCTGAAATGACAGAGATGATATTTGCAGACTTGGAGCTGGGGATAGTCAGAGAGCCACTTAGTGCAGAAACTGGAGGTGCATGACATAGCCCTTTCCGATCACTTCATGGTTAAATTCGATATCCGAATACCAAGCCCACAGCCGTTCAAACAGACCATCAAATATCGTAAACTGAGAGACATTCAACCGTCCGAGTTCTCGGAGGCATTAGTGTCATCAAATGATGCTATAACCCTACACCTGCCAGTTGATGAATCCCTCGATAAGTTTACTCGCCTCTCCAAGAGTCTCATTGATCGTTTCGCGCCAGAAAAATCCAGGACGGTATCCAGACAACATCATTCTCCTTGGTTTAATCATGAGATCAGAGATGCGAAACGTGAACGGAGGAAACTTGAGCTGCGATGGAGGTCGTCCAAACTCAACAGTGACCGAACAAACTTTGTCACACAGAAAACAGTTGTCAACCAACTGATACGCCAGTCTAAAGCAGCGTATTTTACTTCGATCATATCTGATAACAAAACGAAGCCAAAGGTTATGTCGGAGGTGATTGATAAACTTCTCCATCGTAAACCGAAGCCGATACTACCCGAGCATTCGTCAACTGAAATTTTGGCGAATCAATTTTCTGACTTCTTCGTCAATAAAATTGATACAATACGGTCAATTCTGGACAGTGTATCTGATAGTGGTACGATTTCGGACTCACTCGTTTCGTTGCCGACCATTCTTGATAGTTTTCGATCGATTTCATCTGAGGAGCTTACTAAGACCATCCAGCATGCACCATCCAAGCAATGCAAACTTGATGTCATCCCAACTGTGTTACTAAAAGCCTGTCTCCCTGCGCTGATGCCATGGATTCTTGATATAGTTAACACGTCACTTTCTACCGGAGTTTTCCCAACGTCGATGAAGCAGGCTCTTGTAACACCACTCATCAAGAAGCCGGGGCTGGATCCGGAGACGCTGAAAAACTACCGACCGGTATCTAATCTTTCCTTCTTGTCGAAGGTTATTGAGCGTGAGGTCGCCAAGCAAGTCCGCGACCACCTTAAAGGGGGTGGTTCAGCAGAAGTCTTCCAGTCCGCGTATAGGTCATTTTGCAGTACTGAAACTGCGCTTTTGCGAGTGCAGAATGACATACTGCAAGCCATGGACAAACAACAGGTATCGTGCCTCGTGCTCCTCGACTTAAGCGCAGCGTTCGACACGATCGACCACGCTGTCCTTTTAAACAGACTTTCCGATCGTCTTGGGATTGTCGGGACCGCATTGGACTGGTTTCGATCCTACATACACGACCGTACGCAGAGGGTTGCCGTTTCCGGTTCCACATCGAAAGCAGCTTCTCTTAAATTCGGCGTTCCACAGGGATCAGTGCTGGGGCCGTTGCTCTACACTATATATGTACTACCCCTTGGCGACATCATTAGACGACATGAATTATCTTTTCACTTCTATGCGGATGACACACAACTGTATATTCATTTTAAGCCGGATTTTGATTCTGAAAGTTCTACCAAATATAAGCTTGAACGATGTGTGGCTGATATTCGATAATGGATGACAATCAACTTCTTAAAATTGAATGCAGATAAAACTGAAATAATATATATTGGTTTGCGACAGCAACTTTCAAAATGTTCTAAACATAGTCTCAATATTGAAGGCAGTGTTGTCTCGCCATCCAGCACAGTCCGCAACCTCGGATATTTCTTGGACGAGAACCTGTCTGCTGAAAAACACATCGAGCAAGTGTGCAGGTCCTCGTATTACCATCTTAGAAATATCAGCAGGGTGCGGAATGTTATCGACGTCGAGACCACAAAACAGCTAGTACATGCCTTCGTTACAAGTCGTCTGGACTACTGCAATTCTCTGTTGTACGGCTGCAACCAGTCTATCTTGGACAAAATCGAAAATGTGCAGAAATCTGCATCACGAGTTATTTTTATGAGCCGTAAATATGATCACGTCACGCCATTATTGCGCGAGCTCCACTGGTTACCTCCGAGGGAACGGATTGAATTCAAAATTTTGAAATTAACGCACAAGTGTCTGAATAGCGAGGCCCCATCATACTTGGCAGACTTGATTTCTCGATATGTTCCTCCGCGGCCTCTGCGGTCTGAAAGTTCTCACAGCCTTGTGTTTGTACCGGGTGACCTCGTAACAGCTGGTGACCGGGCCTTTTCCGTGGCTTCACCATTTCTCTGGAATAAATTGCCTGCTCACTTGAGGGCACCCCAGTCGCTTAAAATGTTCACATCTAAACTTAAAACGCATCTGTTTCAACGTGTGTATCATCCGATCCACTGATGGTAGCCAGATGAGCAGCTCATTGTACATAATTGATATTTCTTACTATGTTCTAATCATCATTATATATGTATTGATGTAAAGCCTAAGAGCTCTATGAGGATTTACGGCTTTAAACTAAATTTATTATTATTTATTTATTATAGAGAAGGTCCTTCTTTCTCCCTCCCCACCCTCAGGGCCAGAGACCACCACCTCATTAATAAGATAAGATAAGATAAGTTTAATTGGCAAAAACATCCTTATAAGGACAGTATGCATACATAATAACATATAATTGTACATTGTGTATTGAACAGTATAATAAATGATATTAATATAAGGTCAAGCTGAATGTGCAATGGATCATCTAATATGATTATGAGGATGAAAAACAATGTGTACTCACAATAGGGAATAATTCACAGAGAAAAATGTACAGTGGTGTATAGGTATGGCAGTAAGAATCTTATAAAACAAGATGACAAGCCTGCCCAGGAAAACATTTAGAATGGGCAACACAGATAGAGCCTATTTACTGCATTATAATGGGCTGTTATAATGTAAACTAGTCTATTCATGTATTTGTTGGGAACTTTGGTTTACGTTTATTCCAGGCATACATGTACTATTTTACAATTATGTCGGCCAAATTAATTGGAATTAATTGCAACAAGCTCGTCATATACATTGTACAAGTATTATAATCAAGTTACAATGGATTTTCCCCACAACTACATGTATTCAAGGGAAGCACTAACTGGAGTATTGGGGGGGGGGGAAATTGAATTATTGGGGGCAGCATCCCCCCCCCCCCCCCGCCACATAATTCAATTACAGCCCTGCATCTACATGTAACACAGCAAACAATTCTCAATTTGACGAATGTCATGGATAAAAGAAATTTGGTCTGGACTTTACAAGCTTTCCAATGACCTACATTTGTATATTTTGATAATTTGACATTCAAAGCAGATGTATCCCTTTAACCCTTTCTATACTGAATGGATTCTTCCATTCAGTTATAAAAGTATATGTTGGAATGGTCTATTATTCATTGTTCAGGAAAAATGAGAAGACGACAAAATGACAAAAAGATAATACAAGTGCAGTAGTATTCATATTCTTTGGTGGAAATCTTCACATAATAAGTTCAACAAATGACCTGTTTGTTGAACTTAATATCTGAACTTTTCCTAAAGGAAATACTCGTCAATGAATATTTAGTATAGAAAGGGTTAATAACATACATGTATACATGTGCTGTGCATTGAGAATTTATAATACAAAGTACAGTAATGCCCTAAATAATCAACTTCTTAACCACAGCAGAATTATGGGTAATTTTTCAGGATTTAGTCTGAAATATGGCTTGTTGCCATTCATCGGAAAGCTCTCACTGAGAGACTATTCTTCTGTGGTTAAGGAGTCAATTATTTAGGACATTACTGTACATGTGCTGTACATTGAGAATTTATAATACAAAGTATCATGTTACTTTCCCACATGGATTACAGAAGTATGTTTTATTAGCAAACCATAACTGCAGGGCCTAAATTTTTTGTTCTCAGACTAGTTTCAAACAATGAAATAATAACACAGTTCTGTAACAAGAGTAAGAACTCCCAGATGTTTTGAGAATTAAATTTTATCAGGATAAACCTGTTTTTTTCCACTGTGAACAGATTCTGGGCAACAAAATGTGTTGCTAATAAACAAGGCTTTAGAGGAATCAACCCTATTATTTTGAATGATCCGATATGATATTTGGATTAATAAGGAAGATATTGTTAGCATTTTTTGGTATTAGTTTTGGGATAAGCATATTGTACTAGTAACTACTGGTACTAATTATACCGGTATGTTGGAACCAAAACCAGAGGTAAAGAACTAAAGATGTAAATTATCAAAAGATCAAAATCAGCAGTCTTCTAAAATATCATTTTGTTTTGATCGAGGGTTGACTTTGTTGTACTTATTTTACCAAATCAAACTGATGTTTTATGAATCAGCCACTGAACCCATTTGAAGAATTCATAATTAAACTATTATTGTCAAAATACCCAACAACGTCGGCTGTGTACAATTTCCTTGAATACGAGGTTTGATCTAAGCGCAAATGTCCTTCCGTTCGTCAATCCTACAAATAATGTGTCTGTCATGTGCAGAATGAGGGTGAATTTAGTGATGCTATACCGCACAGAGGGATAGCATCACTAATTCACCCTCTGGGGATCTCAGTCTGTATAGTCTCAAATTAACATTGTTTTAGTTACTTTTCCCCCTTCTGGGAAGTTTCTATATCAACTAATTTGCAGAAGATAAAATGCATAATCGAGGTGACTAATGGGTGAGCATCACCAACTTCAACTGGAGAACTTCAATCTGATCCTAGGTCTCCCATAGCAGTTGAATCCTTAGCAGAATGAGGTTCCCCGAGGGTGAATTTAGTGATGACAGACGCACTATTTGCAGGCTTGTGTTGGTCCTGATCAAATCACTGATAAACTAGTGAGAATATTTCTCCAACAAGCATCACACTAACAAGCCTTGAAATAGGGTGTCTGTCATTTGCAGAATGAGGTCCCCAGAGGGTGAATTTAGTGATGCTACCCTGCATAGTGGGCTAGCATCACCAAATTCACCCTCTGGGAACCTCATTCTGCTGAGGTGTAAGCAGAATGAGGTTCCCAGAGGGTGAATTTGGTGATGCTAGCCCACTATGCAGGGTAGCATCATTAAATTCACCCTCTGGGGACCTCATTCTGCAAATGACAGACACCCTATTTCAAGGCTTGCACACTAAACTTATTGAAATACCTCTGTTTAGCAACTTTGTTCAATGTGAGCTGCAACAGAGTGTTTCAAATTACTTTTATATCTTTGAACTACTGTATACTATAATTCAATCAAGAGGTCTGTGGGAGAGGGATTTGGGGGGGGGGGGGTTTGCCACTCACACAAATTAAATTCAAAGTCCCATGCTACTGAGGCTACTACTAACTACTTGGGTCAGGAATTACAGTTTGGGGTCAGGAGGTACCCAAGGCACTTGCAGTGGATAACTTTCAGTGAGTATATATGTGCAAAAAATATAAAAGTCTGTAAAATGTCACCACTAAAAACATGCAGAAATAAAATACCAGCAAACTTTGTTCTTTAATATTCATTATTGATATTTGATAGCTCTCCAATAATGAAATCAATAATGAAAAGCACCATATCAGCATATTTAAATAGATAACATTAAAGGGACCTAAAAATATCAACACCGAGAAGAACACAGAGAAATAGACTGATCTTTTTATCATTACTGATATTTCTCCAATAACTAAATTTTGCGTGTTGAAACCATTGTTATGTTATAATGTAAACAAACACATACATGTAAATATAACAATGGTTTTGACTTGCGAAATCTCATTATTGGAGAGTTATTAATAATGTTAATGAGCATAATGTCATTCTTTCATGTACATGTACCGGTATGTGTTGATGATAGTTGTTTTACAGACTTTTATGTTATTTAGCATGAATCCACTTCATAGGGTCCCGTTAACACAAAGCCTTTAAAATCAGTACTCTGGATTGTCAGGGCTCTTCATCATCAATTGTATCATTTTCATTTTGATACTCGAATCCAAGTTGATGTTTTGGGGATGTTTTGAAGTAGGTACCAGTAGTACAAGATGATCATTAATTCTAAATTTGATTTTGTGTCTAGATGCTACAAATTCTAGCTCCTCACAGATGATATTCAATCTCATGTTTTGAATTAGTTATTCAGCCCTGACACCAGACTGTTCATGGAACTAAAAGCATTAGATTTGATACCATGGTTTTCCTCATATAAGATACAAATGTACCTGTAACAGTTTACCAAGAAAAAATTAGTGTTTTTTTTTTGGACACAGCATATCATCCGTATATAAATTAAAATAATTAGATAATTGAAATATAAATATTATATAGTACATTGTACATGTAACTATACTATTCAATCAAACAGGCAATTGCTTACCGACTTGGATACTTGGAACTAGCTTTGGGTACACCTACATTTGTATCTAGTATAATATATACACATGTACACATACATGTATATGTAAGACCCATTTTGTCCATCCTTCAAACTGGCCATGTCCCTTTAAAATATGCTTCATAACTAGGCGTAATTGAAGAAACAGATGCTCACCTCTAACTTCACTGCTCAATTTATAAAATTTATAAACAAGAGAAACTCCCAGCTGGTGAATTCAGATTCACAGTAATCATGACACATGAGAAGGTCGGGTTTCAATTCTTGTTCCCATGAAACATTCAAAGAAAGAAAACAACTTGGGAATTTTTGCAAGTGGTGTCAGGCAGTTAAAGACATGTGGGAATAATTTAAACCCTGGAGTATTTACACTAAGCAGGAATAATATCAACAGTAACTGGCCCTATAACATCACTCATCACCACTGCCATGAACCCATGAATGTCTCCCATTCTCAAGAATCTTTTGACAAGTTTTCTTCAGGTTTCTCAGGCAGAATGTTATTAGAATGATGCTGTGGGATCTACACAGTATATTCATTGTTAGATAATATGGGGGAAGTTAATGCTTCTTAATTACATTTTATGTTTGGCATTTTCTACAATAAATAAATTTGGGATTGCATTCATGTATAATTATTGAATCTAGCTTTTCAATGAATCCATTAGTTGAAAGGTACAGGTAGCTTCATTAGTGGAAAGTTTAGTATATTATAAATATATATATTTTTTTAAAATAATATAATTTTCCTGAATACATTTATTTCATAGTTCCAGATAACCAAATGGCTTTATAATCTGCTATTCTACAAAAGCAGAATTTTTTTTATTTTTTTTTTTACGATACAATCACAGTTTTATATTAATAACTTCTGGTACATATATACATGTATCTGTACCTGTACATGTAGTTGTTGTTGGATGAGTATTTGATGAATAATATAAGATGAATTTCATTAATAGTTAGCCATAAAACATACCTCATCACACCTACCTACCGTAGAATGAACCCATGAATGTATCCCACTCTCCCCAACTTTTGACAAGTTTGTTTGGTGTTTCTCTAGCTGCTGTATTCAAAACTATTCATTGTTAAATTCGGGAGGGGGGATTACGGGGAGATGATGTTACTTTTTTAATTTTGATCTTTGATACATATATAGTTTTCTAGCTTTAAATATCATTAACAATTAGCAGAAGATACTTCATTAGTGGAAGATTTTGTTTCCATTTGTTTTTTCCCCCTTGAAATTTTCCTTGAATATCATGCCAGCTTAATTTTCTTTTCAAATTAACCATATGTGGCCTGAAATTAGTTATTTTACAGAACAAAAAATAGAGGATTCTGATACAAATGTACATGCAGAGATCTACATGTACATTAAATTAATACTAGTACATGTAAGCTGTAAGTATATCTTGTTGTTGGATATTGGCAAATGATTGTCATAGAGTTAATTAAGAAATAGTATGCTAGTAGTGCTAAACATGTACATGAATTATCACTCATCATATTAAATGCATCTGTCAGAATATTTTGACCATGTATGTTTTGCAATTCTCTGACTGAATGTTTATAGCATGAGTTTGTGGGATTTTTATTCATTGTTAAATAATATGTTTCTAAGTCACATTTTAAATTTTATATCCCCCCTCCCCCAATACAAACCTGACCTAGCACTGTTTAACCTAAAAGTGATCTAGCGTTTTCAATGAATCTGTTTATAGCGGACTGTTTAGTACTTTCTTACATTTTCAAGACTTGATGGCACTGATGCCCCTGTTTTGCTGTTGTACATGTAGTAAACTCAAAATTGCAAGATTTATGTACCATAATGCCCTAAATAATTGACTCCTTAACCACAGCAGAATTATGGGTAACTTTTCAGGATTTAGTTGGAAATATGGCTTGTTGCCATTCATCGGAAAGCTCTCAGTGAGAGCTTTCCGATGAATGGCTACAAGCCATATTTCCGACTATATCCTGAAAAATTACCCCTTAACCACAGCAGAATTATGGGTAACTTTTCAGGATTTAGTTGGAAATATGGCTTGTTGCCATTCATCGGAAAGCTCTCAGTGAGAGCTTTCCGATGAATGGCTACAAGCCATATTTCCGACTATATCCTGAAAAATTACCCCTTAACCACAGCAGAATTATGGGTAACTTTTCAGGATTTAGTTGGAAATATGGCTTGTTGCCATTCATCGGAAAGCTCTCAGTGAGAGCTTTCCGATGAATGGCTACAAGCCATATTTCCGACTATATCCTGAAAAATTACCCATAATTCTGCCGTGGTCAAGGAGTCGATTATTTAGGGCATAACTGTAACTGTCTGAACAATATTGCTTTTCATCGCTTACAATCATGGAATTTCTGCTTGGTAATTAATTCAATGTTTATTGCCATATCAGCTAAAAAAAATAAGTCACAAAAAGCATGCAATCTTGAGCTGAGATCCCCCCTACTTTGCAGTAGACTATTGAGGAACAAGTATTAACAAAGAAATATATTCCTGTCATAAGTTCCCCTGTCAGAACAGGTCATAACATCAAAATTCAAACAGTACCCAGGTTTTGTGATGGTGGAATATGATCTCAATGGGCGTACAGGTTAGCTATGGAGTCGAGATTCATGGCAAACTGGATAACTTTAATGAACGATATGCACTGTCAGATACCAAAGGGAGATAATTCATAAATTAAAATTAGGTGACATTATTGATACTTCAAGCTATTAAATTATTGGTACTCACCTCTTTTCAGATAACATGAAGTAGTCATATTCGACAGACATTTTACAACATAATGCTTTTCTGAAAAAAAGAAACAAAATAGAAGTCAAGTTTGTCATTACGTATACTAGTATTCAATATGTGTACAATGTCACTTCTCAAATGAACCGCAAAATGAAGAGGATAAGGTGAAAAGTATTGGTATATCTTAGTGATTTAGTATTAAATGCAACAATTCATTATGATGCAAAAAATGTTTGATATTTTCGCAGATAAAGGCCTAAAAAAAATTGTGATGATTCTTGTAACATAGGGGAACAAGAGATATGCTGGGCATGGCAAAATATGCCGTATGTGCTTTTATGAACTGTACACAAACAAACAATGGCAGTGAAATGGTCAAAAAGAGCCATAAGTCAGCAAAAATATTCGGACCGAACCCTCGAACTTGACCTGTATTTTGGTCTGGAAAACTCAAATACTGTACCAAATTTGGTTCTGATAAAATGACCCAAACTAAAGTTATCATCTGGAAACCTTAATTATTGAAAATTTTAAGTTGAAAAGAGCCATAAGTCAGTACAAAATAACGAACGAAATGAACCCAAATTCGAAGTTGTTCTGTAATTTAGTCTTGAAAACTCACATACCAAATTTACTTCCGAATTAAACAACCCAAACTAAAGTTATCATCCGGAAACCAAAACTGCTAATGGATGGACAGACGGATGGACAAACCAATGACATAATACGGCCATAAGACCATATATGGAATATATTTATTCTGAATATAATGCCCTGGCAGTACAAATGATAAACCGGTAACAGGACTCATTGAGCACAGTTGAACTGGCCACCATCTTAAAACACTGACTTCCAGGGTAAATAATGCAGATCGGCGGGTATATAGAATTTAGAGTTACCTACCTTGTGTGAGATGCGGAACAGTTTGTGTTGATCAAATGACCTTCTGCAACAGAATAAAAGTGAATTCATAAACGAGAGTTGGCAGATGTACATGTACCAGTAAAACAAAATGGAGTGCCAATATGATTACAACTTAGTGCATTAACTTGCTAGAAACGTTCAGACTTTTCAATAAAAAAATGTAAAGGGTCTGAGGCCTACCCCTACCCCTAAATATTATTTTCATGTTACTCAGGGATGGATGCAGGGTTTTTTGGGGGGACACCTGTTTGCCTACCATAATGTGCCAGAGGCATATCCAGAAGGCCGTAGACTCCTGAATTGGGTGTGGTTATGGGAAGCCAGGGTGCTCCCCTATCATTGACATGGGGCGTGGTTTTTTGAAAATGCCAAGCATTGAGAGATAATCTAGGGTTCTCTGACTCCATATTTTGGAGGTTTGTTAGGATGTTAGTTTATCAATATTAACATTTGAAATTCCAATAAATGTCTGTATTGTAATGGGGTTGATACTAGTACTAACTATGTATGGCATACATGTGTAAATTGTAATGCAACAGCCTATGCTTATGGGTCTGTTTTAGTGTGTCCCATGTGCGGTCGGTTAAATCGATTACATGTACATTGCAAAAGTATGGACTTCAGATGACTTGCTGTAAGCATATTAATAAAATCTGTACATGTATTTGAACAACCCATCTCCCACTGAATAAAATAGAGTTCCACTGATTTGTTTCGGTAATATTTCCTCCATTAAAGCCAAGGCACAACATGATTTTTTTTGTAATTTACCAGTTACTAGTACTTGTATAATAATAACAAAAAAAGTTCTGGGCAAAAAACATTTTGGCGGCCAAACAAGTTACTGGTATGAAAAGGGCTTTAGATCCATCCCTGATGGTACTGTACAACTAAAATCTCAAGATTAAATTTTTTATCACATTATAAAGATAACAAGAGGTGTGCACTCGAGTGCTAGCATACCCCCATGGTTCATATTTAAGTTATTAAGTCGGACAGAATTTTCTAAGTCAAAATAAGTCGAAAATGAAGTGTAATATTACGAAAAACAGTCTGAGCCAATTCCTAGCCGCATCATGTAGAGAGGGTATTGTGAGAAGCATGTATACCAAAAATTATTGAAATCGGTTCATATTTGTTAAAGTTATTAAGTCGGACAGAATTTTCTAAGTCAAAATAAGTCGAAAATTAGGCGTAACCACAATTAGCATCATGCGGAGAGGCAGTCCTAAGGAGTTTGCATACAAAAAATTATTGAAATCGGTTCATAGTTGTTCGAGTTATGAGGTCGGACGGACGGACAAACGGAGGGAGAAAGCGTGACGGACGGACGGAGTCTATCCAGTATACCCCCCATTTTCTTTGAAAGTGGGGGTATAACAAATAATAAAATGGAGAAAACACATATAATTCCAATGTCAAATATATGTTAATTACTTAGTCAAAGTATTTGGCTGATAGCCTGATACAAAAGCAATGAAACCTTTTCTCCACCTATTAAATGCTATCATTAAATTTCAAGTCATAAAAATAGCTTAATAAAAAATTAATCTAACAAATTAATTTTAACCTACGAACTGACCCTAATATGTTCTGAAATGTTCATGTAACCCCAACCACACATTTAATTTTCTTTCCCATAAAGGTAATTATTTTTCTTCTGTGTTCAATATCAATTGCCTTTAATACCCTTTAATTTACTAGCTTATATTGCTATCTTACCACATGCATACATGTACTAGTATTAGTACATGTACATAAATGTACCAGTAAATTGCAAGAAACCTTTGACTTTTCAATAAAATTAAAATATATACATGTACCAGTAGGACATACATGTACATGTACACGGTAGGTAGATACTTCTGGTATTATATAAAAGGCAGAATGAGAATACAACACTCACTCTTGACATTCTTCAGCTCTGGGTCATCTGTATCTGAGAAGAAATATGTCTGGAAAAAAAAAGATGTTTAAATATACCGTAGGAGGAAGCAATTTCTTCTTCAGAGAAATTTGTATTCTTGGAATACAAGTATGAAAACTCCAAATAAAATCCCCTTTTGGCATATTTAAGACAAATTCAATGCATGTATGTCAATTGCTAAACTTAATAGTTTTATCAATTTTGGCTATCAGTAAAATGAAGAAATCCAAATTACTTTTATTACAATGGAAATTGTTATAATTTTAGGAATGATCCGATCAGGCCGCTTATTGAACTATGTAGCTGAATAAAGTCTACTCTCATGTGCCTCATAATAGTGTCAGTATGATTATTAATTTTGGAGAATTTGGCAATGATCATACAGTACATGTAACTGTAGAGTGAAGTTCCATCACTATTATTAGTTTCAGCCTAAATCCCCACCAATCACTATTATGATGCAATCATGATTATTAGGCAACTGAGAGTATACAGTTACTGTAAAGAGCGTTCCTTGTTCTTCTCCCAATATATTCATCATAATTAAATACTATAGTATAAAGAGCATTCAAACAGAAAGTTTGATGCAATTAAAGGTACTCAATCCGTAAAGAGGGTCCCCATCTCAACAGATTCCAACAACAACAATCCGATCAGAGGGTCCTATATTACTATTTCTTTGGCTTTGGGGGTAAAAAATATTTGATTCGAGTCGAGGAACCCATCAAACAAAGCTCAGAGTTGTTAGATATTGATTTTTGAAATTTGTTAATTGCTCGAGATGAGTACTAATAACTGCCGTCAATTTGGTAACCTGCTCGAGATTTTACGCCAAAACTCTATTAAAACAGACAAGGATGGATAACTCTATAATCAAGTGGTAATAATAACGAAATTTTGACTGTCTTCTGGGCCAGAAAGAATTCCCGATAATGAAAAATAATAGATTTCTAAAATCGATATCTAACAAATCTGAGCTTTGATGGGTGACTTCCTCGACTCGAATCAAATATTTTTGACCCCCGAAGCCATTGAAATAGTAATTGAGAGGAGTTTTATCGGATTGAGTACCTTTAAATGTACTTTATCAGTATCACTTTGATCAATATTAAGTCTTTCCAAGGTAAAGTCTTACTACATGTAGTGTAAAGTATATTTTATATTTATCGACTTATTTACATGAAAGTCATATTTTGATTCCAGGAATGTGACAATGTAGGGGTTAGTTATAAATATGCGATATCATTTTGCCCTATAATACAATGAATGAACATCAATCACCTACTGACAGTCACGTGGAAACTGGACATATTAACCCTTTCATGCAGGGTGCAGCACATTAACCCTTTTATGACAGTAGCTGTGCTGGTGCAGCATTAAAGACACTGTGCCAGTGCATTGTCTGATATATGTGAGTCTCCCATTGGCAGCCTTGCATAGATACATGTAAGAGAATGCACTGGCTTACAAGGTCAGTGTAAATATTGTTAGGCCAATACATTCTCTTATATATGCGAGGCTCCCCATGGGAGACATGCATAATTATATAAGAGAATGCATTGGCACAGGGTTTTCAAAAAATTTCAGAAAGGTTCAGTCATGTAATGGTTAAATATCATGTGCCAGTGCATTCTCTTATATATGCGAGTCTCCCATAGGGAGCCTCGAATATATAAGAGAATGCATTGGCTTACAACTTACAAGGTAAATAATGTTAGGCCAATGTATTCTCTTACATGTATATATGCAAGGGTCCATATGGGAGAATCACATATATACGTCATTGGCACAGGGTTTTCGCCAAATTTCAGGAAGCTCCAGTCATGGAATGGTTAACATGAAATTTCATTCTTCAATTTCCTGCCATGTCCTGGTAAAATATGGCTATTGAATTTGACAGTATTGTATAAGTTTTCCATTGATGTAGGGTATACCGCTATACTTAAAGTAATTGACCACCAATAACGTGGTGTCACCCCGTTAATACCGCGGTACTATACCGCGGTATCCTCCAATACCGCGGTACTGATACCGCTTGTTAATGCGAACAAGTATGTGGGAGTAAATACCTCCCCTCAAAGAGTTCCATGAAAATCACCGTGGTATTCAAAAAAATTAATGCAGTGCCCGCTAAAAGACCGCGGTATTCAAAAAAATTAATGCGGTGCCCGCTAAAAGACTGCGGTATCATTATCGCCCAATACCGTAACTCCACCGCCGTGACCATCTCGATACCGTTACCGTTTATTACCGGTATCACCGCGGTCATGACCGGGGTATCATCCCGTTTTTCTGGTCAATTACTTTGAGATTATGAGAATAGCGGTAACAGTTTTTAATAGCTGTACCAGTGGCAATACCGTAATAGTATTAGTAATTCAGAGTTAATTGTGGGAATAATTATGATCTCTAGACTCTTTATTAAAGTTATAAAATAAATGTATATGTACCTCTTCCCTGGCAAGATTCACCCAGGTTTCTAATAAAATCTTTAGTCGTTTCTGATGGTTCTTGATTGTCGTTTTAACACTTATAAATATATCAGAAAGTTCTGTCTCTTTAATTGTTGGGCGCACATCATTGTCACCAACATGATCATGTCCATTTAATTTATTAAACTCGAGTTTATTTCTATCATCCGACACGGACATGGCTCTTCTGAGCCTCCCTGCTCTGACATCGTCCTCCACGAAAGCAACAGGTTTTCCCACGCTCCCGATTCCGTCTCGAATGTCGCCATCTGAAACTCGCGCGTCTTTGTCAAAAACATTAGCGGCTAAATCCTTGTGGTAGAAAATAACATAATTACAACAAATAAATATCCATGCTATTGAAAACCATCGCGCAAATCTCCTCAGAGATAGGCGCATTACTTTCGCAGAAACAAACTTTTAGGAACAAAAAAGTTTCCAACATTCCTCTGCGCCGTCACATTGTCGATGAAATGTCCCCACAAAAGTAAACACAGTTTCTAAATATAACTAGGTCAAAGAACCTGCCCTCTGACCTTTAGGTTCAAAGTTCGCGGGTCACGTTTTCTGCTAACACTTCCGTATGTTTTTTGTTTCCCTACTTTCGTGTTATCGAAATGGGAGATTCTTGGTGAGGTTTTATAGATTATTTGTGTTTCAAATCACGGCTTTTCATTTATGGTTATGTAAACAATAATACATATCAACCGGTTAACCCCTAAACGGGGGATAAAGTGTTACTGCAGTGTAACGTTTGTTAACTTGAGAGTGACAATCAGTGTCAAACGACTCAAGTCAAAGTGAAAGTCTCAATCCATCATTTCATGTTGTTGTTGTACATTGCAACGTTCTAAGACTAATTCACTAATTGTGAAAGTCACAGAAAAATAATGAAGACAACAGTTAGAATTGGACATTTAATGATCAAAATCAATGAACAATAGAATTGGAATAGGGCAAGGAAATGGTATCTGGAGAAGTCGGTCCCGCGCAGACGGTAGATCCTGCTTCATGTAAGAATACACAAAATCATAAATGTTTCTCCATATATATTATTGACACGGATATAATATATGGAGAAATATATATGATTTCGTGTATTCTTAAATGAAGGACCTACTGCGCAGACGGCCCCGGCCATACGAAGACAGCTCCGCGCGAAGATGGTCCCAGAGAAGTTGGACCTGTTAATTAGATGGGAGTTGAATGAATCCTTAAATCGGCTTAATTTGATTGAGGTGTTGTGTAAATAGTCATGTGCTTGTTAAGAGTGCCCAAGGGAGGTCACTCGTGACGCCAGTTCCGACTGGGAAACGCAAACCCGGAACCAGGAGCCAGGTCTAGGAAGCGCGGGAACTGACGTCACGGCAGACGATTTCTAAATACAGACCACAGCGGCAGCTTGTTATTACTCTGAGCAAAAGTGATCAACTAGAAGTTAATAATGATCTGGATTCACAGTTAGGTGAGTCTAGTTTACTTAACCATTGTGTAGACATTGTCTATAAGGTATAAAACACCCCTTTATACTTTACTGGCGTCCGTCGACATTTGTTTATCTGTGCGGAATTTCCCAATTTCGCCGTTTTCTGACACGCTGCACTAAGCGAGTCATTTTCGCACAATTGTGAATGTGATTCGATCCTAGTATACTCAAAAGGATTTATACTGGTAGCATATTGTAATTTTCACGGAAATCGTTACTTTTAACGATTTTGTGACAATTTTTAACTTCGGAAATTCAACAATTGAATTTTCGGCGTGCCGTCATCTACTAGTATTATAAATAGTAATAACTATTTATTGGTAATAAAGCATCTTCGGTGATAACTACCACAGTTGTAATTGAAGATCATTAGTATCAAGTTTTCAAAAGATTTATTCTGGATCCAGTGTGTTTGAGAAAAATAATTTTTTTCAATACACTGTAAAAAATTTATTCTTTCAAAGAATATATTTTTCCTTTTTATCATCTGGTTCTTTTGGAAATTTACTATTTGTGCGGTCTAGACAGGTGTAGCAATAAATAGGTACATCAGTGTCGACCGCCCACCAAGTTTTTACCATTTTGTCAACAAATAAATCCGCAATGGATAAAATAAAGGTAAACACGGCAAGTTCTGAAGAACTGTGCCTAATCCCAAACGTAGGGAAGAAATTGGCAAGCCTGATAATGAAGAAGAGACAGGAGCTACAATTTTTGGGGGAAGAGGATTTAATGGAAATACCTCACTTCAGGGGGTCCCCAGACCAATGGGCAGTGATCGATCTGTCCAGGCCCGGGCATGACTCAGGAAATGATTATCCCGTGCTACCAGCAGATTTGTCTGACAACCGGACACATCGATCAGACAAGCCACCACACACTGGGATAACAGACATCACTCCCCCACCCACAAATCTGAAAATGAGACCATATACTAACCTCATTCAGGACAACCCCTCCCCATATCAAAGGGAGAATACACTACCTGCAGCCCACAATGGGCAAGTAGTCATGGAATCAGTAAGGGGAAAGGGGGAGCTGGCCAATACGTTCCCTAATCTAGAAAGTGACAATGATGAGGATCACATGGCCACCATCCCATCACCCACCAATGTAAATGTTGGTGGGGTACAGTCACATAGGTCATTGGTTACATCGCCGGTCAGCGACAGACATGAGATTAACCAACACAGGTCACCCCAAACTGGGCCACAATGGCCAGGTAACCCGTCATGTCAGGCCCCATATGAGGTAATACAACCTACACGTGGATCACAAACCATTGCCCACTGTACAGTGACACAAATGTCGTTGACACAGCCTTCAGTGTTGCAACATGCTCGCACACGAGCAGGCATAGTGGAACAATCCACAGGCCAAACGCAAGCTACAATAGCAGCTGAGAGTCGACATCATGTGATCAGCTACCCACAGTTGGATCAGGGGCGACCACAATGGGACCCCGAGTACGAGAACGGCACAGATCCAATTGTTGGCGCCCCATACAGCAATTCCTCAAATGTGAATCGCTATGGCAATTATTCTCCAAACATGGGGGGTAGTTTCGCAGGGCAAACACCAACTTCAGGTGGTGATAACCAACAACAAACCACTCAGGGACCCAATGCCATGTCACAAGAGCATAATGCTAAGCGACGGCAGGCACCAGGTGACAACCGAAACAACCCACCGACCTATGATGGTTATGATGAGCGTGCACGGCTGTTAGAGACAGTTCGGGTGAATGGTTTAACATCTAACACAGACGTCCGATCCAAGGGTTTGTCGGCGATTAAGCCAGACTCAGTACCTCAGGCCTACAACAGGCCCCACCTTGGAAAGGTAGAATGCACCCAAAGATCAGGGGTACCTCTAGTGGGCCCGGCACCAGTCTCACATTCATACTACCAATCGCCCACATCAGGGGAGGTGATGTCCTCTCAGAGACACCCCCTGGATCAGCAGCGTTTAGCAGGGCTAACAAATACCACCCTAGGTTCAAAATCAGTACAACCAGGGCGGTTCAGAGCAACCCCGGTTACTCGAAATCAACTGGCACATGCACATGGTGGGGACGAGGGGCCGGTAAACCATGAGTACCTGGGTTCTGCGCGAAACCAGGGCGGCGGATACATTGGTCAAAATGAACCAAGGGTGACCACACAATTCCAATCAGAATTGAGTGAATTCTCGGGTGACATCCATGGTTTAACATACAGGCCCTCACCAGACATAAATGGTGAAGGGAGGGGTTCTGACACCAACCAAAATGGCCGGATCTGGGCAGAACCTCCACAAGCTCAATATGCAGAGCAAATGGTAGGGGCGACGAGGCAGGCATCGTACGTTACAGGTGGGGATTTCGGGGCCCACCAGGTATACCACCAAACCGAGTCCACCCCCTCACACATGGCAGAACATACGAATCTGACCGGTGCTCATAAAAAGCGAGCACGGTTCAGCAACAGTTATGAAGAGAGTGATTTCGACCGATCACTAGTCACAACTCGACCACAACGGGAGAGTTTTAATCATGTCAGGATGGAAGGGCCGGGCCGCAACGGCCCAGATACCAATACCACCTTTGGAATTCAGTGTGTTTCACCACAGGGCCCGGAAACCGGTTATGACAACTTTAGTCAGGCACCAGCTAGACCAAGGTTTCAACCATTTCAGACACCAGGGTTACAAACACCCTTACCTTACCCCGTTCCCACGATAGGGTTGATGATGCAACCTCGGGTGCTCGAGGACACTGGCACATCACCGGGCCACAACCAGTTATTCAGGCCCGCCCCAATGGTTCCCGCGCAACGCCATGGAACATTGGAAGTGAGACCACAAGGAAATTACAATTTCTACGACCATAATGAGTCTAATGCACCTGAACAGCGGCGGCCTCGACAACGGCCAGAGGCCGGACGAGACATTGGGTCTGGCCCTCGTTTAAATCGAAATGAGTTCACGCCGGTTCGCCATCCACCCAGACTGCCGAAAGGTTTTTGGTATGATGGTGGTGAACCGTGGCAGCCTTTCAAGCTCAAGTTTACCCAATATTCAGAGGCTCAGCAATGGAACCCTGACGAAACCAAGCAGGCATTGTGTTGGTGTTTGGGGGGTCGTGCTAGCGAGTACTACACGCTCCTAAATGAACGGAATCCAGACACTGACATAACTCAACTGTTAGAGGGTTTGGAGGCACGTTTCGGGTTTCATGACCTACCGGAAACGACTCAACTTCGTTTCCAACAAGCCCGCCAACAGCCAGATCAGACCCTGGAAGAGTGGGCTGAGATGGTCCTGACCTTGGCAACCAGAGCATTCAAGGAATGTTCAGCGGAGTTCACCTTCAAGCAGGCAATTGTCCGTTTCTGTCAGGGTTGTAGCGACACTAGGGCTGCAGAGTTGGTGGCCATGGAGAACCCCTCCACAATGGAACGGGCGATGAACCGCATTCGTTGGCACCAACACACATATGCGGCAATTCATGGTTCAAGGTCACCACGCCGGGAAGTGCGCCGAGTATCCTCAGATACCGACGAGGACTATAGTCCAAGTAGGGTCAGGGCTATTAGGTCATCAGGGCGGGGGAGATCAGGTTTCAGACAATCCCGGAATGACTATAACAGTCCCCGGGGTGATTGGCAATCCGGAAATGAACAGCGAGCAAGTTCCCCGGGCTCTGCTCAATCCAACCGAAACCCAAGCGAGTTTGCGGTCTGGAAAGCTCGCACTTTAGCTTTAGAGACGAATATATCAGGTCTCAGCGGAAAGTTTGACAAGCTGACAACAACTGTCGAGAAGCTGTCTGTGTCTCTGGGAAACCCAGGAGGATCGTCAACAACTGACAAATCCAAGATGGAACCAAAGTCAAGGTCACCATCTCCCAAGGTCAAATCCACCCAGTGTTTCCTCTGTTCCGGATATGGACATTACCAACGAGACTGTCCCTCCCGCAACTCAGAGAATCATTCAAACCATGAGACACGAGTAAAATTCTCGTTACCAACAAACTCCAAGGGGTCGGAGGCATAGGTCTGACTCTTGACCCCAACACAAACACAGACCTTGAAATAAACCCTACCGATATCTCATTTAATGACCTACCTGAATTGACCATTCAGCGGGTTAAATCACATTCAGCAATTGAAATTCCAATTAGTGTAGCAGGCACAGCAACTCGTGCTATTGTTGACACCGCCGCGGATGTCACTATCCTGTCTGACAAACTGTTCAGTGAACTTCAGCCTACCCCTAAGATTATAAGGAACCTGAAGTTCAACACTGCAGCCAGGGATGGTCAGATGATGGGCAGTCTAGTAGGTCCCGTTTCTATCAAAGTGGGGGGTTTAGAAGTGGAGGAGAGAGTCTATGTTGCACCAATCGAGGACACAATGTTACTGGGCATAGATTTCTTGAAGAAACATCAAGCAAAAATTGATGTCCAAAAGGGCTCAATATCATTGGGGAAGTATGATGTGCCTACAGTCTCGGGTGGGGACCCAGAAGTTGCGATAATCGCACGGGTAACAGTTTCCAAGGGAACGATAATTCCTCCACAGTCGGTGGTGTGGCTACAATGTGACATCCATCCACCCATGGCAAATTTCATGCTGGAGCCCAGGATGTTAGATAGCATTTTCATGTTACCATCTCTACATCACGGGGATAAGCCCAAAGTTTGTTTCATTAACCCCAATAACCACCCGGTTCGCCTTTTTAAATCACAACATGTGGCGGATGCCTCAGAAATTGATAGTATCCTGGCAGATAGGGACAAACTGGATAGGCACAATGACCTAGACCAGAACCGGAGTGAAGAACCAATAAATAGCTCCATGAGTCCGATGGCAGCAGCAACTGTGGCCATGGTTTCCTCAGGGGGGGATCAACCAGAGAGGCAGGGGGAATCCCAATCGAGGGTAGGAGCTACACCAGCAACAGGTGAAGACCCCATCCCAGACAAACACACTATATTAAGCAAAATTCCTGAGCGACTACAGGATTTGTTTAAAGAGTCCACCAAGCTAATAACAGAGCCCTACATATCTCAACTGGCTGACTTGTTGGTGGAGTTCCAAGATGTGTTTGCCCGCGATGAGTTTGATTTAGGGAATTTTCGAGAAATCGAACACTGTATCGACACGGGGGAGGCGCGACCAGTTAGACAACCTATGAGGCGCACTCCCATGCATTTCGTGGACAAAGAGGAGGCCCATCTGAAGAAACTTCTAGCAAGTAAGGTGATAGAGCCATCCCTGTCTGAGTGGGTTTCCCCTCCAGTCTTGGTTAAAAAACGTGATTCCACAGTGCGGTGGTGCATTGACTTTCGGCTGGTTAATGCTGTGACCACAAAGGAAACCTACCCACTGCCAAGGATCGATGAATGTTTAGACACTCTGAGTGGGAACCTTTGGTTCGGAAAGGCCGACTGCATGGCAGCGTATCATCAGGTATATGTACGCGAGGCAGATCGTTGTAAGACAGCGTTCCAGACCAAATATGGATCTTTCCAGTTCGTTAAAATGCCTTTTGGACTCTCGGGAAGCCCGTTCACGTGGTGTAGGGTGATAGACATGGTCCTGCAGGGGCTAAATTGGGACATCTGTCTAGGCTATATCGACGACGTGGTTATCAATGGAGTGTCGGAAAGTGTGCACTTGGAAAATTTGACTAAAGTTCTAAGTCGTTTCAGAAAGTATGATCTGAAATTAAAGCCAAGCAAGTGTGTTTTCTTTCAGCAGACCATTGAATTCCTGGGTCGAATTGTCAGTCGGACAGGGGTGCAAATGAGTGACTCATCAATTGAGATTGTTCAAAATTGGCCGGAGCCTACATGCACTCGGGAGGTGGAAAGTTTCTGTGGCCTAACCAACTACCATAGGTCATTCATTCGGAACTATGCTGAAATAGCCCAACCACTCTATTCCATAACAGGGAAACATAAATTTCACTGGGGCCAGGAGCAACAGAGCGCTTTCGACAACCTGAAAGTGGCTTTGACATCACCCCCTTTACTTGCATTACCAAATCGTACGGACATGCTCATTTTGGACACCGATGCCAGCTGCCATTCAATTGGGGCCGAGCTCCTCCAACTCCAAAATGGAGAGGAGCGGGTCGTCGCATTCGGTAGTTTTTCTCTAACCCCCCAGCAAACCAAATATTGCACTACTCGTCGCGAATTGTTGGCAGTGGTCCGTTTCACAAGGCAGTTTCGGCACTACCTCTTGGGGAAACCTTTTCTCTTGAGGACAGACCACAACAGTCTCAAATGGTTGATGAATTTCAAAGATCCCCAGAACCAGTTGGCACGATGGTTGGAAGAACTGAGCAGATATGACATGGTCATAGAGCACAGGCCAGGGGTGAAACATGCCAACGCTGACACAATGTCGCGAAGGCCGCAGGATGTGACTTGCCCACTTTACGTGGCTGGGTGCAACCTGAGTAATCTCCCATGTGGTGGTTGCAAATACTGCCAGCGCTTACACACAAGCTGGGCAAAGTTTGAGGAAGATGTCGATTTTGTGGTACCCCTAGCTCAGGGTTCAGTCCAGTTCTCAGAAATTGGTCATGATACCCCAACGGTAGCCAAACTGAGCAGTCTTGAGGCATCAGGGGCAGATGATATCATAGCGTTACCTTGGGACTCAGACAAGGACTGGGTAGATACCCAGGAAAACATAGGCAGCATATGCCCTGCATCAGGGTGGACCCACACTCACCTTATGCTCAACTATTCCCCTGGTAGGGAGCAAGCTATCCCAATCAGACAAACCACCTCCCCGGAAGATACCCTTGGAACACAAGCAACAGGCGACCCGCCTTTACTATCTGACATAGGTAGCCGTGAAGATCTGGCTACGGTCCAACAATTGGATCCAGACCTAGGCCCCATATTCACGTGGTTGGAAGTGGGAAATGAGCCTTCTGAGGGGGAGTTGTTTCTGGGAAGTCAAACAACCAAATACATCTGGGTGAACCGGAAACGATTCCTCATCAAGGATGGCCTTTTGTATAAGATACGCCACAATGGCGATCAAGTACTCGTAGTACCAAGCTACTATGCAGATCAAATTCTACCACTGGCCCATGACATACCAGCTTCAGGGCACCAAGGAATAGTACGAACACGCTCCCGGGTGAGGGCAAATTACTATTGGTATGGTATCTCAAATGACATCAAAACTTTTGTAGAATCTTGCCCTCAGTGCAATCAGGGTAAAAAAACAACTCGCCACGCAAGGTGGGAGCAGGTACAGTACCATGCAGGGGTACCTATGGAGCGTGTCCATCTAGATTTTCTTGGGCCGTTACCTCTCAGTCACGATGGAAATCGTTACATTTTAATGATGGTTGACCAATTCTCGAAGTGGGTGGAATGCATACCACTGCCGGACCAGACCGCAGAAACTGCCGCAATGGCAGCTGTGGATCAGTTTTTCTCCAGGTTCGGATGCCCACTACAAATCTTCACTGACCAAGGCGCCTGTTTCGAGAGCAAACTGTTCACCGCAATGTGTGAATTACTCCAAATACACAAGGCACGCACAACGCCTTACCGGCCTTCGTCTAATGGGGCTGTCGAACGCCAGAATCGGACTTTAATGAATGCAGTTCGATGTTATGTGGACAGGTCTCAGAAAAACTGGGACAAATACCTGCCACAGCTGGCCGGGGCCCTTCGGTCATCTGTTCATCGGTTGACTGGTCAGACTCCCAACAAGTTAATGTTGGGACGAGAAGTCAACCATCCATCTGATCTGGTTTTTAATTTCAAGCAAACAGAAAGAGCCGAAAACATTCCTCAGTACATCCAGGGGCTTGAAAAAGAGACCAAACGATGCCACCAACTGGCCCGGGAGTCGTTAAAGACAGCAACTGCGAAAATGAAACGGGACTATGATGTCACTATGCTAAAGCATAGTTACAAAGTAGGCGATCCCGTTTATTTGTTAGATACGGCAACCAAAAAGGGCCGAAACCGGAAACTATCTCCTTTTTGGAAGGGGCCGGGAGTAGTGGGCGAAGTGTATACCCCTTACTTGTTCAAGGTCCTTTTCCGGAACTCAATAGTGGTGGCTAATCATGATCGGCTCAAAAAGTGCCATGACAAAACACATCCACCGTGGCTGGCCAAATGCCTGAACCTTTTTCTCACAACGGGGGAACTCTCTATGGTAAAGTCAAACGGGATCTATTGCCTGTGCCGCAAAGGTCGACAGGGCCAATTCATGATCCAATGCGATTACTGCAAAGAGTGGTACCATGGGGGATGTGTAAACATTACGCCCGAAGAAGGGGAATCAATGGACGAATACCGGTGCCCACAATGCTAGAAGAGGTTTTTATTTTTCAGATATGGCAGATTCAGACGCAATACTGTTGGAATCCGACGATGAGCCGACAACCGGCCGGTTGGACATGGCGATGGATGTGGCACAGGACCTGCCTCCAGTTGACAACCGATTGGAGTGGGCAGTAAGCACGGGTAGGTTTCCAGATAATCCTACGATATCTCAAAGTGACCCTGAGCATGACAAAACCCCCTACCCCGTTTCAGGAGCCAGCGTGTCATCAATAACTGATGCAGTGTTGGCATCAACGCTGGAAAACAAATGCCCAGGGGGGTCGGTTTTGATTCGGTCTCAGGCCCCCAATGAGAACGCCACAATGGTTGGGCTCACCGACTGGTGTTCTTCCTGGGGGGGAGGTGATTTATTGGAATTATTCACCCCAGAATCTGATCTACAAGACATGCAAGTTGACCACCCAAATTCCAATCCACACAGCTATAAAAATACCCCAGACCCCAAGCCTGATGGGGATGACATAACATATTCACCACAGGCCAGGGAAATAGATTCAGTTGAGGCTGTTTTGCAAGATTTGGACAGACACATTGACCATCTGTCCCAAACTAAACCAACTGTTTCTGTTTCAGGGCAACACACACCCAAATCTACGGCATACTCAATGAGTCATTGTCCCATCACGTCCTGCCACCAACTGGCGAAAGGGCATGTGCGCAGTCACCTTCAGGGCAAACATCTTCCTCCCCACTGGTGGCAGCCGGATCGAGGACAAGGTCCGATCCCTAAAGTTTTCAGGGACCTGATTCGACAAGACCTTTTGAGATGTGCCACAAGTCTTTGCCCAGCACAGGGCACCGAGGGCAGGTCCGAACACCAGCTGTTGCAGGACCTGTTGGCCAAATTAAATGAAACACCGGACCGGGCGGCGATACCGGAGTCTTTCCAACTGGGCACAGAGATGAGCAAAACGCTCTCTTTGTTTGCGGAAGATCTCGGGATCGAGGTCCGCGTAGGAGGGCACCAAATTGCACCTACAATAAATTCCATCGCAGGTTTAGCTCACTGGAAAGTTTTAGTGGCAATCCTAAACAAATTGTCCGCAACTGAGCGGGCCAGGATCGAGGATTCGGTTACCTCCTTGTGGCTGATACAGATGTATAAAGACCGTATGTTCAGAGATCAGCTTAGTAGGAAAGCAGTCGTAGAGGCTCGCGGGAAGGTTGTGAAAGGGATGGCCCCCAATGAGGCTCCCGACCCGATTATTGCGGCGGTAATAATTCATAACGCTTTCATGTCGGAAGGGGAACGTGGTATCGAGGCCACAAAGAGCGCTCGGGCCACTATTCGACCTGTCAAGAGACAACGAGAGTCTGCAAAGAGCCATCGACCATCTGACCGCCCTGACAAGAGACGTCATCGCTCCGACAGCCGGAGGGAAAGGACGGCTAAGCAGTCGCGGTCGGACCGACCATCTGGAGAGCCGAAACAACAGCAGAAGCTGGCGGCCGCAGTCTGTCCACCTAACCCAGGCCGCAAACCATCGGCATCACAGAGTAGGCCATATAGTTCGGACGGACGAGGGCGACCCACAACAACTGTGGCCCCTAAACCTAGCCACGGCAAGGAACGCAACTTTTCAGCATCGCAAGGTAGACCAGAGCAGTCAAGGGAGCGAGGGCGACCAACAACTGGGGCACCTCAATCCCCAAGACACAGATACACCGGAAGGGATCATTCGAGCCGGGGAGAGCATACGACAACCGTGGCTCCTCAGTCTTATCCCATGCCGGTGATACATGATGGAATAGACAGCCATTTCCATCTGAATCGGATAAACAGTACCTTCAAGATCAAGGCCACACATCCATTGCAAGCTCTGGACCAGACCCGTCGCCGGGTCAAAGTGTCCCCTGTCGTCAATGTCATCGGAGGTGTGGCCGTTTATTGCGACCCGGAGGAATTCCCAGATCCGAGATCTCTTCGGCATGATGGTTCTTGGAAGGTGGCCATTGGATGGCACCCCAAGAAAGCGGCACAGTGGAGTAGTAACCCGGCAGCCAGGGCTCGATTCACCAACTTGATCGGGCACCCGGAAGTCGCAGCCGTGGGAGAATTCGGCCTTGACCGGTCAAAACCCATGTCGAGGGACGAGCTGGTCAAGCAGGACGACTGTTTTGAAGAGCTCCTTAGGGCCACAACGGTTACCTCTAAGCCGCTCATCCTTCATGTTCGAGGGCCGGGTGCAGATCCATACAGTTTGGACGTGAGTTATAACGCTCTAGCGAAAGTCATTGACCACACCACAAAGGGTCAGACTATCCACCTCCATTGTTTCACGGGCACAAAGTCCCTGGTGGAATCATGGTCAAGTGCCAGACCAAACACATATTTTGGTATTACGGGAGCCTGTGCACTGTTCGACAACCGACAGTGCACAGCTGTCAGAGCAATCCGCCCCGACCGCCTACTTTTGGAGTCGGACGCGCCCCATTTTGGCACCCCTCCAAGTCGACCTCACACGACACCAGCTGTCATCGGAGAAGTCGCCACGGTCCTGGCGAGCATTTTGGAAACCACTCCAGAAGTGGTGCTGAGGAGGACAGTCCAAAATGCGCGGGATTGCTACGGCATCCGGAACTAGCCGAGTGCTAGCCGGTCAGCCATGTACATATATTCAATTTATCATTGGTTGTAAATCCATCCCCTCAGGAAGTTCTTCAAAATTAAAAGAGGGGATGGTGTTGTGTAAATAGTCATGTGCTTGTTAAGAGTGCCCAAGGGAGGTCACTCGTGACGCCAGTTCCGACTGGGAAACGCAAACCCGGAACCAGGAGCCAGGTCTAGGAAGCGCGGGAACTGACGTCACGGCAGACGATTTCTAAATACAGACCACAGCGGCAGCTTGTTATTACTCTGAGCAAAAGTGATCAACTAGAAGTTAATAATGATCTGGATTCACAGTTAGGTGAGTCTAGTTTACTTAACCATTGTGTAGACATTGTCTATAAGGTATAAAACACCCCTTTATACTTTAGAGGTACCGTATACCGTTTATGTAGGGTACATGTAATTGTGAAGTTCGCAACTCAATATGACATTATGAGAATGTATAATGTAAGCTAAATATAGTGAAGTCCGCAATTTTATCTTAATTATAACAACACAATGAACTCCACATATTCAGTAAATTGGGTATCCAGCTTTTTGTTATTTTCAGTTGGGTACCCTGCTTTTATAAAATTTACATTTGGGTAGGCCTACCCAGCTTTACGAAAGCAGTCTGCATGTCCGATGCCTACAGTTCTTCTCTGCTAGTATTGTCATTCATCATGACAAATATATATCATATACAATGTATATAAAATAAGTATTCACAAATAGTTGCTTAAATTGATTGTAGATTGCTTAAAGCTGGGTACCCAACTGAAAAAAAAGAGAAAAAAAAGCTGGGTACCCAACTGAATGAAAGGGGGTGACAGTTATCTGTTATGTTATTTTGTCATTATTATACCCCCCGCAACGAAGTTAGGGGGGGTATACTGGAGTCAGCTTGTCCGTCCGTCCGTCGTCCGTCCGTCCGTGGACACAAATTTGTCCGGAGTTTTTCTCAGTCGTTTTTTGATAAATTTCCGTGAAACTTGGCACAGACATCAACCACCATGGGAACCTGTGCACCTGCGATTATGACGTCTGTCGGACATTTTTTGGTGGAGTTATCCCCCTTTTTCAACTTAGAAACTTTGTTTGCAACATGCATAATTTTGTCCGAGCTTTTATTCCTACATTTTTCGGTCAATGTTTTTTAATCTTGGCACTGATATTTAGTACCATGGGAATCTGTGCACCTGCAATTATGACGTCTGTCCGACATTTTTTGTGTGGAGTTATTCCCCATTTTCGACTTAGAATTTTTTTTTGCAACATACATAATTTTGTCCAAGCTTTTATTCCTACAATTTTCGGTCAATAGGTTTAAGATTAGGGTTATGGTTGTACACCTGCAATGGGAACTGTTATTTTATTATTTTAACTAAATGTTTACTGACATGTCAAACATCTTAGTATTTTTTAAAAAGGGGGGTATCCGTAGTAGTCCCATTGGGACAGTTACACCTCTAGTTATTATTAGTTTCATATTTCATATCATCAAATAAATCAAGAATGATTTAAACAATGTTTCTGTTATATATGGGGCCGACTTCTCTGGGGCCGACTTCACGTGGAGCCGACTTCTCCTGTATTCCAAGGAAATACGGCGATGACGGCATCATGACACTGGTCCAATATACTACATGTATTATACGAAACTGAGAAATGAATGTATTGGGTGTGTGTCACAGACACAGAAGTCCAGGAACATTTAAAAAAAAATTATTATGTTATTTTTAGAAGGGTCGATCACAACTCCACATTTTGAGGAAATCACACCAAGTTTGGCGAAAATAGCTTCAAAAACACTATTTTTTCAAAATACCAAATGCGTTGACAGCACTACCCTCTTCCTTAAATATTAGTCTTCAAAACTAACATCCAAAAAATATAAGACAGAAAGTCCAAAAAAATCCAATCACTAAGGCCTAAAAAAAAATACCTTTGTTTCCCCTAACCCGCCCGCACCTATTAAAACCTCCTGCACCAATTTTTTTGTTCGGAAATAAAAGAAAATCGCTGCGAACGCTGTTTGTCTCAGTTCGTCACTTTATAATAGGCCCCATTTCTAATGACTCGACTTCAGACGCATCTGGCAGACCGTTGCGTGCAGTGTGTAGAGCTGGGCAGTGAAATAAAAAGCTCACTAAGAGCACGTTATAAAACAGTTACCCCAATTTGTAAGCCTTGTATCGAAGCCGGACTTACTCCTGTGGTTGCCAGACCATATGGCAAGGCATAGGGATTTTATAATGTTTGGCAACAAACATAATTTACTGTACATCAGCATCTTGTAGCATATGTTGGTATAGGATATTTTTGATTGAATTGGTATTGAATATTAACTTTTTATTGTACTTTGTGATTTTAAATACAAATAAATACTATGCTATTCAAATCACACCTGACATTTATATATACATGGGAAAGTGAGAACTTTTGGGAGATTTCCACAAAAAAAAACAAAAAAACAAAACAAAACGGTTAACATTTAAAACTTCTAACAAATTGAGGCTTATATTCGTCTGTAATTGACATTAAAACCAATTTATTCTACAGGTTGGATGAGTATGACCACTGCTGTAATGTCGCGCAGAAAATTATACAAGAGATTAACAAACGCAATGAGCATCCAAGGACCAGCTCCGCCTACACAAAGGTACATGTACTAGTTTATGTGTATATCACTAATCTCATAGTGTCATGTCCATTGATGTGACTATTCCATTGAGACACACCATCAGATCAACAGTGGCTAAAATGTCATGATGGGTTCAGCAAAATTCCTGGACAAATTTTGAAACTGACTGGATCTACTTAATCCCGGCTTGTAATAGTCAGTACATTGACTATAGAAGATGATGACACTTACTCAAAAATGCCTTTAAAGGGACCCAAGGCACTCACAGTGGGTAAATGTTAAAAACAAAAATATTAGTTTCTAAAAACATCACCGCTATAAAGAACATGGATAAAGAAATAAACTTTGTTTTTTAATATTCATTATTGATAGTTCTCCAATAAAAACAATTTGTTTGTTGAAACTATTACTATGTAAACAAAACTGTTACAGTGATTTGTCAACAAACATCACTAATTGTGGAGTAACTTTAAATTTAATATTTTACTCTGAATATGATTTTCAGAATATATTTCAATGCTTTAAACCTTTTTCAAATATTTACTATCAAGTTTTGATTAAACTTTGCTTTCTTATTGGCCTATTTGGACTTTTATCGGTAATTCACTGAAACAGTAATGATTACATAACAAAGTTTTTGACATGCAAAATCTCATTATTGGAGAGTTATTAATAATGAAATTAAGAACCAAGTCAGTCTATTTTTAGTTCAACTTGACAAAGTCATTGCAAGTTTGAGCTATTGCAATGGGTTGGTCATCTGTCATCTGTGTGCATGTGTGTGCGTTTGTCAACAAATTCCTTTGGCACAACACACAGGCCACAGCCTCATCCGATCATCATCAAACTTTATATGGATCCTCGAGGTGACCTCTAGAGCTTACCTTTTTTTTTAATTCTGTTAAAAACATGGCTATGAGTGGCCATCTTGGATTTTACTCTTTGCATGACTAAATCCTATAGATCCCTACAGGTCACATCTCTCATCCGATTATCACCAAACAATATATGGATCTTCGGGGTGACCATTAGATGGGAGCAATCAAATTTGTTTGAATTTCATTGGAAAACATGGCCGCCAGCAGCCATCTTGGATTTTACTTTATATATATCTCTTCATGTTGACATCTAGTATTACTTAGATATTTCAACTTTCCGCATTCCTAATTGCTCCATTGACTGTAACACATGTAATTATCCCCTCTCCAATTTGAGCTTGTTGATGATGGTTGTTTTATAGACTTTTAATAAAAATACAAATTTGATGTTGTGTGCCAGCCTTGATGTTGAATTCCGAATACCAGTTAAAATGGGCATATGAATCCTGTATCAGTTACCAGAGGCATATGAATTCTGCTTACCACTTCAAACACCCAAATCCCACATTCCAGAACACGGGTTGATACCCTCTAAAAATCTATAGTGATGGCCGATGGGAGACTACCTTGTCTCCGCTCTCCCCTGATCGTATCATGTATATCACATACAGATATATTGATGCTTCCTTTGAGTCAAATAAAAATAAAATTTGTTACCATATTTATGATGGTCTAACATGGAATCTCTAACATTTTATGCAGAAACAATCAGGCTATCAGCATTTAATAGGTGGAGAAAAGGTTTCATTGCTTTTGTATGAGGCAATCATTTTTTTATTTCCGTTTCAGTGAGTTTTCGAGAGATATATCATATATGGAGTGTATCAAATATGGAGCATATCATATATGGAGTGTATCATACACGGTACAGGGAGTGTATCATATATAGAGGATCTCCAACTAGTTATGTTGCGATATAAGATTTTTTAAAAACGAGTTGCATAAAATCTTATATCCCAACATAACGAGGTGAAGATCTTGTATATCACATGAAGAAAATTAGAGCTTTATGCCTTGTTAACAAATCAAAATCCTTAAAAGAACCTGCAAAATGCATACATTTACAACTTTGGCTGAGACGCTTCACAACTGTATACAACAGTATTGCGCACTCTGGGGCTGCCGACAGAAAATATAGTCTCCCAATTTGCCTCTTTGTTTTTGTGTCTATTTTCGTTAGTGCAACGAAGTTGTACCAGAATTTAACTTTAATGAACAAAGCAATCATTTTGCATTGTCTGGTGTTGGTGTCATGCATGGCTTTTCAAAATAGTATTAATCTGCTTGAATCAATGTAAAGATGCACAGTCATTTTGTTGGCACAATGCCAAGTGATATGTAACTAATTCGCACGCATCGCCCGAGATGCACGTACCTATTCATAACTAGTGAGAGATAAGGAATTATGTAATGGCTTTTTTAATGATATAATAGGGGTTTCATGTGATATATGGAGTGTATCATACAGGGAGTGTATCATATAGGGAGTATATCATATAGGGAATGTATCATATATGGAGTGCATATATAGGTATTTCATTTATGCTTTTTAACCGGGTATTATTTTGTTTTCTGTCATTTGGTCAGATGTGACCTTGACTTTATTATGTTTTGCAGTCATCTGCTCCAATCAGATCACAGATGAAGCTTTTTAACAGTGATTATTCCCGACTCAAAGAACAACTAATACGAGCTTCCTCACAGTACCACATGTATCCTTTAAAATTATTTAAAACAGGGACTCTTGTAGCTATAAATCATGCAGGGTGGGTGGGCAGCCCTTAACCCTTTGAGTGCCAGGTCGATTTTTGTATCAACCCATATACCCTGTGCCAATGCATTATCTTATATATGCGAGTCGACCATAGGTCGCCTCGCATATATAAGAGAATGCATTGGCCTAACAATTGTTTTGTTTTTTGTTTTTTTTACAATTTTAATAATTTATTCTTATATTCTTTAACAGACTTATTTTGTAGGTTTAGGGCCGATGAGATCGGCCCCTGGCACTCAAAGGGTTAAAACAGGGTTTTCGCTTGGGTTTATCAAGTTAATATCAAGTTAAATTCGCTGGTTAAATAAGTGTACTGACAATATTTTGTACCACCAACAGATGAAATTGTTAAAATTCACAATTTATGTTGACATCCGACTTCATTGCATTCATGACAACATATTATATGCCATGAAATATTCCTGATGATCATTCTTCAGTGGCTAACATCCCGACCTCATCTACATAATCTTTAATGAGAACCAATCAGAACAGAGTGTTAGTTGAGAACGTAATCACAATGTATCCAGACAGAATTAACCATGCGCTTTTCGTGATGTCTGCTCTGATATCTTTCAGAATACGGAAATAATAATGTCAATGTGTGTAGACCTGAAAAGCATTCGTTTCCGAACTTTGAAGTTTCCTGCAAAATGGTTCACTATTGGTCAGCATTAATGCATGGGCAAATACAATTATCTTTGTTATTACTCCCTGTTGGTTTTATTTAGTGGCAGATATACACATGTATTGTAGGCTTTTATCCGTGGATTGGGTAGGAATATATTTTGGAGGGGAAATTTGGGTGAGGGGAAAGTGACCTTTAAAGGGACCTGCTGCCCTCATAGCTGAAACCCCGCTTAACCCTTTACCCAACAGAAGGGCCCCGTGCCAATGCATTCTCTTATATATGCGAGTCGACCATAGGTCGCCTCGCATATATAAGAGAATGCATTGGCTTAACACATTAAAAATTATAAAATTGTTAAAGAATGTAAGAAAAAATGGTAAAAAGTGTTTTTTAGGCCAATGCATTCTCTTATATATGCGAGGCGACCTATGGTCGACTCGCATATATAAGAGAATGCATTGGCACAGGGCATGACTGTAACTATCACAATGTGGTCAAGGAGCCGGTTCCAATGATATCCATATTTGTATGGTTCTATTGAGACAGACCGAAGATATTTTAGGCTGTTGAAGCTTTATTTGGCCGGTTTTGGCCGGTTTGTTGGGTAAAGGGTTAAAAGCCTTAAAATTTCGTGAGAATCAAAATATAGCATTTCTACAGCGATCATGATTCTGATTCTTGACCCCCTATAATCCTGAATGCCACCTTGCAATTCCACTCTGCGAACAACTTTTTAGGTGACAATAGATATTGAATACACTGGTGTCCATCTATCCATGAGTGTGGGTTGTGACAGTTCCATCATGCCCCTTTTTCCTTCCAAAAACATTTTGGGGGACTATCAAAATCACCTGTGCATGCATCCATGTATGTGTGGATTCAAAATGGCATGTATATTGAGTAAATGTTAAGGAACTAAAATATTTCGTTGTGGTATGTGAGTTTACTCATTTAATAGGGACACAGCTCAAGTTTGAATATGGGTGTGATCCACCAATTTTTTACCAGAATTTATGGCCCTTGTTGACTTAGTATTTACTTCTTATTTTGGATGATATATCAGTTAAATTAAGTACATACATTACTCTTAATAAAATACAAGTCAGCTTCGAATCTGGGTTCAGTAGCTGATTACTTCGGTTTGCAGATAATTCTACCCAAAAAGAATCTTTCCAATTTGTGAGTACAGTAATGCTGTCAGCTTTCCGATGAATGGCAACAAGCCATATTTCCGACTAAATCCTGAAAAGTTACCCATAATTCTGCTGTGTTTAAGGAGTCGATTATTTAGGGCATTACTCACAAATTGGAAAGATTATTTAGGGCATTACTGTATATTGGGTTGGGTGGCCACCAATTATTACTTTCTAAAACCGATATATGTAAGGAACATATAGGTATCATCTGATGGAGATGAGGAGGGTATAAAAGGCTCTATAGATAATTGTGAACACTCGAAATGACTATGTTCTTCACTCAGTCTGTGTAAACATACACTCATACACTCACTGAACTGCATGCGCACTTCTTGTAAAATAATGCATGTGTTGGGTTCTTGCAGTAATTTCAGTATTCATATTTGATCATCATGAAATAAATGCATGTACTTGGATTTATATTAATTATACACAACACAATGGCTCTGAAATGCCAATTGAATGACAGATTAAAATGACGTTACAGTATGGAGATGAATTATTGCCATAGCTAATTTAAACAATTCTCGTTATAATTATTCTACTCAATGATGAGTTGTGAGAAATTTGGATAATCAAAATCAAAATTAACAAAAATGAGCTCATTAAGGGATGTAACTCTGCCCAAAATATGACCAGTTTTCAAACTCAATCAAGACATTATTGAGCAAGTCTCATTTACCAAGTATCAACAAAAACAGTTTATATTCTGTTCAGTTATCGCGATAAAAATTAAAATGAACTAATTAAGGGCCGTAACTCCAACCAGAGTACACGGACCTGGTTGGTTTTCATACACGATCAAAATATTGTTTGAGCAATTTCATATACTGAGTATGAACAAAATTGGTTGATATTTGTTCAAGTTATTGCACTATTGTGATAAAAATTCATGAAAATCAACCAATTAAGGGCCGTAATTCCGGCCAAATTATGCAGATCCGGCTAGTTTTCAAAATCTATCAAGACATTGTTGAGAAAGTCTCATATACCGAATATCAACAAAATCAGTTGATATTTGTTCAAGTTTATAATCACCCACCCGCGAACCGACCGCACCAAACTGTATGTCAAGTTTTTTCTAGTCCATGCAGGTACATGTACAAAGATACAAATATGGATATTATAAAAGTTGATAATTACCTGTCAATTTGAAGAGATCACTACGTTACCATACTTCTGACAGCCATGGGACATATAGATATTTGACATGGGACAAGACAAGTATGGTTAGACCATGGGGAACTTGTAGCAAAAACATATTGAAATATATACCTCATATACATACCATACATACATATATCTAATGTCTGTTAGCTATGGCCGGGAAAACTGCCGGACGTATTGAGCCCAAACTTCCTATCTAAGGGTAAAATCCCAGATGAAGTGTAATCGCACCGCTTCTGAGAACGTCAGAGCACTCCTTCTCCATTCTCAGTCACCAAAATGACCGTCATTGGCACTGTGGGGTTAATCGCGTTGATAGTTAAAGAGCGTTTGTATCCGCAGTGTCGTTGATAAAGAGCGTATGCGTGTAGTGTGATTCTTATGTCTGGGGCCAGACGTGAGTGTGTCTGTATCCAGACATGAGCGTGTTGTGTGATTCTTATTTCTGTCTTCGTACTTAGGGGTTCCAAGGAACGGGGGAGATTTTCATCGGGTAAGTTTTTCCGCCCGAGGTGATCTTCACCTTGAAACGGGTACCCACAAACGTACCTCTTTTAGGGACGGGTACGGTACCATCACAGGACGGGTACCATAATTTCTCTTGATTAAAAAGGCAGAATTACGGGGAGTGTTTTGGACGGGTCAAATCGTTACCCCGACCTGACCTTGACCTTCAAAATGGTCAATTCAAGGTCAAAGCCCGGACGAAGTCGGGTCACCTGCTAGTATTATATATTATGTAAATACTGTTTTCTACAAAGGACCTGTGGGTTAGACAGGGAAAACTTGTGCCTCTGAGGAATGTTAGTTAGGTGTTGGTGCCAAAATAAGGTAAGATATGAATTATTTAACTCCTAGAACTCTGAAATCCTATAATTGATAGATTGATCACATTACTACACTTGGAAAACCAACCATGCCAGCCAATTTTAAGATCAGTGGTAATTTAGTAACATAAATCGTTAATTGAGTAGAGTTATCGTCCATGGTATGATAATTTACCTCTCAATTCATATTGTAATAGAGTTATCGTCCATGGTATGATAATTTACCTCTCAATTCATATTGTAATAGAGTTATCGTCCATGGTATGATAATTTACCTCTCAATTCATATTGTAATAGAGTTATCGTCCATGGTATGATAATTTACCTCTCAATTCATATTGTAATTGAGTTATCCTTCATTGTTCACCTCTCTGGGGATATCATAGTACAGTTATCCAACTTATCCTCCATGGTGCATCTCACAAAAGATTTTTTTGTACACTACATTCTGTGTTAAAACAGTTTTCACACATGTCTTTTCTCTAGTTATGGTAATTGTAACAGTCTACACAGAGGTCAGTGAGGGATATAATGCCCCCCCCAATCTAAAAGCCAATCCAAAAGTTTTAAATTTCATACCTACCTGAAACAATAGCAACTAGAAGATTTAGATGAGGTTTATGTGGAGAGTCCTGGGATGTAGCCATGAATATAATTATATCCACTTTATTCTCTAAAGTATTTTGCAATTGGTTTTCAAAATGCTATTGTACAGTAATTTACCCCTTAACCACAGCAGAATTATGGGTAACTCTCGGTGAGAGCTTTCTGATGAATGGCAACAAGCCATATTTCCGACTAAATCCTGAAAAGTTACCCATAATTCTGCTGTTGTTAAGGGGTCGATTATTTAGAGCATTACTGTATTTAAATAGGATAATTAGATTAGGGTGGAAGTGAACATTGAGTGTAGGAATTTTGTAAGTCGGGACAATATCACTATAAATTTCTCAATATTTAACACTATTTCCAACTCAAAATGCATTTTCTGGTTGATATTTTTTGAGGTGTAGTTATAAGTAGTAGTCTCCCAAACCGTTTATAAATCATATAAGTTTGTGTTTCGTTATGATGCCTTAACACTGTGTAATTACATTAGGAAATTGAGGTTATACCTAAAATAACGTTGTTAATAAACTTATAATGAAGAGAAAGTCTAGTTTAAAATTTGAACTTTATAATAGCTTCAAAGTAAGTATTTTAACTTGGTATGTGTGGCATTGTGGGGCGGATTTTTTTCAAGTACTTTTGAATTGTGCACTCTGTGATAGACATACAGTAGTGCTCTAAGTAAGCGACTTCTTAACCACAGCAGAATTATGGGTAACTTTTCAGGATTTAGTCGGAAATATGGCTTGTTGCCATTCATCAGAAAGCTCTCGGGGAGAGCTTTCCGATGAATGGCAACAAGCCATATTTCCGACTAAATCCTGAAAAGTTACCCATAATTCTGCTGTTGTTAAGAGGTCGATTAATTAGAGCATTACTGTATACGACAAGCCTAAGTTTAGTGTGCCTCTCATAGCATCACTGAATTCACCCTCTGGGGACCTCATTCTGCAAATGACAGGCACACTATAATCAGGCTTGATATACGACCAGCCTTCTCAGTCTTTCTAGTCGTGTGAGAATCAGTCATTTACTATCCTGTTCTTACATTTATAATGTTTATTATATGTTATTGTTGGGGGAAAAAATACACATTGAGTTTTTACCAATGTTGAAAATTGGACACTGTATCTATATCATCCTTGACATTTCGAGAACTCAGCATGAACTCGAGAGACGACAACGACTTCTCGATAACTTGGCTACGAAGGAGAAACAGATGGATCAACTATTCAGGAATGAGGGAACAGACAGACGGTGAGTAAACAAGTTCATTATTATCCCTCCATTCTTCCCATGATGGACTTAGACCATACCCCACTTTATAATTGGGTCAGAGCCTGTCATGTGACTGGATTTAAATGGCAATTTCAATTTACCAGTTCTAAACTTGTTGCCCCGAGAATGTCACTCATGTTATTATATACCATTGTAGCCATATATGTATGTTCACATAGTTTGCAGCACAGTTACTAGTCTGACCCGCTACGAAACAAAATAAACTTAATTTCATTGATAAAAATTGAATCATGAAAAGATTTTTGGTATAATATTTATGGGAACTTTATAAATGACACATAATTTACCACCTAGTTCTCTAACGTGACTCTAATGCGACATCTAAGTTTTGTTGAAATTTCTCAGCCATCACTAAAATTCTAACTTCAACCTGTAATCTTAGGCCTCAAATTTGATATAGTAATAATCAAAATAGGTTGATAAATGCACGAAGTACTATTAACTCATTCCACACCAAGCCCCTGGAAAATTATATTGCCTGGATGCCAGCGCGTGTCATGCTGTTATAGTTTTATATTAGCATGGGTTTTGTCGACTTCCATTTAGATCCATTTCTGTCTGAGACCCATGAATTTTGAAGTTCACCTCACATTTCGGTTTCATAGATTGAACTTTCCAATGAAGTGATCCGGTTGGCGTCTTTGTCAATGTCAATTCTCTTAAATTTTTATAGAGTTTTCAAATTTATGGATGGACTGGCCTGCATGACTTTTTGTCAAAAACTTGTCAAAAACATGATCACTAATTGCAGAACTATAGGACTGTCCTAGTCTGAATCTAAATTAAATTGTTTGACTTCTTCATCAGTGTAGATGAATCATTTCTGAAGATTGTTGTCAAATTGTTCTTTGTGGTCAATTGTGGACTCTTCAATCAGTAATAATGCTGATTGTAACAGCATCTTTTCCATAATATAAACATATATTTCTATAGATAATGTCACTAAACCGGTTTAAATTTTGTCAATGCCCTAATGATTCCAATGTTGTTTGTATTATTTCTCGAAATACCTCATTCCTGTTTATGACAAAACTGAGTCATTGATGAATTCAATTGCATGCATGCAGGAATGAGTTTCTTTGAAGAATGATGACAATTTCTAGCACATTGGGTATTTACTGTGACATTTTGTTGACTTGCAGAAAGTACTAGTATGAACTGACAGGCTTCAATTGTAATGAGCCTGTTATAATGACGGTCTATTGCTAAATTATTTCAAGGCTTGCATATTGAGTTACAGTAATGCCCTAAACAATCGACTCCTTAACCACAGCATAATTATGGGTAACTTTTCAGGATTTAGTCGGAAATATGGCTTGTTGCCATTCATCGGAAAGCTCTCAGTGAGAGCTTTCTGATGAATGGCAACAAGCCATATTTTTTACTAAATCCTGAAACCAATAATTCTGCTGTGGTTAAGGGGTCGATTATTTACGGCATTACTGTACCAAATCCTGCACAAACACTTCCATTGACCTGGAATCGTATACTAGTCACCTGCCTATAATCTAGTTACCTGGCTGACAAATTTATTGTGATTTTGTGACTCACTTCCACATTATTTATTCATAAGCACACACAAAGCTATCTCTGTCATTGGCTCTTCACACGTGCTGTATGTAGAAGAAATGAAACTTTCAAAAGGCACTTTATATCACCGTAATGAAGAGATCGAATCACATTGTTTGCTATGCTATGCTACCTGAAGATCACATCAAGCATAATGTATAACAATAAAAATGTCAAAAAGATGACTTTAGTTCTATTTTTAGAACGGACATTTTGGGAAGAGCGTTCTCAGCAAGTAATAAATAATATTGGAAATGATTAACTACCGTAAAAAGTATATTCTCTGAACTAGTAAATGGCTCGAAAAAAATGACTCAATTGACAATTTAATAGAGAGCAACACTGCTTCGACTGTTCAAAGAATGCCGAAAAATTGTAAGCATCAATTTGTCAAGAACTAATATAAACCTTTGGGGTGAGATGAGTTTTAGGTCATATGTCCCCAGCTGACCACCTATCTCTAATACTGTGACCCATTTACAGTTGATTACTCCCTGCTTGAGTTGCACTAAATTCACCCTCTGGGGACCTCATTCTGCTTAGGCCATCAACTGCTATGGTAGACCTAGGATCAGAACGAAGTTCCCAGTTGAAGTTGGTGATGTTCACCCATTGGGCACCTCTATTATGAATTTTATCTTCTGTAAATTAGGGGATATAGAAACTTCCCAGAAGGGAAAAAGTAACTAAGACCAATGTTAATTTGATACAATAGATACTTCCCAGAAGATGAGGCCTAAGCAGAATGAAGTCTCCAGATGGTGAATTTGGTTATGCTAGCCCACTGTGCGGGATAGCATCACTAAATTCACCCTCTGGGAACCTCATTCTGCAAATGGCAGACACGCTATTTGCAGGCTTGGAGGTGACCAATGGGTTAACATCACCAACTTCAACTGGGAACTTCATTAACCAACATTTGTATTAATTGGGCTTGTTCTTCAATGTAACAATTCTTTCAAATGGATTGTTACAATTTTCCATTTTCAAACTAACATTCTTTTAACAGTCCTGAAGCCATGTTGCTCTCTATTAAATTGTCATTCGAGCCTTTTACTCGTTCAGATCATGTGCTTTTTATGGCAGTTATTCGTTTCCAATAATTGCTTTTACATGCTGAGAACACTCTTCCCAAAATTTCCCTTCTAAAAATATTATTAGGCCAAAAAAATATATACCTGTGTTTCTGGTGACATGCAAGATCAAAATAGGGGTGGGTGTGTGGCTTTTCATTTTATGTTATTTTTTCATTTTATTTTCAACTTTGCTCAAAATAAATATGAATACCCCTCATATCAAATCCAGTCATAATTCGGGATTTTTTTACCCTGTGCCAATGCATTCTCTTATATATGCGAGTCGACCATAGGTCGCCTCGCATATATAAGAGAATGCATTGGCCTAACAATTTTTTACAATTTAAATTTTTTTTCTTATATTCTTTAACAATTTTATAATTTCACCCATGCAGAGCCCCAGACAAACATGAGCAGACGACACTCTTCTATATGCTTCTATATATGTGTGGGGCTCCCTGCAGGGTAATGGAAGTTTTTTATTTTATGTCCTAAAAATTGTAAGAAACATTTATTTAAAAAAAAATGATAAAAAATTGTTAGGCCAATGCATTCTCTTATATATGCGAGGCGACCTATGGTCGACTCGCATATATAAGAGAATGCATTGGCACAGGGTAAAAAAATCCCGACTTACGACTGGATTTGATATGGCGGGTACCGGACTTTTTCTCCTTGTTTGTAATTAGGCCCCTGCGAATCGGATTTTTTCTACCGAATCGAATACCGAATCGAATCAGGTAAATGATATTTGATTTCGAATCGAATCAGACACCGTGTTGAAATGTGAGGAGTTCATAAACAAAACGTAAATACTTATGAGAGAATTCATCGTACACCTCGGCAGTAATCCTGTGTGGAGTTGTCAACCAGAAGACATTCATTTTATCCACGGAAACAGCCGAATATGGACGATGTAAAATGGAAATAAGTTGGGATTACGCAAAATCGGGAATGATACATTGGAACAAGTCATTTGCACTGCTGCTGGTGGTTGTATTTTGTATCTATAAATCTATTATACCACAACTTGTGTACCCGACTAAGGGTCTATTCTCATTGCACACGCTTGTGCGATTAATCGCAGCGTTTTTTAAGGTGCGTGTTAACATAACGCAGAGCGATTCGTGATTAATTACCTTCATCAAACAACCACGTCCTATTCGTGACCAATCATCTTATGCAATCAACCTCGTCATCGAGATAGCCGTTACAGAGAATGGCATGGTTCACTCGGTCACATATACTATCAGGGTACAGTCATTCTCAAAACTGATGGGCGATAAAATAAGAAATGAAGTACGGAAAGGAAATGGCTTGGAAAGAAGTTTCCAACATATAGCTAGCATCAGTGGTGAATTTTGTAGAATTATCGAATTATATTACCTGTCAGTCTCACGCAAAACTGTACCCAAGATTGTGAATATATAGATTGATAGTAATGTGCCGTTTAGCATGTGCGATCACTGATGATAAGCTGCCGATGACGATCAAATTGAAATCAATCGCTCATGCGAACAGCATCTTGGCGACAGAATGAGACCTGAAACGACGCGTGTGTGACTCTTAAGGTCGAATTCTGAGACCCATCACTTATTCTATTTGAATGGTGGTTCGTCAATTATAGTACCGCATTGTCACTGTTGCCAGCGGCTATACAAATGAGCACTCGATGATGGGGAGGGGGGTCTGGAAAAAAAACGTTCATACACAGGGTTGAACATAAAAATCCCTCCCAACCAAGGGTCTACCATCCTCCCTATATGCAAATCTATTTGTTTTTCCTCCAACAAATTGGGGTCTCATCCCCTCTTTCCCCATAATTTTTACTGGATATCATATGTTTGAGTACAACTGTTTTAAATGAGCTTTATTCAGAAAGACGATTTTTGTCAGACCTAACTACCTATAAATTAAAATTTTGAAAGATCTAATTCAACCACTTGAATCGTACACTTTTGATAATCTTGAATGATGATAACAATTATATACATAAAACTCCTGTAATCTGGGTTGTGATCGTACTATATAGTGTTATATACGTTTCAAGCTGGAATAAAATATGCATATTTATGCCCAACTACATGGAATTGAACCCTCTATTTCTAATTATAATTAGCTAGATTGTGTCCTCAAAACTTATGTCATTTTGATGGCATGGCTCGTTATACTCAACTTATACCTGAGTAAATCTAACTGAGGAAAATTAAAGTTAATGTGTCAGCATATATATACATGTTATGTGGTCCCCCCCAACCAAAAGTACTTTATCATCCTCCAACCTACCCTAGCCCTGTGTATGAATGTGTTCGTCAGACCCCCACCCCTATTGGGGGAAGGAATGCAATCGAACACACATATAGAGCCGCTCGACCTTAAAAAACGCTGCGATTAATCGCACGCACGTGTGCAATGAGAATAGACCCTAAAACATTCAAGGAACAGGGAGCATAAGATTCTACTGGAGCCTGGCGATATCAATTCAAATCTCGAAAGTTGGACTCTTGGAAGCGTATTTAATAGCTCAGAGACTAGTATGCTGACGACTACAGTACGGCATCTTAGTAATGCTGAAGGGTCAAGTTCCAATTTCCACCACCTATAAGCATTAGGGTACCCGAGTTAGGCACGTGGGAACTGGTTCAACTAGAGTATAGGCCTACTCGAACTAAACGCGAGAGGACGAATGAAAGATCGTACTCGGCAAAAAAACGTAACTTCATACAGGCAACGTCAACTCAGAAATCTGGTGCCATGTTTGTTGCAAATTGGTTTCTTTTAATACCATAATTTACATTTAAGTACACACTATTAATTAGAAACTATACTGAGTATGTCAACCTCTCGCATGATCGTTGACTTTTGCGACAATCGGTCAATTTGGTCAAACCACCGGAAGTCGGGTATATACTCTAGTTCCCGCGTGCACAAACTCGGTTACCCTAATGCCTATATGTGGTGGGACTTGGCCCCTTCCCTTCAGCCTTAGTAGTAGTCTACAACAGGCGACCCCAGGATGTTGGGCATAAATGACAAGCCACTGTTCACAAAATACACAAATACAGGAAATTCATGGCACTGGCAGGGCATATGTTGTGCAACTACCACTAATTAAATGTGTAGGACGAAATAACATAGCTTATATAAAAAATATCGCTTGGAGATAATGGTCAGACTCTTTGGGCATTGGTCGCGAAAAATAAATTTATTCAACGATACTCATCGTTATTTAGGAGCTCGGAGAAGTGGGTCATCACCTTGTTTCTAGCATTATAGACCCCTGGTGACGGCACAAAAGTGTTATACCGCCAACGGGCAAGCCAAGGAATCGTGTGCGACATTAAACTGGATAACGCCGACCGTATTCACGACATGATTTTGCCCAACCATCGGCGAGATATTCGATTAGGTATTCGACAACAACATCAACGAGATATTCGAAATTTCGAATCGAATTCGAATATTCGCAGGGGCCTATTTGTAATGTACTATAGAATAATAAAACTACGTACATAATATTAGAATATACATGTAGTGTAATTTATTGTTTTATTGAATAAAACATGAAAAAATTAATTTGATTCAGATGTGAGTCTCTGACCTAACTGAAGTGTGGGTTCATATTTGGTATGAGGGTACTTTGGGTGACTGTGGTTCAGATTTGTTCAAATGAGGTCACTGGGTCAAATGTGGGTGGGGCTATGGACATAAATCTGAAGAATTTTTTTTTTTAGATTTAACTTATTGCTCAATTTAACCACAAAAAAAACATGTCTATTTTATTTTTAATAAATATATTTTTTTTATTAAATAAAATATTTTTTATTTAAATAAAATAAAAAATATTTAATTAAAATTTTGAAGAACTTATGACATTACATCATCGGGGGGGGGGGGGGGGGGGGTAGGTACCTCTAGTAACCCCACTAAATTTGGTTGAAATCAGGGGTTTGTGAGAAAACATGAACAGACAGATGTACAGAAATGTTCAGTAAGTTCCATATCCTTGCATTCCCAAGCCATCTCTGCTCTGTACCACCAAGCATGATAGACACATGTTGTTTATAAAACAGATAACAGAACTTCTGTGGCTATAGGCAGAGTCCCCTGGGAGTGTATTCATGTCATTCATAATTTAAATGAGATTAATAGTGTTGGACATTTGTTTTCTAAAGCTGTCAATCTTGCACCATGATTGTTTACAATACCCTGGTCATTAATATCAAATTAAATTCCTTTTCTCAAAGCTGTCATTAAGTGTGTCTGGCATTTGTAGAATGAGGTTCCCAGAGGGTGAATTTAATTATGCTACCCTGCACAGCATGCTAGCATTGCTAAATACACCCTTTGAGGGCCTCATTCTGCTTAGGCCTCATCTTCTGGGAAGTATCTAGAGTCTCAAATTGACATTTTTAGCAGCTTTTTTTCCTTCTGTTGTGGTAGCATACTGTCATATGCCACCAACTTCAGCTGGAGAACTTCTGTCTGTCCCCAGGTCTCCCATAGCAGTTGATGACTAAGTAAAAAGATTGGGTTCCCAGATGGTGAATTTGGTGATGCTAGCCCACCTTACAGAATAGCATCACTACATTCACCCTTTTGGGACCTCAGACACACTAAATTCACGCTTGGCTGTTCCAATATTATTTTCCTTGCTGGCATGTTTAGATCTGTTCCAATTGGGTCCTTTTTGGAAAATCAATTAACTTCAACTCTTAAAAGCGAATTTTTAAAATTATTAGATGAATAGATATCAGAGATGGGGATTCATGTTTAGGTATAAGAGAATTAGCTCTGCCCCACCCACATAACCTGTATCTATGCTGTACGCGAGATTTGTTCAATGAAATGTAATTTTTAAGCTCGCCTGAGATGAAGCTATAGTCATCACTTCTCATCTGTCTCGTGTGCATCTGTCTGTCCATCCAACCATCTGTCAACAATTCTTTGAACATCTTCTCTAGATCATAAGACTGAATGGGTTCATATTTGGTGTGGATGTTCCCTTGGTGACTCACATTCAGATTTGTTCAAATGAGGTCACTCTGTCAAATGGTTGTGAAGCCAGGGCCATAACTCTTGCCCTCCATAGTAATTCTTAAAAACGACTTCTTCTCATGTACCATCAGGTTGAATGGGTTCATATTTGGTATGAAGGGTCATTTGGGTGACTGGAGTTCAGATTTGTTCAAATGGGTCACTTGTTTTAAATGGGGTTTCAAATTTATTCAGATGGGGTCACCAGATTAAATAGGGTGGGACCAGGGACATAACTGTATGTCTCTATGGTAATACTTAAAATGTCTTCTCAAGAGAGGTTGGACTATTTAGCTTACATATAGTATGGAGGATCCTTAATGACTGAGATTCAGATTTGTTAACATGATTCAACCTGTTAAGAAATGACGGGGCTATGGGGACTTAACACTTTTGTGTCTAATAAAATCATTAAAATACAAAATTCATTAAAACATCTACCTTGGAACTACCAGACTGATTAATCTGACATACCTATATGGTGTTTTTGGGTCCATGGATAATTGTGCTTCAAACATGTCTAAATAGTTTTATAAAAAGGCGCTTGTGGGATTGGAAATTTCCAACAATTGAGAAAGTTTGTGAGATGTCGGTTGTGAAATTCCAACCTAAGACTTGAGAGTCTGGAGCCCAGTCAGAAAGGGACATGAGCTGGAGGAGGGAGGGGGTGATCAGAAGTGTACAGTTGGTAATTTAAAAGTAGGTATTCACTGATCTACATACATGAAGCCTCTCTATCCACATATCCTGTTTAGATCTACTTCTTTTAAAGTGATTATGAAAAGTTCTGACTGTTATGGTCTCCAGAGTCCCAGTCTTATCAGTATTTGCAGTCTGGTGAGCGACCCTACAGTCTTTGACTGTCTTGTTTATTTTAGCCTTAGGTCATCTTGTTGACAATTTTATTATTATAGAATTGCTTGATGTGGTCTTCAGATCAGGGATGCCGGAGAAGGGGGGCATACAGGGGCAATTGCCCCCCTTGCCCTGACCCAGGGGAGTCCAGTGGGTACCAGAAAAGTGCCCTCCGGACTGTTTTGGTGCTTCTGGCGTCCCTGCTTCAGACAGCTTTATTCATTCAGGTGGTGCACTAGCTTAACGATTAAGTAGTTTTCTGTGTTGGTCCATCTAAACTTTCCACCTCCTGACATAAATCCAGTTAGGGTAGCTTGAATAACACCAAACTTTTTCCGTTTCTGAATGATATATTTCTTGAATTCTTTGTGAAATAAACCCTCTTGTTGGTTAAGATGTGGCCCTGTATTAGATCAGGTGAAATATTCATCTATATGGACCATGTGGCCTCTTGAGTGTTGCAAGTACTAGTACACAAACCTCTGAACAGTTCCATCTTATTATGTTTACCCATACCATAGTATGGTAAACATAGTGTCATTGTCCGGATTGACCACTCATCGTTAGTCCGTTCGTCCGTCTGTCTGTAGACACTTTACGCATGGTGCGATAAATCAAATATTTTCTATCTGGTCGGAAACAAATTTTGTATATGAATTTCTCAGCACAAAAGACAGATCGAGTTCGAATATGGGTTTGATCCGAATATTTTAACTGAGTTATGGCCCTTCTTTTTTTTAAATATTCACTCTTAAAAAATTTAAAAAAAAATTGTTTGAATTCCTTGCTCAATTTAACAAAATAAATAAATAAATATATAATAAAATATTTTTTTTCTTAAATAATTAAAAAAAATAAAAAATTTAAAGTTATCAAAATTAAAAAAACTAACACCATTATAACTCTGCCAAGGGTACCCCGAGTCACCACACAAATTTGTTTAAATCGGTCCAAAATCTTATTTTTCAGACAGAATCTGTTGGGAGGCGTGGATACATTTGGTGCTAATGATCCCTGGGGTATGAAACAGGAGGAACCAAGCGGATATGAGGATTTCTCAAATGATGTGCTCCGACAACAACAACAAAATGTCATCGCAGGTGAGAGAATATACTGTATATAAGCCAAACATTCCACATATACAGTAATGCCCTAAGTAGTCGACTCCATAACAACAGCAGAATTATGGGTAACTTTTCAGGATTTAGTCGGAAATATGGCTTGTTGCATTCATCGGAAAGCTCTCGGGGAGAGCTTTCCGATGAATGGCAAAAAGCCATATTTCCGACTAAATCCTGATAAGTTACCCATAATTCTGCTGTGGTTATGGAGTCGATTACTTAGGGCATTACTGTATATATAATGTAGTTGTTTCATCTTTGAGGTATTGTAATATTTATTTACCCATCAACTATTCACTTTTCATTTAAATTTGATTTTGGGGATCCTCATACTGAAATGTTTCAGTGAAATCAATCGCCTTCGTTTATTTTGAAATTTCAGACTAATGTTCAGGTAAAATGGCCTTTGCTTTCCGCCCCTGATACAACCAAAGATATATGTAGTAGAGATGGGCGGTATTGACATTTCAATCTCGGTATCGGTAAATTTTCGTCGATTTACCTCGGTATCGGTACGGTAATCGGTATTGCTATTAAATTATAAGACTGGAGCTGATATTCCCGGTAAATTGTTGTAAATCAAGTTTTTAGCTGAACAATATACGTGTATACAGGTATATGACCACGGTCCACGGATTTACTACATTCATGACAATAGCTAAATTAGGTAACAAAATGACCTACGCAATTAAGTAATATTCACACATTTCTTTGATGATTTACACGCATGTCATCGCACTGATTTGAAAAGAATAAGAGCATGACTACAATATTTTTTCATGTCAATTTGATTTCTGTAACATTTCAATGGGTGAATAAAATTGTGATTAGTAATCTGTAATCACAATTCATAAATTTATGAAAGTTCGCGAGATGTGATGAAAATGGGTAAATGATGGCAATTTCCGAACTGCAGATGTCCAAACCCGCGGGTGGTTCATAATCTCCTCCTTGTAGCGTAATTTATACCATCCATGTATAAAGCGTCCCTCTTATTTATAGCAGGCAAATTTACCGGTAGCACATGGTGCCCAAATGTTAATTTAAAGTTATCACGCGACCTTTTTTTTTGGTCAAATATAGGCACATATGTATAATATGCCAGTAAGTATATGTTTAATTTATAGTAGGATAAAAACATATTTGTACCGACATATATGTGCACAACTTTCCGAGAAGATGTGCTATTTGCAACTGACAAGATCAGTATCTGCAATTCGTATATCAAATCGTTATTGCATCACCGTCTAATTATAAAGTGACATGTGGGGGGTTTCAATTTGGTGTGCACGGCGACCCCACATAACACATGCTTCGATCCAACTTGGTACACGGATTAAAGACTTGTGGCCTGTACCGAGTAACCCACGCATTTTTCAGTTTGTACGGATACCGAAATTGACACATAACGATCCAGCTATCTGCTATGAGTAGTCAAACGTCATGATGTTAGTTACATTGTCATTAATATGTCGTAAAGATCAGAGATGCCGTTTTATGTAACAACGTTGCAATAGACTAATACACATTGTATCGACTTGTTACACCGAGTTATCATAATTATCCGATTCCCGTTGCTTATATACGGTGACAAGGCACACACATACGCTGGCAACACATGAATAATTTCATTACCGAAAATACGGTATTTTTAGTTTTGATTCGGTACGGTAAATCGGTATTACGCTGATACCGATACCGCACGGTAAATACCGAGTACCGCCCATCTCTAATATGTAGACCTTGATGAATACAGTTGGTCTGACATTTAATAAACTGCTTTTTCCATCACCAGGTATTTTGTAACACCGTCATAAATGTCACAAGTGTATACCACAAATGTCACAAGTGTTAAAAAATGGATACTCTGTGCACAGGTTATCATATTGCATTATACTGAAACAAGAATGAAATCTTTTAATCTTTATAAATGATATAAAGTCCCGTCAGAAAACCGCAGAATATTATTTCTGCCCATCTCAGTGTAGTAACATGTCTCAAAGTGTTACAAAAGCATAACGTGATTTCTGAGTTTCCATAGAGACTGTTGTAGAAATGTGTTACAAGTGTTACAAATGTTACAAATGATATAAAATTTCTGTCAGAAAACAGAAGCATATTATTTCTGCCTGTCTCAGTGTAGCGACATGTCTCAAAGTGTTACCTGATTTTTGAGATTCCACAGAGACCGCTCGTAATCACTTGTTACAGATGGGAGCCAATCATATTTTTTGAAATTCATTAAAAAACATGGATGCCAGCGGCCAGTTTGGATTTTACCGTTTTCATGACTAAATCCTGCGGCACACCCTACATGCCACATCTCTCATCCAAACTTTTCCGAAATTCATTAAAAACATGGCTGTCTGCAGGCATCTTCGATTTCGTATTTGAATCTATCAGTACGCTCTGCAACCCACATTTATTGGAGAAATGTTTGAAATGAAAATAGTTTCATTTACCCAATACAATCCCTTTGCTGAAACCGTTTCACTTTCCTTCTTCTTTATTATTCTATTGACGGCTCAGACAACTCCCCTAGTTGAGCTACAGTGTCATTGACACTTTCATTTATTTATCCATCGCACAAAACTTGCCTTTTGTAGGCAAAACCTTTCATTTTCCTAAGTTGTTCTTTCGTTACTTCAATGACGCCTTTACATTTAGGAGGTCAAGCCAACTAATTACTATTCAAGCTATGGAGTGCAGCTTAGAGTGAAATAGTTCCTTGTTTCTTTTATGTGAACACATAATGCTGACGTCCAGATCAACCATCCATCGTTCATCTGTCCATCTGTCCATCCTCTCTGTCCTTCCTGTCTGTCCGTAGACGCATGCTATCTGATGCTATCTGATAGTATTCTTTATCCGATTGTGTTCATATTATATATGCAGTTTTATGGCGATACACCCATCACCTGTATAGTTTTTGGTATTGATCAGTTTATCGGTTTAGAAGTGATTTACACTTTCCATCCACACATGGTTGTGTGCTATCTGATGCGATAACTCAAGTATATTTTGTCTGATTGTTGTGCTAATATTTTATATGCATGTTTATGATGACACACCCTCACCTGCATAGTTTTTGGCATCGATTGGTTAAACGGTTTATAAATAATTAACCCTTCACACACATGTTATCCGATGCAATAAGTCAAATACTTTTCTTCTGATATTCTCCTCATATTTCTTACCTAGGTTTTTCTTAGCACTTTCCTTCATCTGTATGGGTTTTGATTAATTATCCATTATACCCTTGAATTAGGGCTATTAATGAACATTCTATAATACACAGATTTAATAGTTTATACTGTTAGCTGTGATGTCCTGTTTGGAAATATGAAGATTTTATTGTAACAGTTGCATGTAATATACTGATATCAATAAATTATCATATGAACAACCAATATCCAGTGTTGAGAGCACATTTATTATACATGTAGCTCCATAGCCACTTTAGAAGCTATAATTATGTGCACAACTCTATTTGAAATTAATGGCATTCTCTCTTGTCATTCCACACAAAATTAATGAGTAACCACATACAGAGCTCAGCTATTCTGGCCAGTGGCTAGATTTGAGGCAAAGATAAACATTGCTGGTGGTTAATTGTTTATCATACATGTCAAATTGTGATTAATGAGATGACACTCTTGTTCCTCCTATTCTCTTGAAATTTCTTAACAGGGTTTCTGATGACAGACGGCTCACATATATATAAGTGTCCTGAATATTTCCATTGATTTGCTTAGAGAATTATTCATCCTTCCCAAGGAATTTATAGATGCATGCTCTTCCTCATATCACTTATCTAGGTGTACATTTGCACACTATTCACTAATATGGATTTTGGTATTGATTGATTAATTGATTTTCAAAATTATTTTAATCCTTCACACCCATGCCATATACACATGCTATTAATTATGCCCCCGATCTCCGATGGAGATTTGGGGGTATATAGTGGAGCCCTCCGTCCGTCCGTCCTTCCGTCCGTCCTTCCGTCTGTCCGTCCTTCCGTCCGTCCTTCCGTCCGTACGAACGTTTCAACTCATAACTTTGGTTTCGCTAACTCAATTCAGTTGATCTTTGATATGCTAATAGACCAGCCGGGGGGACAAGATTTCCCCATAACTGCGGTTTCGACCGCCCATTTTTTCCAGAGTTACGCCCCTTTATGGACTTAGAAAATTGTCGACCCTTACGAACGTTTCAACTCATAACTTTGGTTTCGCTAACTCAATTCAGTTGATCTTTGGTATGCTAATAGACCAGCCGGGGGGACAAGATTTCCCCATAACTGCGGTTTCGTCCGCCCATTTTTTCCAGAGTTACGCCCCTTTTTGGACTTAGAAAATTGTCTGTACGAACGTTTCAACTCATAACTTTGGTTTCGCTAACTCAATTCAGTTGATCTTTGGTATGCTAATAGACCAGACGGGGGGACAAGATTTCCCCATAGCCGTGGTGTCGTCCGCCCATTTTTTCCAGAGTTACGCCCATTTTTGGACTTAGAAAATTCAGTTTTCTGTGGCATACGAACGTTTCAACTCATAACTTTGGTTTCGCTAATTCAATTCAGTTGATATTTGGTATGCCAATATACCAGCCGGGGGGACAAGATTTCCCCTTAGCCGTGGTGTCGTCCGCCTATTTTTTCCAGAGTTACGCCCCTTTTTGGACTTAGAAAATTTAGGTTTTCTGCTACTTTTTTTGGTTTCCAGATGATAACTTGATTTTGGATTGTTTACTCATGAATAACATAACTTTACAAAGTGCCATTTAATAAGCATTTGCACAAAAATAAGAAAAATCCTCTCTGATTGTACAGTCGGGGGCGTTACCTCCGCCCAGCGGTGCACTTGTATTAAATTAAAATAATGGCTGATAGCCCATATGAATTATCTATGCAATGAGTAACAGGCAGATAAATCTACATGACTTTGTTTGAATTATGCAGAAAAATATTAAATTAACCCTCTTATTGAGCCAGGTTCATTAGTTAATGGACACTGAGTAAGACACCTACTGAATATTCTTATAGATTATAGGTGATGCCTTGTTTTGAAAAGTGCATGTGGTTTAACCCTTTGAGTGCCAGGCCGATTTTTTGTATCAACCCATATACCCTGTGCCAATGCATTCACTTATATATGCGAGTCGACCATAGGTCGCCTCGCATATATAAGAGAATGCATTGGCCTAACAATTGGCATCAAAATTATTACTATGAATACTTGGTGATAGTTTTGAGTTATAACATGCCCTATAGCATGCTTAAGCATACTAAAAAAAAATTCAAAAATTCAAACAAAACAAAAAAACAAAAAAATTTAGGGCCGATTTTACAGAACGTAAATTAGGGCTGATGAGATCGGCCCGTGGCACTCAAAGGGTTAATGTCAATAAATGAATATATAAGCTTGCAACCTGGTGTTTAGACAAGAGATGGATCATATTTGTAGCAGTATATTTTGGACTCTTTTGTAAACACAGGGTATTCTGTGGCGTCAACTTATTGCATGGAACCAGTCACATGCTTTTTATGAACTATTTTGTATTCATCAGTCGATTTAATATTTTGGGAAATATTAACCCATATAATCCATACGCATATCTGATTTGATCGCTCAAATATTTGCCATCAGGTCATGTTTATATTTCATGGCAAAGTTTATGATGACACACCCCTGACATGTATAGTTGGTGTAATTTGATTGATTTGCCTCAAAATATTAACCCCGTACACACATATTAACCCTGTTCCGAAGATGCATACTATCCAAAATGCTAAGTCAAATATTTTTCACCTGATCAGTTTTATAATTCACATCCAGATTAATCATGACACACTCTTATCCTGTATATATCTTGTTATTGATTTATTGGTTTTAACCCTCCCTATAACCATAACATGAACACATGCTACCTAAAGCAATATTTTATCTGATCAGTCTGATATTTATATGTATACAAGAAAATGATGGTAATCCCTTAATATATCTTTCCAATCATCTCAACGTTATGTGCACATGTGTATATTCTGTCTAGATATAGTTGGTATGGTAAAAGGAATGAGTTAAACATCTGCTGATCACGATCTGCTTCTTGTTTATAGCTATTCTAAGCTGGCCTTGTTCCAATGTTTAATATATGTTTTGGAGCGAAAACACATATCCTTCTTATGTATTTTGATCCCATTACTGTGAATTATGGGTGATAAATATGTCCCAAAATCAATATGATGTCATTAAGGCCGGTTGACATCACTCGTTACCTGCACAAATTTCATATATACGGTAATTACATCATGAAAGTAGTACCTACTTAATAAAACTATGTTGACATATTAAATCTACTTGGACATCAAAATCATGAAGTTTATCAGCCAGGCTTTATGTAGGCAATTAGAGGTGTATAAATTAAATTATTATTCTGGGGGATTTCAGTAATCTCAGAGTGGAAGTTTAACTCATTGATGAGTAGTTATCCTTTAGGAAATGTTCAGATAATAAGTTCAACAAAATCTGAACATTCCCTCCAATAAATATGACTCCTTCTGTACTTTTACTCTCAGTTGTCTGCTTATTTTCCTGAAGGCCCCTCCAGATGAATGATAGACCATTCCAATGTATACTTTTATAGCTGGGTGGGAGAATCCATTTAGTGTCAAAAGGGTTAAAGTATTCTAATAATGACAGATCAGCAATTTGTCATCGTCAACAAATGAGAATCTATTGTCACGCAGTCAGCGAATTATTGTGAAGAAGATACTTTAACAAAATCGAGAAACTGAAGTTTTCAATTCTCAACAAAAACTAATGAACTTTTATCAGAAAATCAGAAATATTGACTCGCCACTCTGTCGCTGAGGGGGAGGGGCACTAGACATTTTCTCACACAAAACCATGATAACTTTGCAGCTGAACAAGTGGGTGATTCTATACATTATTATTTAGGGGGAATTCATCATTCAAATATACTTCAAGATTCCTTTACGATAAAAAAAGTCAGAAATTCCCTGGTGAATTCTGAATGTATCAGACTCATGTTCTTATTTAAATTATCCTCCGTTTCATTGTGACAACATTAAACATGTTCTGCACCTTTATTGCAATATTTGATTAATTAACCCTTTCTGCACTAAATTGATTCTCCCATTCAGTTATAAAAGTATATATCAGAATGGTCCATTATCCATTTGGAGGGATGTTCAGAAAAAATTTGCAGACGATACAAGTGCAGAAGAATTCATATTCATTGTTGATCTGCTTATTTTTCCTGAAAACCCCTCCAGATGAATAGTAGATCATTCCAATGTGTACTTTTATAACTGGGTGGGAGAATCCATTTAGTATAGAAAGGGTTAAAGTATTCCTTTACAAATCATCAATTTGTCATCGTCAACAAATGAGAATCTATTGTCACGCAGTCAGAGAGTTATTGTGAAGGAGATACTTTAACAATATGAAGTTTTCAATTCGCAACAAAAACTGAAAACCCCTCCAGATGAATAGTAGATCATTCCAATGTGTACTTTTATAACTGGGTGGGAGAATCCATTTAGTGTAGGAAGGGTTAAAGTATTCCTTTACAAATCAGCAATTTGTCATCGTCAACAAATGAGAATATATTGTCACGCAGTCAGAGAGTTATTGTGAAGGAGATACTTTAACAATATGAAGAAGCTGAAGTTTTCAATTCGCAACAAAAACTGAAAACATCTTCAGTATTCTTCCATCAGAAATATTGAGCCAGCACAGTCTTGTCTGTAGCTTGGGGCAACATCAGCCGGACATTTTCTCACACAAACGATGATAATTTCACAACCTGATGAGTGCTCTTACGGAGTGAATTCTAGATTACGTTATTATTCCGCGGACTTATGGTCACGTCGAAGTGGAAGCATTCTGAAGTTAACAATCAGGCAGTAGGCACTTTAAGTCTCGTTTAACGTCGTAAGAGGGACGTAAGATGCTGCTACTGGCTGTTTGTCCCACACCTATCTTATTATTATTTATAGGATCGAAATAACAAAATAACTTAACATCTGAGTTGGTGACAGAATAGGAAACGCTGATGGGAAAATCCATTAAGGTCCTTAACTTGTATTCTGTGGTTGCTATGTATTTTCGGATATATATGAAATAATGTATATAGTTACAATTCTTGAGCTTTGTAAATTAGCTCTATTAACCAAACAAATTCATATAAAGAGTGTTTAACCCTTTCAGTGCCAGGTCCGATTTTGTATCAACCCATATACCCTGTGCCAATGCATTCTCTTATATATGCGAGTCGACCATAGGTCGCCTCGCATATATAAGAGAATGCATTGGCCTAACAATTTTTCATCATTTTTATTATTTTTTACAATTTTTTACAATTTTAATAATTTTTTCTTATATTCTTTAACAGACTTATTTTGTAGGTTTAGTGCCAGGGAATCTTACGTTTTTCATGGGCATCAAAATTATTACTATGAATACTTGGTGATAGTTTTGAGTTATAACATGCCCCTAAGGTTTTATCCAGTTTGTTTTTAAATTCGCTATAGCATGCTTAAGCATACCCAAAAAAAATTCAACCCAAAAATATCTAAAAAAATTGCCCCTGGCACTGAAAGGGTTAATCAATTTAGTATTCACCAAAACTGCACGATTGCTGTAAGGATATAAGTTTACAGCAATAACATATACAATCTGTCTCTGGTGCTTGAGATGCATATTATCAGGGACTCAATTTCCCACATACACACATACAACTATACATGTCATATTATCAGGGACTCAAGCGCCCACATACACACATACAACTATACATGTCGTTGGCAGGCTTTTATTAGGTCATACCTCTGGTGCTTGAGATGCATATTATCAGGGACTCAATTTCCCACATACACATACAACTACATGTCATTGGCAGGCTGTTATAAGGTCGTACCTCTGGAAAATCAAATTGTTCAGGAGACACAAAAAACTATTTATCTCTGGAACTAGAATTGGTGTTTGTCAATAACTTTACACAAGAACACTTTATATCACAGTTGTTATAATAAATACACTTTATATCACAGTTGTTATAATAAATACACTTTCATTTTCAATTACAGTAATGCTCTAAATAATCGACCCCTTAACCACAGCAGAATTATGGGTAACTTTTCAGGATTTAGACGGAAATATGGCTTGTTGCCATATTTCCGACTAAATCATGAAAAGTTACCCATAATTCTGCTGTGGTTAAGGAGTCGATTATTTAGGGCATTACTGTATCTACTTGATGAGGAAACATGATTTTATGGCTTTCGGAAGGAAAAAATTGAAATCTATTGAGATTGTACTGAGCTACGACATTTTAGTTTTGACGAATTTTGCGGATTCGTTGCTCTCTGTCACTCATGATATCTCTTACATTCTACTTCTCGCATACACTGCCATATTTATCTATTATTAGCTGATGTGCCCGATTTCGTCCGGGTTATTTAGGGATTTCTTTGTGATCGCCACCGTCTGAGCAGAATATACAGCGCATGGACGATTGGTCAAGAAACATGCCTATATGAGCATATATGAACAAGGTCAAGGACATGGTCGCACATGAAATTTGACCCGCCCATATTGTTCCTGGGACCAATGTAGGCCTACACACCACATTTGAGTCGGATCGGTCGAGCATTGTTTGAGTCTATAACAAACACACACACAAAGACAGACAGAAGTTCCAAAATATATAGTAGACTATATAATATAGACTTCACGCTTTATATGCACATTCCCAGTGTTATTATTATTTATAGGATCAAACTAACAAAAGAACTTAACATCTGAGTTGGGGACAGGTTTAGGAAACGCTGATGGGGAAATCCATTAAGGTCCTAAATATTATATTCAGTGGTTGCTATGTATTTCTGGATATATATGAAATAATGTATCGGCTACAGCATTGGCATTTAAAAAAATTCACCAGGATTTAGATTTGAGGTTAGATTTTCTCAAACTTGTTTTGCTTTGTCATATTTTATTGATGTTGGTTTTGAAGAATAATGTTTAAGGAAGCGGTACTGCTGTCAAATTTGATATTTTGAAAAATAGTTTTTTTTAACCCTTTGAGTGCCAGTGGCCGATCTCATCGGCCCTAAACCTACAAAATAAGTCTGTTAAAGAATATAAGAATAAATTATTAAAATTGTAAAAAATTGTAAAAAAAAAAAAAAATGTTAGGCCAATGCATTCTCTTATATATGCGAGGCGACCTATGGTCGACTCGCATATATAAGAGAATGCATTGGCACAGGGTATATGGGTTGATACAAAAATCAACCTGGCACTCAAAGGGTTGAAGTCATTTTCCCAGACTTTGTGTGATTTCCTCGAAAATGAGACATGGACCCTTCTTGTAATATATAATAAAAATAAAATTAAAACTTCCCAGACCCCTGTGGCTTCACTTCACATTTATACAAAAGGCAACAGCAGTATTAGAATCTCAGAGCTTTATATTCCTCTTTCTCTGAAGTGGCAGACGCTGGTCCGTTATTCCGTCATTTGTTCCACGTTCTCTCTTTCTCTGAAGTCGCAGACTGGGCATCGGGTCAGACGCTTGTCCATTATTCCCTCTCTCTCACACCAGTTCATAATAATCACCAGGTTAAGAGGGGACGGCTAACATTTTAATAACCTATGATATTGGTCGCCTGTTATTGCTGAGTGTCGCTCGCCTGTGAAATTCGGTACAAGATGACGGTGATCAATACGGAATGACAATGGTCAGACACTTCGCCTCCTTCATTATCATTTAATCATCCCTCATTTCGAAAATAATGAACTTTTCTCTTTGTCGTCTGGTGGCTTGGAACGTCTGTTCCTTGTTCTGTCGGGAGTTGATGATCAGTGCATGTTGAACAATGACTGGTCGACTGTCCGGACTCAGAAACTTATCAATGTGTTGTCTGCTGTGAGGCACTATCACTTTGTTTTTGAAGGGTGTCCACCTCTCATAATGTTGCATGACCAAATTTTCTCTTCATCTGTTTGTTGAAATTGTAACTTAAAATTTATAAAAAAAAAAAAAAAAATCAATTACACTTGGCATGGAGAGAGGTAGTAAAAATTGCAGGATGGAAAGGGTGCTCAAAGTGATGAAAAACATATCAAAACTCCATGAAAAATATATAATATAACATCTATATTAATTTAAATTATATTTTGCTCTGTAAATTCACTTAACCAGTATTTTTGTGATAAAAAGATAATGTAAAGTACAGCTAGTGGATTTTTCATTCACTCCAGTTGTATTGTACACGTATCTGTAATCACGGTGATATTTCTTGTAAGATGATGGTGATCAATACCCAACCTATCAATATGTTGTCAGCCACTAGAAACTTTCATCAGGAACAATCCTTGAAATAGTGCGTCTGTCATTTGCAGAGTGAGGTCCCCCAGAGCTAATGGGCTAGTCTCACCTAAAATTCACCCTCTGGAGGCCTCATTTTCTGGAAAGTATTTTTAGTCTCAAATTAGCATTGTTTTCAGTAACTATTTTCCCTTCTGTTCAGTTCCTATATGCCCTAATTTTCAGAATATAAATTGCATAATTGAGGTGACTAATGGGTGAACATCACCAACTTCAACTGGGGAACTTCAAATTTATCCTAGGTCTCTCTAGCAGTTGAGGGCTCAGCAGAATGAGGTCCCCAGAGGGTGAATTTGGTGACGCTAACCGACCATGTGAGATAACGTCACTAAATTCACCCTCTGGGGACCTCATTCTGCAAATGGCATGCACATTATTTCAAGGCCTGATCAAGAAGGATGTTCACATTTGAATGTGATTGTTGAAAGTGTATCAACAATTGTTCAATAAAAATACAAAAGTTAACAGGATCTGGGTTTACACTACCATCGAATCCTTGTAAAAGCATGTTTTTTTAAAGTGTTTGAACATTACCTGAAATAAATCTTGTTTAGAATAAGGTTATGCAATTATAACCAAACGTTTTAAGACTGACTCTGTAACACTCACAGCGCGTTATACATGTAGTAAATTTGTCTTCAAACTTACATTTATTAATATAATTTATACATATCCAAATTCAAATTGATGTGCTATAGAATTTGAGTCAATGGATTTCGTGGATTCTTTTGTATTGCTTGCTTTATTGCTATGCGAAATATATCCTCATGGAGCAGTGTACAATTCTAGAATGAAGTGATATGGATTATTTGTTTGTAAAATTGTCAATCTTGTCCAGTTCACCAACTCTTTGGCAGTTTCTTATGTCTAGGTTATAGCATGATTTTTCGGTTGGTGTGAATTAGAATGGGGATAAACATAATGTCTTGTGTGATTTTGGGACATTTATCAGTGAGTTTTCAGATGAAAAATGTCTGTTTTATCGGCTCCTCGCATCGCCGGTCGTAACTGCATTTTCCATCATAAAACCCACCGATAAACGTCCCAAAATCACACAAGACATTCCAAAAATTAACCTTAAAGGCTAATTGAGTGACAATCAATTGTTTTACAGTATTCCATGAATTGACAGATTTGGATTAAATTATACTGATGTATTTTTACCAATTTCAGATCAGGCTTGTTCATAGAAATGTTCTCATTTCAGAGCAAGACAAAGGACTTGAAGCATTATCGCATGTGATCGCAAACCAGAAAAACATGGCGATTGACATCGGCAATGAGGTTGATGTTCATAATGGTAGGTTACTTCCCAAAAAGTATCTATGTGGCATCGATATTAGCTATGATGTTGCCATTCATAACATCAGAAAACTAACCTCCTCAAAATGGAATTATAGTGTGTAATACAGTTATTATTAATAGGCAATTATTCAATTAAATTGTATTTAAGACTACAATAAATATAATATATAGTTATATATAATAATATATAGTTATATATAATACTATTTATCCCACATGGTTGTTATTAATAACAAGACAGGTGTGCCTTAATGACTACCATTTATTAATCACTAAAGCAACTGGTAGTCGGAAACGTGTTTATGGACCTCCAGCTTTCTTGTCATTGTTGAAGGACCTTTTTTGGTACCACCAAGCGCCAACCATGGGGTCCTGGCAATGATCACCGATCTAGTCCTGAAATACACTAAGCGTAGCTGTTAGCAAAAAGGGGTGCCTCCTCCCAAAATGGAAGGAGGAATACTGGGTGGGAGGGTGGGACTTTAAATAATTGTCGACCGAGCTGTATCGAATCTTATCGCAAAAGGCTGTTTGCTGTCCATGTGATTACCCATGTGACCTGATGCAAGACGAACTAGTTCCTCCCTCAATCTCGATTGGCATTGTTCCAATACCTTAGCATATACTCGTCCCTTTAGAACAAACACAGGCATTATCTCAGTTGACAATTAGTGAAGTGAGGAATAGAAGCTGGCAAATTGAGTACCTGATTTCCATATCGCCCCGCATGTACTGTACGTAGTACATGTGATTGAATGCAGTACTGTCATATCTATTTATAGCCGTCATGGTTTTCCCTTCCAATATATATACAATGTAGCCCCCCCCCCATGGGATAAATGATATGCGGCCGCTTTGCTTAGCATCTCAGTTATATATATATATAATATATACATAGAGAGTAATCAATTGGTTTCGAGAATTATGTTAAATAATTCACGAGAGGTGAGAGATGATGGTAAGAAACGAGTGCGCTTTAGCGCACCAGTTTCTTACATAAAGGTCTCTCTCCTAAAGTGAATTATTTAACATAATTCTTGGAACTAATTGATTTCAATTTGGTTCGCCAAATATGATTAAAACACCCAGAATTAATGCATGAAAGTCTCGATGTGGAGAAAGATCAACCATAGAAAATTCAGTCTAGATCAGTAAGCGACATAACGTCAATGACGTCACAAGAAATGACATAATTCACTAGTGACATTGCCATTTTTAATTAACGGTGTTTTCAATGGAAATCGCACATAGGAGTGTAATAAATAAATAGATTAATAGTTGCCAATTAATAAAGCTAGCATCACTAAATTCACCCTCTGGGACCTCATTCTGCTTAGGGCTCATCTTCTCTTGAAAGTATCTTTATTATCAAATTAACAAGTAAAATCTACTTCATTATACCATTGACCAATATATTTCCATAAAATTGATAAATTCCTTGCATTCAACAATTACCGGTAGGTCATGGGATGGGATTGGGGGGGGGGGGGGCATATGGATGGTATATAAGGAGTACCTTTATATTGTCCTTGACTACGCCAAATTAGTGGTCTGATGGGACTATTCCTCCACCGAGGACCAATATTTTAGCATATTCAATGACAAGCTTTGCAATATTTATTATATTTTATCAAATGTTCTTCATGCTGTCCCAGATCCCATAATGTCAAACAATTCACAATCAGATCATGTTACATGTAACTAGTGAACAATCTAATACTGTTTTGTTTAATAAATCTAGTATAGTGCAAACTTTATAGGGAATCGACAATAAATATCGAAGCGATGTTGTGATCAGCGAAGACTGGAACAGGATAAATCCTCACATCAACCATGGGGAAAACATCACAAATAACATATACTTACGATCATGTATTGTGTTCTTGTTCTCGGTTACAAAGACATTTCGGAAAACAAATGTTGGAACTTTTCCAGTGTGGTTGAGATGACTTTCAAATTACCTCCCTGGAGTAGTGTGCATGCTAAAAATAGATTTCTGGATTTCCCAAGCGATAGTGGGTGTGCTGAAATTAAGAAGCGGACTATCGTGTTACTATTGGTAATAGTGAATGTTAAGCAACCAATTACAAGCATGGATTACGTTAAGATCCTCACGTGAGATCAAATATATCGTATTAACCATAAGGCTGCAACAATAAAATAGCCCGGTTTATGAATATTTGGGTTGAAAAATAGTAGTTGCAGGAGGGTGAAATAATAAAAATTAAAATGTGCATCACCTCCACAAATTGTATTTCTTCCCATAAAACTGTATCAATAATGGAAAAGAAGGTGAAAGCAAAAATGTGAGTCTGCCATCAACCATATTCTTAACCACATGCTTAATGTTTTAAAGGCCCACTTAATTTTCAAACCCCCAGATAATTTGATATATTTACATACTAAGTGTGATCATCACTAAATCCTGCATTCCGATTGGTCGGCGCCCACGTGGCTAGTTGCAATTATTTCTCGGTGAACGCGCAACAGCTCATAACTGCAGCCTCATAATTACATCGACACGTCATCAGTTTCGGAAAGAAGAACGCGTAATGTTTTGGGCGCATTTGGACTCGCGCAGGATTGACTTAATACATCATCGAGTTTCAATATAAAGAGAAATTGTTCCTGTTAACTTTTTCCAAGGGTGCTATGTGATATTTTGGGCTTGTTTTGTCACGATACACTTTTCGATTTAAATACATTTACAAAAGTGGCTTTTTCGCTAAATGTATATAAATATAAGGATTAACTGTCATGTGGACTGTTTTTATGGAGATGTAACTGTGAGGTAAGTGGTCATAACTTGTATGTAAAACGTTTTACACAAGTTATGACCACTTACCTCATGGTTACATCTCCATAAAAACAGTCCACATGACAGTTAATCCTTATCTCATATATATTTTGAAGACCTCTGTCTGTATGTTTGTTTGTTTGTCTGTCTGTCTGTCTGTCATTAATACAAATCTACGATTCTTGACCGATCGGGACGAAACTTGGTACGTGTGTGTAGTTTGACCAGGCGGTGAACGTTGTCGTATTGGCGAGCCCGTGCGGCGCCCGCTTCGCGCATGCGCAGACGAGATCTCGGAAACGGGTGGAGCTATCGACTTGAAATTTGCTATGTGAATGTATCTTGCCCCGGATACGAATTTTATCGGGTCGCCGAGCCCGTGCGACACCAGCTTCGCGCATGCGCAGACGAGATCTCGGAAACGGGTGGAGCTATCGACTTGAAATTTGCTATGTGAATGTATCTTGCCCCGGATACGAATTTTATCGGGTCGCCGAGTCCGTGCGACGCCAGCTTCGCGCATGCGCAGACCAGATCTCGGAAACGGGTAGAGCTATCGACTTGAAATTTTGTTTTTGAATAGCCCGGACAACGTCGGGCTCATCGGCTAGTATAATATATATGCCATATTATATACCATTTGAAAGAGGAAGCTCCATAACATTGTATTATCAACTTATTCAATGTAATAAACTGTGATCATGTTTTTGTTGAGATATCGACTTGTGGTCTGTGCTCAAGTTTCATTTTTTTTCAATGGAAGAGGAATAACTTATTATCTTAAGATATAGAGTTATTCCCCTTCCATTGAAAATACATTTTTAGTTTGAATTCTGTTTCATTCTGGTAGCCATAACAGGGGAAATCTTTCTATGATTTCAGCTGTTTTCTATTTCTTTATGGGCATCTTCTGAGACACAGACATTCAAATGGTAATAAATTATAGTATTTTTAATCTTATTTATGGCATAGATTGTTACTAAAACCATATATCAAGACACAATAAAACTAAAATTAAAAAAATATCGGTGACTTGAAAATTAAGTTGGTCTTGATTCAACATAAACCTAAACCAATGAAATATAAAGTTTAATTATTTTTAGATTGTTGAGAAAAAAGTTGTAGGATTGGTTAATAAACCATGCTATTAAATTACTGTTGCTTCATAAGAAATATGCAAGAATTCTTTTCTCCTCACAGAAATTCTTGACGACATTAATGAACATGTTGATCAGACGAATGAGCGACTCATTAAAGAAACTCGGCATGTCAGAGTTGTTGATCGAAAGTCAGGCACGTGTGGTGAGTATATCTGGCTAATTCAATTTTCATATCATGTGTGTAAACCTTATAAAAGTAAATTCACAGCCCTTAACCGTTCCATGACTGGAGCTTCCTGAAATTTTGCGAAAACCCTGTGCCAATGCATTCTCTTATACATGCGAGTCTCCCATAGGGAGCCTCGTATATATAAGAGAATACATTGGCCTAACAATATTTACCTTGACCTTGTAAGCCAGTGCATTCTCTTATATATGTGAGGCTTCCTATGGGAGACTCGCATATATAACTGAAGTGAATGCACTGGCACATAATCTTTCATGCTGCACCAGCATATCTGCCGTCATGAAAGGGTTAAGTTTTGCCAGGGTTCAAGCTGGCAAGCAAATTCTTTTGGCAAAATTTTTGGCCACTTCTGATTTTTTTTGGCCATTTTTCAGAAACTTTGGCCAAATTGAAAAACCAAAGTATGGGATAATCGAGAAAACAAAACTAGAACTAATATATAAAGAAACTCTCATGAAAATATAACAGATTAATTTCGAGCTGGACAAATGTGATAATGGTAATATGCACTGGTGGGAACTGCAAAAACTTAAATATGTCCAACTGGTGACGTATATCAATATAAATCAACACTGATTCGCCTACATTGCCTTATTTTGAAATCACAAAGCAGTTAAGTATTGTCACTATATGAAGAAAGTACACCATTCTAGCAGGTTACAATACACCAAATGATTTGCATAGGCCTCAATGTTAACAAATCCCGCTGGCCTGTATTCACAGGAAAGGGTTGACCCTGCACGAGTATTACAAATTAAAGAACGTCCTTTTAGACACACGAAAATGTGCCCAAAAGTACTTGTCAACGTATTGTGTCACACTGCAGCTTGACAAACATCACACTACCCTTAAATTGGAGGAAAAAATGACATCGAAAAAAACAAACCCCTCCCATAAATTATTCGCCAATTGGACAGCCATAACCGTTCACCATGTGGCTATATTTGATGTTTCTCGTCGAGAAACACTTATGTGCATTTTTTCGTGCACTTTTCATCCATATGTCTTGACCATTCAGCTGCCAGGATTTTTTTATGCTGATCCTAGGGAAATCACTCTACTAATTTGTATTTGGTGTATTATAACCTAGCAGCTAATCCTAATTGTATTGATAAGTAAGCATGTGTGGTAGGGTTTCATGGAGATCTGATGATAATTTAAGAGATTATGCACAAAGCTGTTGTTTTTTTGGGACCCAAACACTGTGCTCAAAGTTGTATTTTTTATCACTGCAATGCGTCTTTCTGGGACATATAGTTCAAGTATTTATCAAGCTATTTTGATACCGTGGAAAAATTCAAAGGAGAATATTATTGAGTGTATTTTGGAGCGCAAACTGCCATGTTGCTTTAATTTATATAATATAATATTTTATTACACGCTTGTTACTAGAAATACAGTGTTATTGCTGTTCCATATTTACAAATCCGTATGGAACGTACGTTCCATACTCATCCCGTTGACGTAAAATGACGTACATGATGTTCGCCTCAACCATTAAACTGGAACTATTTAAATAAAAGAATCATCACACATGACAAACACGCCCTGTATGTGCCTAAATAAACCTTTAATCCTGTATTTTTAATGCACGGATTCTAGGATGCGAAGCGTGTAATAAACACAGAACGACACGATGTGTAAATGGGTTTGTCGATACGGCACTCATGATGTCGCGGAAGGATAGAACTCGAGGCGCAAGCGCCTCTCGTTCTATCCTTCCGCGACAGCACGAGTGCCGTATCAACAAACCCATTTACACATAGTGTCGTTTTGTGTATATATAAAATTATATATTATACATTATTTACTTTGATTGTGTATTTTTGTGTTCAGATGTTATCAAAATCAATTCAAATCAAATCATAATTATTCTAGCTTGGCAGGTGCAGGATTCTGTGTATCTTGTTTGTTTGACTACCAGCAAGGCTGGAAATATTGTCATTTGCAGAATGATGTCCCCAGAGGGTGAATTTAGTGATGCTATCCCACAGGTGGGCTAGCATCACCAAATTAACCCTATGGGGACCTCATGCTGCTTAGGCATTAACAGATATGGGAGACCTAGGAGAAGTTCTCCAGTTAAAGTTGGTGAAGTTCACCCATTAGTCACCTCAATTATGTAATTTATCTTCTGCAAATTTTGGGATATAGAAACTGAACAGATGGGAAAAAGTAACTAAACACAATGTTAATTTGAGACTATAGATAATTCCCAGAAGATGAGGCCTATTAGCAGAATGAGGTCCCCAGAGGGTGAATTTAGTGATGCCAGCCCACTGTGTGGGGTAGCATCTCTAAATTCACCCTCTGGGGACCTCATTCTGCAAATGACAGACACTATTCCAAGGCTTGACTACCAGCAAACCACCACCCTGAGCATTAATGGCCAAACCATTGGTAAACAGATAAAAGCACATAAATTCTGCACAATATTAACCCTTTACCCAACAAACCGGCCAAAAACGGCCAAATAAAGCTGCAACAGCCTAAATTATCTTGGGTCTGTCTCAATAAAACCATACAAATATGGATATCATTGGAACCGGCTCATTGACCACATTGTGATGGTTACAGTTATGCCCTGGGCCAATGCATTCTCTTATATATGCGAGTCGACCATAGGTCGACTTGCATATATAAGAGAATGCATTGGCCTAAAAAAAATCTTTTTTTAACACTTTTTACCATTTTTTCTTACATTCTTTAACAATTTTATAATTTTTAATGTGTTAAGCCAATGCATTCTCTTATATATGCGAGGCGACCTATGGTTGACTCGCATATATAAGAGAATGCATTGGCACAGGGCCCTTCTGTTGGGTAAAGACTTAAAGGGGGACTGTACACTAAATCCGGTCATTTACTGGACCATCTCCTTTTATACTCAACAACATTTATATGAAACAAATGAATAAATTTGAGCCATGGATTATTGAAAAATAAACTCATATTTAGGAGTTAAGTGGTAGTCTTAAGTGGTCAAACCTATCAAAAACAACAATAGAAAGATTACTTAAAGACCAAATGTATGGGCTTCCCTCCGTGAGTCTGTCCGTAACAACTTTGAAGCTCTATATCTTGGTCGTCGTCAGTCAGATTGTATTGATCTTCGTTATGTTGATGAACCAATATGGGGGAAAGAGTATTTACAAACAGAGGGTTTTGTCCATTTATTTTTTCCAGAGTTACCGCCCTTATTGAGTAATGGACCTTAGTATGAAAATGGATTTTATTCTTTGCATGACTAAATCAATCGGCACACCCTACAGGCAACATCACGCATGCAGTTATCATGATATTTCATATGGATCTTTGGGGTGGCCTCCAGATGGGAGTTGTAAAAAAATTTCCAAATTTTTTTTTAAAACATGGCTGCCAGAAGCTACATGTACCTTGTTTATCTAAAAATGTGTGTTTTTTTGTCTGTCCGTACATATATCAACCAATGGTTATATGATCTAAATGAAATTTGGTATGGACGTTCACCATCATGACTGCTTTCAAAACAGGAGCAAATGACGTTTTCCATTTTAGAGTTATCCTTCTTGTATGGAAATCAACGTTTTTGTCTGTTCACGCAGATATCTCACTCCTAGGTCATAGCTGTTCTGTATCCTGGTCTTATTTCATGCCAACAATGATCAATATCACTGACTCTGTATAGAAATAATCAGGGACTCAAACATTAAATGGGCCTTTAATCTTGGGGTTCGAAATTTAAGTGGGCCTTTAACAAACCCAATATTTTCTTTGCCCCAAATCACACCCTGCCATCCCCTCACGCATTATTTATATTCACACCCAGCCATCCCCTCACGCATTATTTATTTTCACACCCAGCCATCCCCTCACGCATTATTTATTTTCATACCCAGCCATCCCCTCACGCATTATTTATTTTCACACCCAGCCATCCCCTCACGCATTATTTATTTTCACACCCAGCCATCCCCTCACGCATTATTTTTGTTCACACCCAGCCATCTCCTCACGCATTATTTATTTTCACACCCAGCCATCCCCTCACGCATTATTTTTGTTCACACCCAGCCATCCCCTCACGCATTATTTATTTTCACACCCAGCCATCCCCTCACGCATTATTTATTTTCACACCCTGCCATCCCCTCACGCATTATTTATGTTCACATCCAGCCATCCCCTCACGCATTATTTATTTTCACACCCAGCCATCCCCTCACGCATTATTTATTTTCACACCCAGTCATCCCCTCACGCTTTATTTATTTTCACACCCAGTCATCCCCTCACGCATTATTTATTTTCACACCCAGTCATCCCCTCACGCATTATTTATTTTCACACCCAGTCATCCCCTCACGCATTATTTATTTTCACACCCTGCCATCCCCTCACGCATTATTTATTTTCACACCCAGCCATCCCCTCACGCATTATTTATTTTCACACCCAGCCATCCCCTCACGCATTATTTATTTTCACACCCAGCCATCCCCTCACGCATTATTTATTTTCACACCCAGCCATCCCCTCACGCATTATTTATTTTCACACCCAGCCATCCCCTCACGCATTATTTATTTTCACACCCAGCCATCCCCTCACGCATTATTTATTTTCACACCCTGCAATCCCCTCACGCATTATTAATTTTCACACCCAGCCATCCCCTCACGCATTATTTATTTTCACACCCTGCCATCCCCTCACGCATTATTTATGTTCACACCCAGCCATCCCCTCACGCATTATTTATGTTCACACCCAGCCATCCCCTCACGCATTATTTATTTTCACACCCAGTCATCCGCTCACGCATTATTTATTTTCACACCCAGTCATCCCCTCACGCATTATTTATTTTCACACCCAGTCATCCCCTCACGCATTATTTATTTTCACACCCTGCCATCCCCTCACGCATTATTTATTTTCACACCCAGCCATCCCCTCACGCATTATTTATTTTCACACCCAGCCATCCCCTCACGCATTATTTATTTTCACACCCAGCCATCCCCTCACGCATTATTTATTTTCACACCCAGCCATCCCCTCACGCATTATTTATTTTCACACCCAGCCATCCCCTCACGCATTATTTATTTTCACACCCTGCCATCCCCTCACGCATTATTTATTTTCACACCCTGCCATCCCCTCACGCATTATTTTTTTTCACACCCAGCCATCCCTTCACGCATTATTTATTTTCACACCCTGCCATCCCCTCACGCATTATTTATTTTCACACCCAGCCATCCCCTCACGCATTATTTATTTTCACACCCAGTCATCCCCTCACGCATTATTTATTTTCACACCCAGTCATCCCCTCACGCATTATTTATTTTCACACCCAGTCATCCCCTCACGCATTATTTATTTTCACACCCTGCCATCCCCTCACGCATTATTTATTTTCACACCCAGCCATCCCCTCACGCATTATTTATTTTCACACCCAGCCATCCCCTCACGCATTATTTATTTTCACACCCAGCCATCCCCTCACGCATTATTTATTTTCACACCCAGCCATCCCCTCACGCATTATTTTTGTTCACACCCAGCCATCTCCTCACGCATTATTTATTTTCACACCCAGCCATCCCCTCACGCATTATTTTTGTTCACACCCAGCCATCCCCTCACGCATTATTTATTTTCACACCCAGCCATCCCCTCACGCATTATTTATTTTCACACCCTGCCATCCCCTCACGCATTATTTATGTTCACATCCAGCCATCCCCTCAAGCATTATTTATTTTCACACCCAGCCATCCCCTCACGCATTATTTATTTTCACACCCAGTCATCCCCTCACGCATTATTTATTTTCACACCCAGTCATCCCCTCACGCATTATTTATTTTCACACCCAGTCATCCCCTCACGCATTATTTATTTTCACACCCAGTCATCCCCTCACGCATTATTTATTTTCACACCCTGCCATCTCCTCACGCATTATTTATTTTCACACCCAGCCATCCCCTCACGCATTATTTATTTTCACACCCAGCCATCCCCTCACGCATTATTTATTTTCACACCCAGCCATCCCCTCACGCATTATTTATTTTCACACCCAGCCATCCCCTCACGCATTATTTATTTTCACACCCAGCCATCCCCTCACGCATTATTTATTTTCACACCCAGCCATCCCCTCACGCATTATTTATTTTCACACCCTGCAATCCCCTCACGCATTATTTATTTTCACACCCAGCCATCCCCTCACGCATTATTTATTTTCACACCCTGCCATCCCCTCACGCATTATTTATGTTCACACCCAGCCATCCCCTCACGCATTATTTATGTTCACACCCAGCCATCCCCTCACGCATTATTTATTTTCACACCCAGTCATCCCCTCACTCATTATTTATTTTCACACCCAGTCATCCCCTCACGCATTATTTATTTTTACACCCAGTCATCCCCTCACGCATTATTTATTTTCACACCCTGCCATCCCCTCACGCATTATTTATTTTCACACCCAGCCATCCCCTCACGCATTATTTATTTTCACACCCAGCCATCCCCTCACGCATTATTTATTTTCACACCCAGCCATCCCCTCACGCATTATTTATTTTCACACCCAGCCATCCCCTCACGCATTATTTATTTTCACACCCTGCCATCCCCTCACGCATTATTTATTTTCACACCCTGCCATCCCCTCACGCATTATTTTTTTTCACACCCAGCCATCCGTTCACGCATTATTTATTTTCACACCCTGCCATCCCCTCACGCATTATTTATTTTCACACCCAGCCATCCCCTCACGCATTATTTATTTTCACACCCAGTCATCCCCTCACGCATTATTTATTTTCACACCCAGTCATCCCCTCACGCATTATTTATTTTCACACCCTGCCATCCCCTCACGCATTATTTATTTTCACACCCAGCCATCCCCTCACGCATTATTTATTTTCACACCCAGCCATCCCCTCACGCATTATTTATTTTCACACCCAGCCATCCCCTCACGCATTATTTTTTTTCAAGGGAAAAAAAACATGTTAACAACATTTTCAAGCAATAACATTTTGCCGACTGAGTGACTCATTAACCTTTTCTATACTAAAGTTCAATGACTGTCTATTGTTTGTTGAAATTATTGTCTGAACATTTCTGACCAATGAATATGGATTCTTGTGCAATTCGTCTGATTTATGTCCTTAAAATCCCTCCAAATAAATAATAGACTATTCCAATGTATACTTTTATAACTGAATGGGAGAGTCCATTTAGAGTTGAAAGGGTTAAAGAGTCAGCGTTGTCAAACGAAAATCAGGCATCAGTTTATTGGACTCATTTCCTGTCTCCGAAATTGACAATTTTTCTTCCTTTAGATCTCATTGCAAGAGCTTCCGTCAAACACCGCCTCATCAGGCGACTGCTCACTTGTGAAATTGGCGTGTAAATTACTTTTCTAACTATGGTTTGTATCCGATTCGTCTGCTGAGGAGAAATTACTTGGCAAACAATGGCCATACCAATGTCATTCTTTTAACCCATTCACTCATCAAGGGATTCTTCCATTCAGTTCTTTGACCCTTTCATGATTGGACCTGCGATGGTGCATCATTAAAGATCATGTGCCAGTGCATTCTCTTATATATGCGAGTCTCCCATAGGGAGCCTGGCATATTTAAGAGAATTCACTGGCTTACAATGTCAAGGTAAATATTGTTAGGCCAATGTATTCTCTTATATATGCAACTCGAGGCGCCCTATGGGAGACTAGCATATATAAGAGAATGCATTGGCATAGGGTTTTCGCAAAATTACAGGAAGCTCCATTCAAGGAAGGGTTAACTCTTGTGAATATTGTGATGCACACCCATTGGGAACCTCAATTATGCAATATGTCATCTGCTAATTTGGGGATATAGAGAAACTAAACTAAAAAAGAAATAAAATCTATGTGAAGAAGTAGAAATCTGATAATAAAGAAACATTCCAGAGAAGATGAGGCCTAAGCAGAATTAGGTCCCCAGAGGGTGAGTTTGGTGATGCTAGCCCACTATGCAGGATAGTGTCACTAAATTCACCTTCTGGGGACCTCATTCTGCAAATGACAGACAAACTATAATCAGGCTTGTTGAGAACGTTCTTTGTTTTTACTCATTGAGGAAAATATTCACAGGCCTTAAAATCCATCCATTTTCACCAGAATCAAAGTTGATTCACAAGTTTAATGGTGCGAGAATCATATTCGATAATATGATTACGTCAGTACGTATGGACAACCCAAAAACACGTACGTCCATCTATAAAATGAAAAATGTATGTTTCATAGGAGTGCCTGTATTTCTGGCCAACTTGGGATATATACGATCACGCCAGTACGTATGGACCGTAGGACGGCGACATCACCTGTGTCCAAAGGTTCGCTAATCCCTAGGTTCATTATACCGAAGTTTCGCCATTCCCATTTATTAAGGTTCTCTATATTCCTCGATATTCAGAAGGTTTTTATAACTTTTATTTTGAAGTTTCATTCTATATTCTAAAGTTTTGAGAGGTTTTTTTATCATAAGATTATTTTTATGAAGGAAATAACTTAAAGGTACTCAATCCGATAAGACGCTGCTAAATTACTCCTTCCTTGGTTTCGGTGGGGAAAAAAATATTTGATTAGTGTCGAGGAACCCACCCATCAAAGCTCAGAGTAATTAGATATCGATCTTTTCAGTTTGCTATTTTTTTCTGGGCCTGATCGTGCCAGAAGGACGAGGTCAAATGGGCGGTCTTCCAGATAAAGATGGATAACTGTAAAATCGTGGTAATAATAACTACTTGGTATTAGAGTTGTCCATCTTTTCTGGTTAAATACGCCCAGAATAGCAAACCTTCAGAATAGCGAACCTTCGATGTCTGAATAAGAACCTTTGGAATAGCGAATATGGAACCTTCGAAATAATGAACGCGATCCTGTATGAAGAGCCCATGACACGTCCATCAATAAATGTATACATGTTTCAGGGGCCAACATGTCTTTGTTAATTTTTGGTGCCCAGATTTCAACGAAATTTGGTGTGGTGACTCAGGGTGCCCTGGCAGAGTGTATAATGGCGTTAGTTTTTCTAAATTTTGATTTAAACAAATTTAAATGAATAAAAAAAATATGAACATATGTGAATATTCAGGTACAAATAAACCTATTTGCACGAGAATATGTTGCAGCACCAGATATAGAGGAATGTGGGCCACAGTTAGACATGGGTCAGAGTGAGATATTGCCTCTAACATTTCTCTAATTTCCAGACCAATATCCATGGCGCCAGTTAAGCGATATTAGCCATATAGCACATTTTACTATATTTCTTCAAAATGCAATCATCAGGTGAAGGTTGAATCTGGCCAAGCGACCAATTTTCAAGGCAAAATTATTTTAATTTAATTTTTGCAATTTTAAAGGTACTCAATCCAAATTAACCCTCGCAGATTATTATTTCCTTTACTTCGGAGGTGAAAAATATTTGATTCAAGTCGAGGAACCCACAACATCAAAGCTCATAGTGATCAGATACCGATTTTTAAAATCTATCATTTAAATTTTTTAGTGGCCCAGCAAACAGCAGACGAGAATACTTTTTCTGACCAAATTGCAGATGAAGATGGATAATTCTAAAATCAACTGTTTTTTTGTGTGTGTGTGTCAGATGTTTGACAAATCAGCAATATTCGTTGAGCAAAACGTTTTTGTCAATTTTATGCTATAATTGACTGCAGTTTTTTTTTTGGAACAATTAATCGATTCTGTCAACTGAAGCGGCATTTCAAAAAATCTTCTTGTTGTTGGAATCTGATGATATGGGGACTGTTGATTCGGATTGAGGACCTTTAAGGGAAAAATATCTTTATTGGATAAATTTACATATAATACTGAATACATTTTTATGAAAACAGGTTTCGTGGATGGGGCACAATGACTCAATGAGACATAATTTATGGCCTGTGGTAGGATCCAACTTCAGTAGATGATAGGCACTTCAAAAATGAATGAGATAATTTGCCAAATGACTAATGTTTTGGGGCTGGAGTGGATAAATATTTTAGATCAAACAAACTGATGGCATTGTGCAATAGTGATATGTTTGGTGCATTTCCTATATGGTTACTACTTAGGGGTGACCCCTTCTGTGAAGTAGATGATAAGAAACAAGTATTAAGAGTGGTCCCAGCTCGAGATTGCATGCTTGTTCGTGACTTTTGTGAGCTTTTATCGTACTCTCAGATGTCTAATCATTGTGATGGTCAACAATAGTGATAGCGGAGACCTAGACTGAAATTAACAATATTGATGGAAATTTAATTCTATTTAATTCTATTTCAATTTAATTATATATATGTCTCTTTGCCAAAAAACTTAATGATCGTTGAGAATTTTATCTAAAATTACTAATCATGCGACACATGCTGACACTATTGGTTAATAGGCATCTGATAGTATATGAACATTTTAATAATTGCCGGGAGGAATGGCATTATTCTTGACAGGCATAGATACATAGATGTTCATGGCATGGTCTGAGAAAATGCTACTAGATTAAACATTTATATGATTGCCTCATTACTACATTAGTCATGTACATGTATAACTAGAAGGTCGTGACAGTTCAACTAAGTTGGCCTGGAATTATTATGTTTAGCATACATATTATTCCAATCCCAATGTGTCAAGTCGACAATAGCAAGTACGCAGGGCTATATTTAATAATTTTTCCACAAATAGCCACTAGTTAATATATATATGCTAGCCATGCTGATCAAGCTCCCGCTTTATGCTTAAGGTTTAAATCGAGAACACAGTGTTAAAATCATGAATTATATAATATGTGAGAATGCTAAAACTAATCACCGTGCAATATAATTATAAAATTTAACTTGATGTGTCCATCATAGGAAACAGAATTCATACACACAGATGGAAAGTTGGCCCGGAAGCATATCCTCTCACCCGTCACTGCATGAACTATGCAGTGTGCAGAGACTAAGTGGGATTGGGAGATGTTCTTCTTTTCCTTCACTCAACAAGAAGATAAATGACTCACTTTGTTAGTCACCAATTCACTGGGCTTCACATGTTTGTTACATCTGTGTGTCGAGTCTGTTGACTGTAGATGGCTAGAATTGTATGTTGACCTGAGTTACATTCACAGTGAGTGGGTGAGGCTGAAGTCGTTGATAACTAAATTTAGTAATCTGTAATCACTAAATTGACTAATACAATCCTAATATTATTAGATTAGTAAGCCATATGAACGCTTTCACCGATTACTGCATCCACAAGTTCCAGCTACGCGCTACGTTCAACGGTTCGTGACTGAACTATACTGTGTATAGTAAATCAGTCAGCTCTAAAATGTCCATTTTCTGATTTCCTTGACCCAAGTTGAGGTTTGACATGACAGTGTCAGTGTTAGATATTAACAATTAAATTTACTATTTAGAGAAGTAGTTAGTAGATTGAACGATTTGCCGCTTGCAGTTGAAACTCTACTAGTAAGTCTAACCACTAAACCAGTCCAGGTGAAAACAGACTTAAAATTGAACAATAACAGAACAAGTCAAATCGCCGTGGTGAGCAGTCTGCACAGACCAGTCCACATTCCATTCCAGTGACCTTCATTTTCATATTTTTTTCAGTCACAGTTTCGTCATTGAGTTTCTTTCCGACTGACTGATTTTCACTTTGAACACAGTTCACTTTAGGTCAACATGACCGCTTTCGCAGATTGCTGGATACGCACTACGTTCATGACTGAACTAAGTTCACTTCAACTTCAAAAAAACTTACTAGTAACATTATTATAATATTAACAAGTTGTTGTTGTTGACATGTTGTTGTTATTCTTCTTCTTCTTTTGACTGCTTTGACTCTAAAGTCATTCCAGTAATTGGCTCGTAGTGCTATCTTCGCTTGTGCTTTTTCGTTTGTTCTCAACGCGTACGTGCTGTGATACCGTTGTACATTTAAAATACGAGCGATAACAATAACAAGCAATTCCATTTCAAATTTCGCAAACAAGAGAGCGCCACCATTTTGTAACGAAATTACGTCATCATTTCCAACGTTGCTATGGCCTGCCAGGGGACGTAATATTCTAACTGTAACGGTACGGAATCTGGCGAGGTTTGCCGAATGCTATTCGGCCGCGTCAGCTAAATCTACATTAAGCATTTAATTTTGAATAAGGTTGATTTTGTTTTTCAAATTTAATAGTGTTGCTATAGGGAGGCTGATCGAAGAAGAAAAATAAATTCGTTTTATTAATTTGACAATTCTATTCCAACATGGCGGCCACCATAGGGCCCATAGGTCTGAATCGCCCGGATGTAAAAACAATTTTTTCATGTTGATAGGGTATATAAATTACTGACGTCACAACTATACGTGCGTCGCTTATGTTACTGTAAAACAACCCTTTGGGTTGTGATAATATCTTACAGTAATGCTCTAATTAATCGACTCCTTAACCACAGCAGAATTATGAGTAACTTTTCAGGATTTAGTCAGAAATATGGCTTGTTGCCATTCATCCGAAAGCTCTTGCCGAGAGCTTTCCGATGAATGGCAATAAGCCATAATTCCGAATAAATCCTGAAAAGTTACCCATAATTCTGCTGTGGTTAAGGAGTCGATTAATTAGAGCATTACTGTACTTAAAAAAAGTTATACTCTCGCTGAAGACTTCAGTCAAGTGAGTTGATGTGATTGTGACAAGAAAGCAGAATTGCCATATTTATTGTACATGCATAGCTTTCAGTATTGAAAGATTTACTGTTAGCTAAATAAAAGAAACACCCTGTGGTACCTATGATATTACTATCTTTCTACAGCAGAGCAGAGATATGTATGCGAGAATCATAGTTGATTCTCATGTTTCACTTTGCGAGAATTATTTGCGATTCTGGATTCTGAATCGCATACATACAGTAATGCCCTAATTAATCGACTCCATAACCACAGCAGAATTATGGGTAATTTTTCAGGATTTAGTCGGAAATATGGCTTGTTGCCATTCATCGGAAACCTCTCACTAAATCCTGAATAATTACCCATAATTCTGCTGTGGTTATGGAGTCGATTAATTAGGGCATTACTGTATTATAAGCCCTGGTTCAGATAATATGTTCAACTAAACGACCATATCTGAAGATTTCCCTCCAATGAATAGGAATACTCCTGCACTTGTATAATCATTTCATATTTTTGTCGTCTGCTCATTTTTCCTGAACACCCCTCCAAATGAATAATAGACCATTCCAAAATATACTTTCAAAACTGGGTGGGAGGATCCATTTAGAATAGAAAGGGTTAATTATATTATGCAGCAGTATGCGGGGCTTTGAAACTTTGAGGTATGAACACCTCTCTGAACACCACTCACCTCTTCATTGGGATCTCTACACAGGGGTATATACTATGACTATACGCTAGCGAACCACAGCTAAACCACACGCATATATTGTGGTGTGATTATGATTAATTTCATTCCAGGAAAGCACAAGGGTTAATCGAAAGAGTGGGTCCAAAAGCTAGAAATTTTGTGTATAAATTAGGTCAATCATACTTCAGGGCATATGAGAAATCAGAAATTCACAATGCAAACAGACTACAAGCTCACCACCTCAGACTTAAAACATATAAAAAAACTTTTTGTACAAATTATTATAGAATATAACCTCCCAACATCAAACTGAAAGTATTCAAAAGTCAAGACTGTTGATTGTTGTCGAGAGGGGAGTATTTTACTGAAATTAACCATTATATTATTGACGTTGTGTGTGCAATCCGATTGAGATGTGTCTACACGAAGAAGCTTGTCGATTTCATCATGTTCATTCATTCATAAAATGTCATGTCGATTTCAACGAAACTCGACGAACAACGTCATCATGTAGCTTTCACCAATGACCGAATTTGCGATAACCTGAATGTATCTTCTACTTTGTTCATAAGTATGTGTTCCTTGTCGATCACGAAATTGAAGGATATCTAAGGATTATCAGATTCACGTATGTACTATGTAATATTAGGATAATTTAAATGCGATATAATAACGTTAGCATGCATCACAAATTTCGATTTCGATTCCAGTGTTTTCTCCTGCCCTGCCAGAGTGATTGAGATTTTCCCATTGCAGCGCGATTTATATTTTAGGCCGCTCCAATGCAAATATTTGACAGTCCTTAATATATCATAATTATGTTCTCATTAAAATCTAAACCGCCGCTACGAATGAACTTCACTGTGCATAATTCCGACAGAAAATCCCCTCATTTTGGAAAGCCGGCAATTGAAAGACACACGTTTATTTCCGATTACAAGATTAATGCTTTAAGCCCACCGATCTACTGTGTGACAAAAGTGGTCGCTAAAATTCCAGTGTCGTATTAGATCATTATTGGTGACGTCACAAAATCAGATATAGTCTATATACGACCCAAAGCGTTCGGCTTTGGTTCGTTATTAGCCTGTATACCTGTGAAGTGCTGAAAACGTTTAATGCCTATTTGCAGCAAGCCTGAATTTAGTATGTCTGTCATTTCGAGAATGAGGTCCCCAGAGGGTGAACTTAATGATGCTATCCCGCACAGTGGGCTAGCATCACTGAATTCACCCTCTGGGGACCTCATTCTGCTTAGGCCTCAACTGCTATGGGAGATCTATGCTCAGATTGAAGTTCCCCAGTTGAAATTGGTGATGTTCACCCATTATTCACTGGGATTATGCAATATATTGTCTGCATATTAGGGGATATACAAACTGAACAGAAGTGAAAAAGTATCTAAAAACAATGTCAAGTTTGAGACTATAGATACTTCCAAGAAGATGAGACTTGAGCTGAATGAGGTCCCCAGAGGGTGAGTTTGGTGATGCTAGCCTGCTGTGCAAATAGCATCACTAAATTCACCCTCTGGGGACCTCATTTTGCAAATGTCAGACACATTAAATTCAGGCTTGATTTGCAGGGTATAGGGTTACGGTCACCACGTTAGCTGTTTATTTGCATTGTATAGGGTTTATGGTCACCACGTTAGCTGTTTATTTGCATTGTATAGGGTTTATGGTCACCACACTAGCTGTTTATTTGCATTGTATAGGGTTTATGGTCACCACACTAGCTGTTTATTTGCATTGTATAGGGTTTATGGTCACCACGTTAGCTGTTTATTTGCATTGTATAGGGTTTATGGTCACCACGTTAGCTGTTTATTATACCCCTCCGTGAAACTTGGTACAGACATCAACCACCATGGGAACCTGTGCACCTGCGATTATGACGTCTGTCGGACTTTTTTTGGTGGAGTTATCCCCCCTTTTTCGACTTAGAAAATTTTCGCAACATGTAACTTTTGTCCGAGCTTTTATTCCTACACTTTTCATTAATTTTTTTAAAGCGTGGCACAGATATTTAGTACCATGGGAACTTGTGCACCTGCGATTATGATGTCTGTCCGACATTTTTTGGTGGAGTTGTCCCCCTTTTTCGACTTCGAAACTTTTTTTGCAACATGCATAATTTTGTCAGAGCTTTTATTCCTACATTTTTCGGTCAATGTTTTTTAATCTTGGCACTGATATTTAGTACCATGGGAACCTGTGCACCTGCGATTATGACGTCTGTCCGACATTTTTTGTGTGGAGTAATTCCCCTTTTTCGACTTAGAAATTTTTTCGCAACATACATAATTTTGTCCAAGCTTTTATTCCTACATTTTTCCGTCAATAGGTTTAAGATTAGGGTTATGGTTGTACACCTGCAATGGGAACTGTTATTTTATTATTTTAACTAAATGTTTACTGACATGTGAAACATCTTAGTATTTTAAAAACAGGGGGGTATCTGTAGTCCCATTGGGACAGTCACACCTCTAGTTTGCATTGTATAGGGTTTATGGTCACCACGTTAGCTGTTTATTTGCATTGTATAGGGTTTATGGTCACCACGCTAGCTATTTATTTGCATTGTATAGGGTTTATGGTCACCACGCTAGCTATTTATTTGCATTGTATAGGGTAATGGTCACCACACTTTCTGTTTTCATCATTGTTGTCAGTGTTGATCCTAACTGTTGCTTTATTGTTTGCAGTGTATTGGGTTTTAATCATCCTGCCTTATTTTTTACAGTGTATTGGGTTTTAATCATCCTGCCTTATTTTTTACAGTGTATTGGGTTTTAATCATCCTGCCTTATTTTTTACAGTGTATTGGGTTTTAATCATCCTGCCTTATTTGTTACAGTGTATTGGGTTTTAATCATCCTGCCTTATTTTTTACAGTGTATTGGGTTTTAATCATCCTGCCTTATTTTTTACAGTGTATTGGGTTTTAATCATCCTGCCTTATTTTTTACAGTGTATTGGGTTTTAATCATCCTGCCTTATTTTTTACAGTGTATTGGGTTTTAATCATCCTGCCTTATTTTTTGCAGTGTATTGGGTTTTAATCATCCTGCCTTATTTTTTACAGTGTATTGGATTTTAATCGTCCTGCTCGCCATTGCTATCATTGTTGTTGGAGTTGTTCCTAACTGAGGCCGACAGCTACACAATGTAAGTACATGTATCCATCATTAGCGACATATTGTGCACTTAATGCATTAAATCAAACTGATAAGTAATAACCCACTACCCAGTCACTTCATCCATCAAAAAACTGTAGTCATCAGATGATATACAGTAATGCCCTAAGTAATCGACCCCTTAACCACATCAGAATTATGGGTAATTTTTCAGGATTTAGTCGGAAATATCGGAAAGCTCTCACTAATGGCAACAAGCCATATTTCCGACTAAATCCTGAAAAAATTACCCATAATTATTATGTCGTTGGTTAATGGGTCGATTACTTAGGGCACTACTGTAACTAAATACGCACAATTATAAATATATAATCCACATCACTTCAACCCTTTAATGGTTCCATGTCAATTGGTTTAGACTAAATGCATGATATTGCTAATTGGTGAACTCCCAACCACCCACCCCCTGCTGTTACCATGTCCCTGATCTGCACTGAATATAACTGTTTACTCCATTCCATTAAATTACTATATATACACCCAAATATTCCATCACAATTGAATAGCAACCTGTAGCCCATTACATCCACATTACAAAGTTATTCCCCCTGTTTTCCCAAAGGCGCTGCATAAGTCAGCCCAAATGTCACACTCACCACATCAACCTGCATTAGGCTGGTATCACATGTCACGCTCACCACACCAACCTGCATTAGGCTGGTATCACATGTCACGCTCACCACACCAACCTGCATTAGGCTGGTATCACATACACACTCACCACACCAACCTGCATTAGGCTGGTATCACATGTCACACTCACCACACCAACCTGCATTAGGCTGGTATCACATGTCACACTCACCAACCTGCATTAGGCTGGTATCACATGTCACACTCACCACACCAACCCGCATTAGGCTGGTATCACATACACACTCACCACACCAACCTGCATTAGGCTGGTATCACATGTCACGCTCACCACACCAACCTGCATTAGGCTGGTATCACATGCTCACCACACCAACCTGCATTAGGCTGGTATCACATGCTCACCACACCAACCTGCATTAGGCTGGTATCACATGCACGCTCACCACACCAACCTGCATTAGGCTGGTATCACATGCTCACCACACCAACCTGCATTAGGCTGGTATCACATGTCACACTCACCACACCAACCTGCATTAGGCTGGTATCACATGCACGCTCACCACACCAACCTGCATTAAGCTGGTATCACATGTCACACTCACCACACCAACCTGCATTAGGCTGGTATCACATGTCACACTCACCACACCAACCTGCATTAGGCTGGTATCACATGTCACGCTCACCACACCAACCTGCATTAGGCTGGTATCACATACACACTCACCACACCAACCTGCATTAGGCTGGTATCACATGTCACGCTCACCACACCAACCTGCATTAGGCTGGTATCACATTCTCACCACACCAACCTGCATTAGGCTGGTATCACATGTCACACTCACCACACCAACCTGCATTAGGCTGGTATCACATGTCACGCTCACCACACCAACCTGCATTAGGCTGGTATCACATACACACTCACCACACCAACCTGCATTAGGCTGGTATCACATGTCACACTCACCACACCAACCTGCATTAGGCTGGTATCACATGCTCACCACACCAACCTGCATTAGGCTGGTATCACATGTCATGCTCACCACACCAACCTGCATTAGGCTGGTATCACATGTCACACTCACCACACCAACCTGCATTAGGCTGGTATCACATGTCACGCTCACCACACCAACCTGCATTAGGCTGGTATCACATGTCACTCTCACCACACCAACCTGCATTAGGCTGGTATCACATGTCACACTCACCACACCAACCTGCATTAGGCTGGTATCACATGTCACACTCACCACAACAACCTGCATTAGGCTGGTATCACATGTCACACTTACCACACCAACCTGCATTAGGCTGGTATCACATGTCACGCTCACCACACCAACCTGCATTAGGCTGGTATCACATGTCACGCTCACCACACCAACCTGCATTAGGCTGGTATCACATGTCACACTCACCACACCAACCTGCATTAGGCTGGTATCACATGTCACACTCACCACACCAACCTGCATTAGGCTGGTATCACATGTCACGCTCACCACACCAACCTGCATTAGGCTGGTATCACATGTCACGCTCACCACACCAACCTGCATTAGGCTGGTATCACATGTCACGCTCACCACACCAACCTGCATTAGGCTGGTATCACATGCCACACTCACCACACCAACCTGCATTAGGCTGGTATCACATGTCACGCTCACCACACCAACCTACATTAGGCTGGTATCACATGTCACACTCACCACACCAACCTGCATTAGGCTGGTATCACATGTCACGCTCACCACACCAACCTGCATTAGGCTGGTATCACATGTCACACTCACCACACCAACCTGCATTAGGCTGGTATCACATGTCACGCTCACCACACCAACCTGCATTAGGCTGGTATCACATGTCACGCTCACCACACCAACCTGCATTAGGCTGGTATCACATGTCACACTCACCACACCAACCTGCATTAGGCTGGTATCACATGTCACACTCACCACACCAACCTGCATTAGGCTGGTATCACATGCTCACCACACCAACCTGCATTAGGCTGGTATCACATGTCACGCTCACCACACCAACCTGCATTAGGCTGGTATCACATGTCACACTCACCACACCAACCTGCATTAGGCTGGTATCACATGTCACACTCACCACACCAACCTGCATTAGTCTGGTATCACATGTCACACTCACCACACCAACCTGCATTAGGCTGGTATCACATGCCACACTCACCACACCAACCTGCATTAGGCTGGTATCACATGTCACGCTCACCACACCAACCTGCATTAGGCTGGTATCACATGTCACACTCACCACACCAACCTGCATTAGGCTGGTATCACATGTCACACTCACCACACCAACCTGCATTAGGCTGGTATCACATGTCACACTCACCACACCAACCTGCATTAGGCTGGTATCACATGTCACGCTCACCACACCAACCTGCATTAGGCTGGTATCACATGTCACACTCACCACACCAACCTGCATTAGGCTGATATCACATACACACTCACCACACCAACCTGCATTAGGCTGGTATCACATATCACGCTCACCACACCAACCTGCATTAGGCTGGTATCACATGTCACACTCACCACACCAACCTGCATTAGGCTGGTATCACATGTCACACTCACCACACCAACCTGCATTAGGCTGGTATCACATGTCACACTCACCACACCAACCTGCATTAGGCTGGTATCACATGTCACGCTCACCACACCAACCTGCATTAGGCTGGTATCACATGTCACGCTCACCACACCAACCTGCATTAGGCTGGTATCACATGTCACACTCACCACACCAACCTGCATTAGGCTGGTATCACATGTCACGCTCACCACACCAACCTGCATTAGGCTGGTATCACATGTCACGCTCACCACACCAACCTGCATTAGGCTGGTATCACATACACGCTCACCACACCAACCTGCATTAGGCTGGTATCACATGTCACGCTCACCACACCAACCTGCATTAGGCTGGTATCACATGTCTCGCTCACCACACCAACCTGCATTAGGCTGGTATCACATGTCACGCTCACCACACCAACCTGCATTAGGCTGTTACCACATGTCATGCTCACCACACCAACCTGCATTAGGCTGGTATCACATGCTCACCACACCAACCTGCATTAGGCTGGTATCACATGTCACACCAACCTGCACCACTGGCTTACGAGGTCAATGTAATATTGTTAATATAGGGAGCCTCATATATACGTGTATAAGAGAATGCACTGGCTTACGAGGTCAATATAATATTGTTAGTATAGGGAGCCTCACATATACGTGTATAAGAGAATACATTGGCTTACGAGGTCAATGTAATATGATCGTACGTGACACGTAACGGGGCAACCACACGCGGTGCTTCGTCGGATCTAGTTATGCGAAATTTGACCAGATTTGACCTTGAATTTACCGTTTTGAATGTCAATGTCAGGTCGGGGTTACGAGTTAAGCCGTCCAAAACACTGCCCGGACAAAAGTATCCCTAGCTATCGAATATCGTCGAAATCCGCCACTAATACCCGATTTGATCTGGAATCGACCATTTTGAAGATCAAGCATCACACTTTGACCCGTCCAAAACACTTCCCGGACAAACGTACACTTAGGTATCAAGTTTCGTCGAAATCCGTCCGGAAGTTTTCCCGGCCATAGCTAACAGACAAAAGTCACAAACTATACATTAGGTTTTAGCTGGGTACCTGTCTGACGGGCATGTGGGTGAGACGAAATTTGTTGGCATCCCCATCTACACCAACACCCCCAAAAAATGGTGGAAATCGGCCCAGTGGATACCCAGATACAGTTCAATGTCATTTAAAATATCAAGTTCACGCCGCACGGGCATCCGGGTGTGACGAAATTGCTCAGCGCCTGAAACTACCCCCACATACCAAATTTGGTGAAAATCGGCTCAGCGGAGAACTTGAGTTCAAGGTCATTTGAAGGTCAAGGTCACGCCGCACGGGCAAACGGATATACCCATGTTAGTCCTCAGGTCAAACTACATACCCGTACCAAGTTTCATCAAAATCGGTTAGCCGTTTCCGATTCCATCGCGGAAACACACACACACATACATACACACACACCCACACGCACAGACCACAAACTTTCTTCAAATATATAATAGATTCTTTGTGGAGGTCAAGTTTAAATTGATATCGTACTCCCATGTTTCTGTTCGTCAGATACAGACTCGAGTATGTAGGAGCCTCGATACCGGTATATTTCTAAAGGATAGCTATAAAAGGCCTCTGAATATTGACATTAGCGCGTACATCGCAACACATATCTAGCAAAATGGCCCTTTAAGTGAGATGTCTTTCAACAGAGGTCAAGGTCATTTTATGGTCAAGGTCAAGGTCATATAAGCCCCCCACATCAACTTGACAACAAATTTGGTTGAGGCTTAATTCCATCTCCACCAACGAAGGCGACCCATGTTATGATGGACATATAATTTGACTTCCTCTCCGCCACCACTGCTCACAAATGATTTCAAATAATAAGCCGCGTTCCGATGTTGAGTGTGAATACCTGGCAGCCAGCCAATACTATTCGCGCGACATACAACCGTGAAAAAATCCCCCTTGTTAGGGTAGATTGGTTCAATCATTTATCTCGAAGGAATTGATAAGCCGCTGATATGTCTGTGAGGCCAAATCGTTGCGAGACGGGAACTTATTGAATGTGTTGTCCGCCTATTAGGGGGATTTTTCGCTGAGCAATTTGTCCGGAGGAAAATTACACGCAGCTAAGGCGGGATCGTTATTACAAAACACCATAAGTAAACATCGGCGCAACACACGATGTCGTGCTATACATTGTTGGAAAGGGTACATCCTTGGCTATTCAACTGTGGTAATTTGATTCTGAAGCAGGCACGTTTGCTTGTGCTATTTTCGCATATATCTTTTGCGAAAACGGTTATAAATGCAACCAAGTCTAGTATACTGATGTGAAATCAGTGTTTCCTGCGGAGACCAATTTTTTCTGGATTCTAGCCCACAACACCAAATGACGCAAATGACGTCATGGACCATGTCATGACGTCTTCGCTGATTTTATTCAGATAACCAACGAAATTGGTCAAACGAAACTAATCTATAGGCCAAAATCACATAGGAATTGTTCAGAAAAACTAAAGTTGTTAATTTTATAACCACCCCGTTGGTCCACTTCCGATTCTGTGTCACCGTTTCTTTTTGGGATATTATTGTTCCCATGATTCTATGCGAAAGCGAAGCGGAAGTCACGTGATTTTTAACCCATTTTTCTTGTCCGGATTTTCATCGCGTCGAAATGCTGTTTCATGGTATTGTAAAAATTAATGACGTCATTCACGCCTAAACTTGAAAAGCAACAACGCGCCTGCGGCGCGTTGTGGTTGCTAATATTGTATATATAGGGAGCCTCACATATACGTGTATAAGAGAATACACTGTCTTACGAGGTCAATGTAATATTATATATATAGGGAGCCTCACATATACGTGTATAAGAGAATGCACTGGCTTACGCTCACCACACCAACCTGCATTAGGCTGGTATCACATGTCACACCAACCTGCATTAGGCTGGTATCACATGCCACACTCACCACACCAACCTGCATTAGGCTGGTATCACATGTCACACTCACCACACCAACCTGCATTAGGCTGGTATCACATGTCACACTCACCACACCAACCTGCATTAGGCTGGTATCACATGTCACGCTCACCACACCAACCTGCATTAGGCTGGTATCACATGTCACACTCACCACACCAACCTGCATTAGGCTGGTATCACATGTCACTCACCACACCAACCTGCATTAGGCTGGTATCACATGTCACGCTCACCACACCAACCTGCATTAGGCTGGTATCACATGTCACACTCACCACACCAACCTGCATTAGGCTGGTATCACATGTCACTCACCACACCAACCTGCATTAGGCTGGTATCACATGTCACTCACCACACCAACCTGCATTAGGCTGGTATCACATGTCACGCTCACCACACCAACCTGCATTAGGCTGGTATCACATGTCACACTCACCACACCAACCTGCATTAGGCTGGTATCACATGTCACGCTCACCACACCAACCTGCATTAGGCTGGTATCACATGCACTCTCACCACACCAACCTGCATTAGGCTGGTATCACATGCACTCTCACCACACCAACCTGCATTAGGCTGGTATCACATGTCACGCTCACCACACCAACCTGCATTAGGCTGGTATCACATGTCACGCTCCCCACACCAACCTGCATTAGGCTGGTATCACATGTCACACTCACCACATCAACCTGCATTAGGCTGGTATCACATGTCACTCACCACACCAACCTGCATTAGGCTGGTATCACATGTCACTCACCACACCAACCTGCATTAGGCTGGTATCACATGTCACGCTCACCACACCAACCTGCATTAGGCTGGTATCACATGTCACACTCACCACACCAACCTGCATTAGGCTGGTATCACATGTCACACCAACCTGCATTAGGCTGGTATCACATGTCACACTCACCACACCAACCGGCATTAGGCTGGTATCACATGTCACACTCACCACACCAACCTGCATTAGGCTGATATCACATGTCACGCTCACCACACCAACCTGCATTAGGCTGGTATCACATGTCACGCTCACCACACCAACCTGCATTAGGCTGGTATCACATGCACTCTCACCACACCAACCTGCATTAGGCTGGTATCACATGTCACGCTCACCACACCAACCTGCATTAGGCTGGTATCACATGTCACGCTCCCCACACCAACCTGCATTAGGCTGGTATCACATGTCACACTCACCACATCAACCTGCATTAGGCTGGTATCACATGTCACTCACCACACCAACCTGCATTAGGCTGGTATCACATGTCACTCACCACACCAACCTGCATTAGGCTGGTATCACATGTCACGCTCACCACACCAACCTGCATTAGGCTGGTATCACATGTCACACTCACCACACCAACCTGCATTAGGCTGGTATCACATGTCACGCTCACCACACCAACCTGCATTAGGCTGGTATCACATGTCACACTCACCACACCAACCTGCATTAGGCTGGTATCACATTACACACTCACCACACCAACCTGCATTAGGCTGGTATCACATGTCACGCTCACCACACCAACCTGCATTAGGCTGGTATCACATGTCACACTCACCACACCAACCTGCATTAGGCTGGTATCACATGTCACACTCACCACACCAACCTGCATTAGGCTGGTATTACATGTCACGCTCACCACACCAACCTGCATTAGGCTGGTATCACATGTCACACTCACCACACCAACCTACATTAGGCTGGTATCACATGCTCACCACACCAACCTACATTAGGCTGGTATCACATGCTCACCACACCAACCTACATTAGGCTGGTATCACATGTCACACTCGCCACACCAACCGGCATTAGGCTGGTATCACATGTCACACTCACCACACCAACCTGCATTAGGCTGATATCACATGTCACGCTCACCACACCAACCTGCATTAGGCTGGTATCACATGTCACGCTCACCACACCAACCTGCATTAGGCTGGTATCACATGCCACACTCACCACACCAACCTGCATTAGGCTGGTATCACATGTTACACTCACCACACCAACCTGCATTAGGCTGGTATCACATGTCACGCTCACCACACCAACCTGCATTAGGCTGGTATCACATGCACTCTCACCACACCAACCTGCATTAGGCTGGTATCACATGTCACGCTCACCACACCAACCTGCATTAGGCTGGTATCACATGTCACGCTCCCCACACCAACCTGCATTAGGCTGGTATCACATGTCACACTCACCACATCAACCTGCATTAGGCTGGTATCACATGCCACGCTCACTACACCAACCTGCATTAGGCTGGTATCACATGTCACGCTCCCCACACCAACCTGCATTAGGCTGGTATCACATGTCACGCTCACCACACCAACCTGCATTAGGCTGGTATCACATGCTCACCACACCAACCTGCATTAGGCTGGTATCACATGTCACGCTCACCACACCAACCTACATTAGGCTGGTATCACATGTCACGCTCACCACACCAACCTGCATTAGGCTGGTATCACATGCTCACCACACCAACCTGCATTAGGCTGGTATCACATGTCACGCTCACCACACCAACCTACATTAGGCTGGTATCACATGTCACACTCACCACACCAACCTGCATTAGGCTGGTATCACATGTCACGCTCACCACACCAACCTGCATTAGGCTGGTATCACATGTCACGCTCACCACACCAACCTGCATTAGGCTGGTATCACATACACGCTCACCACACCAACCTGCATTAGGCTGGTATCACATGTCACACTCACCACACCAACCTGCATTAGGCTGGTATCACATGTCACGCTCACCACACCAACCTGCATTAGGCTGGTATCACATGTCACGCTCACCACACCAACCTGCATTAGGCTGGTATCACATGTCACGCTCACCACACCAACCTGCATTAGGCTGGTATCACATGTCACGCTCACCACACCAACCTGCATTAGGCTGGTATCACATGTCACGCTCACCACACCAACCTGCATTAGGCTGGTATCACATGTCACGCTCACCACACCAACCTGCATTAGGCTGGTATCACATGTCACACTCACCAACCTGCATTAGGCTGATATCACATGTCACACTCACCACACCAACCTGCATTAGGCTGGTATCACATGTCACACTCACCAACCTGCATTAGGCTGATATCACATGTCACACTCACCACACCAACCTGCATTAGGCTGGTATCACATGTCACACTCACCACACCAACCTGCATTAGGCTGGTATCACATGTCACGCCCACCACACCAACCCGCATTAGGCTGGTATTACATGTCACGCTCACCACACCAACCTGCATTAGGCTGGTATCACATGTCACGCTCACCACACCAACCTGCATTAGGCTGGTATCACATGTCATGCTCACCACACCAACCTGCATTAGGCTGGTATCACATGTCACACTCACCACACCAACCTGCATTAGGCTGGTATCACATGTCACACTCACCACACCAACCTGCATTAGGCTGGTATCACATGTCACGCTCACCACACCAACCTGCATTAGGCTGGTATCACATGTCACGCTCACCACACCAACCTGCATTAGGCTGGTATCACATGTCACACTCACCACACCAACCTGCATTAGGCTGGTATCACATGTCACACTCACCACACCAACCTGCATTAGGCTGGTATTACATGTCACACTCACCACACCAACCTGCATTAGGCTGGTATCACATGTCACACTCACCACACCAACCTGCATTAGGCTGGTATCACATGTCACGCTCACCACACCAACCTGCATTAGGCTGGTATCACATGTCACGCTCACCACACCAACCTGCATTAGGCTGGTATCACATGTCACACTCACCACACCAACCTGCATTAGGCTGGTATCACATGTCACGCTCACCACACCAACCTGCATTAGGCTGGTATCACATGTCACACTCACCACACCAACCTGCATTAGGCTGGTATCACATGTCACCCTCACCACACCAACCTGCATTAGGCTGGTATCACATGTCACACTCACCACACCAACCTGCATTAGGCTGGTATCACATGTCACGCTCACCACACCAACCTGCATTAGGCTGGTATCACATGTCACCCTCACCACACCAACCTGCATTAGGCTGGTATCACATGTTACACTCACCACACCAACCTGCATTAGGCTGGTATCACATGTCACACTCACCATACCAACCTGCATTAGGCTGGTATCACATGTCACACTCACCACACCAACCTGCATTAGGCTGGTATCACATGTCACGCTCACCACACCAACCTGCATTAGGCTGGTATCACATGTCACACTCGCCACACCAACCGGCATTAGGCTGGTATCACATGTCACGCTCACCACACCAACCTGCATTAGGCTGGTATCACATGTCACACTCACCACACCAACCTGCATTAGGCTGGTATCACATGTCACACTCACCACACCAACCTGCATTAGGCTGGTATCACATGTCACCCTCACCACACCAACCTGCATTAGGCTGGTATCACATGTTACACTCACCACACCAACCTGCATTAGGCTGGTATCACATGTCACACTTACCACACCAACCTACATTAGGCTGGTATCACACACTCACCACACCAACCTGCATTAGGCTGGTATCACATGTCACGCGCACCACACCAACCTGCATTAGGCTGGTATCACATGTCACACTCACCACACCAACCTGCATTAGGCTGGTATCACATGTCACACTCACCACACCAACCTGCATTAGGCTGGTATCACATGTCACGCTCACCACACCAACCTGCATTAGGCTGGTATCACATGTCACGCTCACCACACCAACCTGCATTAGGCTGGTATCACATGTCACACTCACCACACCAACCTGCATTAGGCTGGTATCACATGTCACGCTCACCACACCAACCTGCATTTGGCTGGTATCACATGTCACACTTACCACACCAACCTACATTAGGCTGGTATCACACACTCACCACACCAACCTGCATTAGGCTGGTATCACATGTCACACTCACCACACCAACCTGCATTAGGCTGGTATCACATGTCACCCTCACCACACCAACCTGCATTAGGCTGGTATCACATGTCACACTCACCACACCAACCTGCATTAGGCTGGTATCACATGTCACGCTCACCACACCAACCTACATTAGGCTGGTATCACATGTCACACTCACCACACCAACCTGCATTAGGCTGGTATCACATGTCACGCTCACCAACCTGCATTAGGCTGGTATCACATGTCACACTAACCAACCTGCATTAGGCTGGTATCACATGTCACGCTCACCACACCAACCTGCATTAGGCTGGTATCACATGTCACACTCACCCCACCAACCTGCATTAGGCTGGTATCACATGTCACGCTCACCAACCTGCATTAGGCTGGTATCACATGTCACGCTCACCAACCTGCATTAGGCTGGTATCACATGTCACGCTCACCACACCAACCTGCATTAGGCTGGTATCACATGTCACACTCACCACACCAACCTGCATTAGGCTGGTATCACATGTCACACTCACCACACCAACCTACATTAGGCTGGTATCACATGTCATACTCACCAACCTGCATTAGGCTGGTATCACATGTCACACTCACCCCACCAACCTGCATTAGGCTGGTATCACATGTCACACTCACCAACCTGCATTAGGCTGGTATCACATGTCACACTCACCCCACCAACCTGCATTAGGCTGGTATCACATGTCACGCTCACCAACCTGCATTAGGCTGGTATCACATGTCACACTCACCCCACCAACCTGCATTAGGCTGGTATCACATGTCACACTCACCACACCAACCTACATTAGGCTGGTATCACATGTCATACTCACCACACCAACCTGCATTAGGCTGGTATCACATGTCACGCTCACCACACCAACCTGCATTAGGCTGGTATCACATGTCACACTCACCACACCAACCTGCATTAGGCTGGTATCACATGTCACACTCACCACACCAACCTACATTAGGCTGGTATCACATGTCATACTCACCACACCAACCTGCATTAGGCTGGTATCACATGTCATACTCACCAACCTGCATTAGGCTGGTATCACATGTCACACTCACCCCACCAACCTGCATTAGGCTGGTATCACATGTCACACTCACCAACCTGCATTAGGCTGGTATCACATGTCACACTCACCCCACCAACCTGCATTATGCTGGTATCACATGTCACGCTCACCAACCTGCATTAGGCTGGTATCACATGTCACACTCACCCCACCAACCTGCATTAGGCTGGTATCACATGTCACACTCACCACACCAACCTACATTAGGCTGGTATCACATGTCATACTCACCACACCAACCTGCATTAGGCTGGTATCACATGTCACGCTCACCACACCAACCTGCATTAGGCTGGTATCACATGTCACACTCACCACACCAACCTGCATTAGGCTGGTATCACATGTCACACTCACCACACCAACCTGCATTAGGCTGGTATCACATGTCACACTCACCACACCAACCTGCATTAGGCTGGTATCACATACACACTCACCACACCAACCTGCATTAGGCTGGTATCACATACACACTCACCACACCAACTTGCATTAGGCTGGTATCACATGTCACACTCACCACACCAACCTGCATTAGGCTGGTATCACATACACACTCACCACACCAACCTGCATTAGGCTGGTATCACATGTCACGCTCACCACACCAACCTGCATTAGGCTGGTATCACATGTCACACTCACCACACCAACCTGCATTAGGCTGGTATCACATGTCACGGTCACCACACCAACCTGCATTAGGCTGGTATCACATGTCACGCTCACCACACCAACCTACATTAGGCTGGTATCACATGTCACGCTCACCACACCAACCTGCATTAGGCTGGTATCACATGTCACCCTCACCACACCAACCTGCATTAGGCTGGTATCACATACACACTCACCACACCAACCTGCATTAGGCTGGTATCACATGTCACACTCACCACACCAACCTGCATTAGGCTGGTATCACATGTCACACTCACCACACCAACCTGCATTAGGCTGGTATCACATGTCACGCTCACCACACCAACCTGCATTAGGCTGGTATCACATGTCACGCTCACCACACCAACCTGCATTAGGCTGGTATCACATGTCACACTCACCACACCAACCTGCATTAGGCTGGTATCACATGTCATGCTCACCACACCAACCTGCATTAGGCTGGTATCACATGTCATACTCACCACACCAACCTGCATTAGGCTGGTATCACATGTCACGCTCACCACACCAACCTGCATTAGGCTGGTATCACATGTCACACTCACCACACCAACCTGTATTAGGCTGGTATCACATATCACACTCACGACACCAACCTACATTAGGCTGGTATCACATGTCACACTCACCACACCAACTTGCATTAGGCTGGTATCACATGTCATACTCACCACACCAACCTGCATTAGGCTGGTATCACATGTCACACTCACCACACCAACCTGCATTAGGCTGGTATCACATGTCACACTCACCACACAAACCTGCATTTGGCTGGTATCACATACACACTCACCACACCAACCTGCATTAGGCTGGTATCACATGTCACGCTCACCACACCAACCTGCATTAGGCTGGTATCACATGTCACACTCACCACACCAACCTGCATTAGGCTGGTATCACATGTCACGCTCACCACACCAACCTGTATTAGGCTGGTATCACATACACACTCACCACACCAACCTGCATTAGGCTGGTATCACATGTCACGCTCACCACACCAACCTGCATTAGGCTAGTATCACATGTCACACTCACCACACCAACCTGCATTAGGCTGGTATCACATGTCACGCTCACCACACCAACCTGCATTAGGCTGGTATCACGCTCACCACACCAACCTGCATTAGGCTGGTATCACATGTCATGCTCACCACACCAACCTGCATTAGGCTGGTATCACATGTCACACTCACCACACCAACCTGCATTAGGCTGGTATCACATGTCACACTCACCACACCAACCTGCATTAGGCTGGTATCACATGTCACGCTCACCGCACCAACCTGCATTAGGCTGGTATCACATGTCACGCTCACCACACCAACCTGCATTAGGCTGGTATCACATGTCACGCTCACCACACCAACCTGCATTAGGCTGGTATCACATGTCACGCTCACCACACCAACCTGCATTAGGCTGGTATCACATGTCACACTCACCACACCAACCTGCATTAGGCTGGTATCACATGTCATGCTCACCACACCAACCTGCATTAGGCTGGTATCACATGTCATACTCACCACACCAACCTGCATTAGGCTGGTATCACATGTCACGCTCACCACACCAACCTGCATTAGGCTGGTATCACATGTCACACTCACCACACCAACCTGTATTAGGCTGGTATCACATATCACACTCACGACACCAACCTACATTAGGCTGGTATCACATGTCACACTCACCACACCAACTTGCATTAGGCTGGTATCACATGTCATACTCACCACACCAACCTGCATTAGGCTGGTATCACATGTCACACTCACCACACCAACCTGCATTAGGCTGGTATCACATGTCACACTCACCACACAAACCTGCATTTGGCTGGTATCACATACACACTCACCACACCAACCTGCATTAGGCTGGTATCACATGTCACGCTCACCACACCAACCTGCATTAGGCTGGTATCACATGTCACACTCACCACACCAACCTGCATTAGGCTGGTATCACATGTCACGCTCACCACACCAACCTGTATTAGGCTGGTATCACATACACACTCACCACACCAACCTGCATTAGGCTGGTATCACATGTCACGCTCACCACACCAACCTGCATTAGGCTAGTATCACATGTCACACTCACCACACCAACCTGCATTAGGCTGGTATCACATGTCACGCTCACCACACCAACCTGCATTAGGCTGGTATCACGCTCACCACACCAACCTGCATTAGGCTGGTATCACATGTCATGCTCACCACACCAACCTGCATTAGGCTGGTATCACATGTCACACTCACCACACCAACCTGCATTAGGCTGGTATCACATGTCACACTCACCACACCAACCTGCATTAGGCTGGTATCACATGTCACGCTCACCGCACCAACCTGCATTAGGCTGGTATCACATGTCACGCTCACCACACCAACCTGCATTAGGCTGGTATCACATGTCACGCTCACCACACCAACCTGCATTAGGCTGGTATCACATGTCACGCTCACCACACCAACCTGCATTAGGCTGGTATCACATGTCACGCTCACCACACCAACCTGCATTAGGCTGGTATCACATTACACACTCACCACACCAACCTGCATTAGGCTGGTATCACATGTCACGCTCACCACACCAACCTGCATTAGGCTGGTATCACATGTCACGCTCACCACACCAACCTGCATTAGGCTGGTATCACATACACACTCACCACACCAACCTGCATTAGGCTGGTATCACATGTCACGCTCACCACACCAACCTGCATTAGGCTGGTATCACATGTCACACTCACCACACCAACCTGCATTAGGCTGGTATCACATGTCACACTCACCACACCAACCTGCATTAGGCTGGTATCACATACACACTCACCACACCAACCTGCATTAGGCTGGTATCACATGTCACTCACCACACCAACCTGCATTAGGCTGGTATCACATGTCACACTCACCACACCAACCTGCATTAGGCTGGTATCACATGTCACTCACCACACCAACCTGCATTAGGCTGGTATCACATGTCACACTCACCACACCAACCTGCATTAGGCTGGTATCACATGTCTCACTCACCACACCAACCTGCATTAGGCTGGTATCACATGTCACGCTCACCACACCAACCTGCATTAGGCTGGTATCACATGTCACACTCACCACACCAACCTGCATTAGGCTGGTATCACATGTCACGCTCACCACACCAACCTGCATTAGGCTGGTATCACATGTCACACTCACCACACCAACCTGCATTAGGCTGGTATCACATGTCACGCTCACCACACCAACCTGCATTAGGCTGGTATCACATGTCACACTCACCACACCAACCTGCATTAGGCTGGTATCACATGTCACGCTCACCACACCAACCTGCATTAGGCTGGTATCACATGTCACACTCACCACACCAACCTGCATTAGGCTGGTATCACATGTCACGCTCACCACACCAACCTGCATTAGGCTGGTATCACATGTCACGCTCACCACACCAACCTGCATTAGGCTGGTATCACATGTCATACTCACCACACCAACCTGCATTAGGCTGGTATCACATATCACACTCACCACACCAACCTGCATTAGGCTGGTATCACATATCACACTCACCACACCAACCTGCATTAGGCTGGTATCACATGTCACACTCACCACACCAACCTGCATTAGGCTGGTATCACGTGTCACACTCACCACACCAACCTGCATTAGGCTGGTATCACATACTCACCACACCAACCTGCATTAGGCTGGTATCACATGTCACGCTCACCACACCAACCTGCATTAGGCTGGTATCACATGTCATGCTCACCACACCAACCTGCATTAGGCTGGTATCACATGTCACACTCACCACACCAACCTGCATTAGGCTGGTATCACATGTCACGCTCACCACACCAACCTGCATTAGGCTGGTATCACATGCTCACCACACCAACCTGCATTAGGCTGGTATCACATGTCATGCTCACCACACCAACCTGCATTAGGCTGGTATCACATGTCACACTCACCAACCTGCATTAGGCTGGTATCACATGTCACACTCACCACACCAACCTGCATTAGGCTGGTATCACGTGTCACGCTCACCACACCAACCTGCATTAGGCTGGTATCACATGTCACGCTCACCACACCAACCTGCATTAGGCTGGTATCACATGTCACACTCACCACACCAACCTGCATTAGGCTGGTATCACATGTCACGCTCACCACACCAACCTGCATTAGGCTGGTATCACATGTCACGCTCACCATACCAACCTGCATTAGGCTGGTATCACATGTCACACTCACCACACCAACCTGCATTAGGCTGGTATCACATGTCATGCTCACCACACCAACCTGCATTAGGCTGGTATCACATGTCACACTCACCACACCAACCTGCATTAGGCTGGTATCACATACACACTCACCACACCAACCTGCATTAGGCTGGTATCACATGTCACGCTCACCACACCAACCTGCATTAGGCTGGTATCACATGTCATGCTCACCACACCAACCTGCATTAGGCTGGTATCACATGTCTCGCTCACCACACCAACCTGCATTAGGCTGGTATCACATGTCACGCTCACCACACCAACCTGCATTAGGCTGGTATCACATGTCACACTCACCACACCAACCTGCATTAGGCTGGTATCACATGTCATGCTCACCACACCAACCTGCATTAGGCTGGTATCACATGTCACACTCACCACACCAACCTGCATTAGGCTGGTATCACATGTCACGCTCACCACACCAACCTGCATTAGGCTGGTATCACATGTCACACTCACCACACCAACCTGCATTAGGCTGGTATCACATGTCACACTCACCACACCAACCTGCATTAGGCTGGTATCACATGTCACGCTCACCACACCAACCTGCATTAGGCTGGTATCACATGTCACACTCACCACACCAACCTGCATTAGGCTGGTATCACATGTCACACTCACCACACCAACCTGCATTAGGCTGGTATCACATGTCACACTCACCAACCTGCATTAGGCTGGTATCACATACTCACCACACCAACCTGCATTAGGCTGGTATCACATGTCTCGCTCACCACACCAACCTGCATTAGGCTGGTATCACATGCCACGCTCACCACACCAACCTGCATTAGGCTGGTATCACATGTCACGCTCACCACATCAACCTGCATTAGGCTGGTATCACATGTCACACTCACCACACCAACCTGCATTAGGCTGGTATCACATGTCACATGCTCACCACACCAACCTGCATTAGGCTGGTATCACATACACACTCACCACACCAACCTGCATTAGGCTGGTATCACATGTCACACTCACCACACCAACCTGCATTAGGCTGGTATCACATGTCATGCTCACCACACCAACCTGCATTAGGCTGGTATCACATGTCACGCTCACCACACCAACCTGCATTAGGCTGGTATCACATACACACTCACCACACCAACCTGCATTAGGCTGGTATCACATGTTACGCTCACCACACCAACCTGCATTAGGCTGGTATCACATGTCACACTCACCACACCAACCTGCATTAGGCTGGTATCACATGTCACACTCACCACACCAACCTGCATTAGGCTGGTATCACATGTCACGCTCACCATACCAACCTGCATTAGGCTGGTATCACATGTCACACTCACCACACCAACCTGCATTAGGCTGGTATCACATGTCACACTCACCTCACCAACCTGCATTAGGCTGGTATCACATGTCACACTCACCCCACCAACCTGCATTAGGCTGGTATAACATGTCACGCTCACCACACCAACCTGCATTAGGCTGGTATCACATGTCACACTCACCACACCAACCTGCATTAGGCTGGTATCACATGTCACGCTCACCACACCAACCTGCATTAGGCTGGTATCACATACACACTCACCACACCAACCTGCATTAGGCTGGTATCACGCTCACCACACCAACCTGCATTAGGCTGGTATCACATGTCATGCTCACCACACCATCCTGCATTAGGCTGGTATCACATGTCACGCTCACCACACCAACCTGCATTAGGCTGGTATCACATACACACTCACCACACCAACCTGCATTAGGCTGGTATCACATGTCACGCTCACCACACCAACCTACATTAGGCTGGTATCACATGTCACACTCACCACACCAACCTGCATTAGGCTGGTATCACATGCTCACTCACCATACCAACCTGCATTAGGCTGGTATCACATGTCACACTCACCACACCAACCTGCATTAGGCTGGTATCACATGTCACGCTCACCACACCAACCTGTATTAGGCTGGTATCACATGTCACGCTCACCACACCAACCTGCATTAGGCTGGTATCACATGTCACACTCACCACACCAACCTGCATTAGGCTGGTATCACATGTCACCCTCACCACACCAACCTGCATTAGGCTGGTATCACATGTCACGCTCACCACACCAACCTGCATTAGGCTGGTATCACATGTCACGCTCACCACACCAACCTGCATTAGGCTGGTATCACATGTCACACTCACCACACCAACCTGCATTAGGCTGGTATCACATGTCACGCTCACTGCACCAACCTGCATTAGGCTGGTATCACATGTCACGCTCACCACACCAACCTGCATTAGGCTGGTATCACATGTCACGCTCACCACACCAACCTGCATTAGGCTGGTATCACATGTCACACTCACCACACCGACCTGCATTAGGCTGGTATCACATGTCACACTCACCACACCAACCTGCATTAGGCTGGTATCACATGTCACACTCACCAACCTGCATTAGGCTGGTATCACATGTCACACTCACCACACCAACCTGCATTAGGCTGGTATCACATGTCACACTCACCAACCTGCATTAGGCTGGTATCACATGTCACGCTCACCACACCAACCTGCATTAGGCTGGTATCACATGTCACACTCACCACACCGACCTGCATTAGGCTGGTATCACATGTCACACTCACCACACCGACCTGCATTAGGCTGGTATCACATGTCACGCTCACCACACCAACCTGCATTAGGCTGGTATCACATGCTCACCACACCAACCTGCATTAGGCTGGTATCACATGTCACACTCACCACCACCAACCTGCATTTCGTGACATTAACATTACATTTAATCCTAACTGACTACCAATTTACATTTACAATAATACCTTGATAATTGACATGACTTTAATTATAACATTGCCACTAATTTACATTAATATGATGACAACACATTAATTTAACTCGGCCACCAACTTATACTAGTTTCTTGGCATTAACATTACATTTTATTCTAACTGGCCACCAATTTACATTTATACCGTAATTATTGACATGGCATTAATTATAACATTACCACCAAATTGCATTAATATGATACAACACATTATTTTAACTCGGCCACCACTTGTATTGGTTTCTTGACATAACATTACATTTTATTCCAACAGGCTACCTTTTTGCATTAATGCCTTGATAATTGACATGACATTAATTATAACATTGCCACCAATTTACATACTGACATAATATTATACTAATTATAACTCGGCCACCAACTTGTATTGGTTTCTTGACATTAACATTACAATTTATTCTAACTGCTACCAATTTACATTTACATTAATACCTTGATAATTGACATGACTTTAATTATAACATTGCCACCAATTTGCATTAATATGATACATTTTAATTTAACTCATCTACCAACTTCAATTGGTCTAACCTAGCTACTAAGCTTAATTGGCCTGACCCTGGAACCAAATTACGGTGATATCATGACAACATTTTTTCGGACTTGACAACCTGTTATATTGATATCCTTTTTTCTTTTGGCTATAATGGTAGCACAGCCACCGAATTGCATTTATCTAACCTGACTGCCGAATTATACTACTTATGCTAGCTTATGATCAGTCTATACTGGTTTCTTGACATAACATTGGTTGCAGCACAGCCACCAATTTTCTTTAGCATGGCCACCTATTCACATTATATCAGTTCTACATTTCGAGTATTGGCATTGGTTGCAGTACAGCCACCTTTTGTTTTTGATCAGTCCCACCTTCAGAAATCATGCACAAACGCTCTTTATGTTTACCGGATCACTGCAAACCATCGGCATTTGATCAGATTACGACAGCATCACGTCAGTTTATTCACTTGCTATCTACTCACCTTACAATAACTTTCATAACAGGTATTGTCAGATAGTTTTTTATCTTTTTATATAGATAAATGCACAATACTCTTGATGTTTCTTCATGGATCTTTATAAATGCATTATGGCAACTCCAAAAACATTTATTCTATATATTACTAATACTACTCCTCCACACTGGTCCCTTGTAATTGAGAGATATATATTATTCTGTTAAATAATAGTCTCAAAATACATAGATACAATTTCTATTCACTATGATGTAAATCTTCCGTCCAATTTGCACTGTTACACTATGGTGATGATTACAGCACCTATGCTGCTAAATCTCAACTAACGCTCTTTATACCATACATATTTGGAAGCTTTAGCTAATGAACGCTCTTTATTCTCGCTTGCTTTGCCGTCTGTTTCGACGGATTGCCTTATACACGGAAATTCCTATTTCATACAGCTTATATGTGTTTTAAAACGTTTGAATGGTTTAAATGATAGTTTTTGGCTATAGAAATACTTAATTACCATAATCTATACATAGGGACTTGTTTTCAGCACATAATACAGCCTATTATCTGTAATTCTCGGGCATTAATTGTGACATTTCCACAAATCGTGCACAGGGGCCTTGTGTTTACTTTACTTAAATATGCATACGTTTTACGTATTCAAAGCCCACCTACACAAGAAGGATGCTTCCCTTGTAATTGAGAGATATATATTTTTCTGTTAAATAATAGTCTCAAATACATAGATACAATTTCTATTCACTATGATGTAAATCTTTCGTCCAATTTGCACTGTTACGCTATGGTGATGATTACAGCACCTATGCTGCTAAATCTCAACGAACGCTCTTTATACCATACATATTTGGAAGCTTTAGCTAATGAACGCTCTTTATTCTCGCTTGCTTTGCTGTCTGTTTCGACGGATTGCCTTATACACGGAAATTCCTATTTCATACAGCTTATAGGTGTTTTAAAACGTTTGAATGGTTTAAATGATAGTTTTTGGCTATAGAAATACTTAATTACCATAAACTATACATAGGGACTGGTTTTCAGCACATAATACAGCCTATTATCTGTATTCTCGGGCATTAATTATGATATTTCCACAAATCGTGCACAGGGGCCTTGTGTTTACTTTACTTCAATATGCATACGTTTTACGTATTCAAAGCCCACCTACACAAGAAGGATGCTTTCCGAAGGCACATCACAGATTATTCACGCCTAAAATATGACCGGTTGAACCATATTTATAGTACTCAAAACACTTGTACCATTGACAAATTGTTCACTCTTCAACAAGAGATCATGGATGCATGGTCACGCATCCACCCAAAATATAGTAGGGATACGATGTCCTTCCTCAATATAACGAACCATGGTGATATAATGAATGAATTTGGTGATGTCTTGGACCTCATCAAAGACTTTGTAAACCTTGTTTCGTATTTCCGGCAATTAACTGGAAGTCTTGTAGAATTTCCAGACATTGATGATTATGTACACAAATTTAGAGAGCGTCGTTCGATTAGAGAACTTAAAAAGATCCTCCTACCTTGCCTATACCATAATATTGGTTTCAGAATTTTTGATAGGATATTAGATGAATATTCACTATTATGTATCAAAGAACAGACATCTTTAAAGAGTAAAGTGTTTAATTTCGTGCCATGGTCTTTACCAAAAGACCTTTTACAAGTTCTTGAGATGGGACCTAATTTCATAATGACGCCATTACAAGGGAATCCTAAAACCCTTGCTGATACCATTAAAAAGGAAACATACCGAGCTGTCGAACAGGTCAACAGATCAACCATAAATATGGTTTCCACTTATAAGGTCCAGCCTAATAAGCCCACTAACCCAATAACAATTGAATTTAATTTTAACTTTTCTACCAATTATATAGTCCATACAGAAGAGTTTATGGAGTCAAACTTAATAAAACTACTTTATAAAACTACTTATGAGATGTTATGCCACAGTAAAATATTTTCATTCAACCAAGTAGATATCCTATTAGGAGAAATGTTCTTCATGTTACACCTAACAGTCATATGGCTTTGAGATGATCAAGAAACTTCAACTTTGGACACTCACTAAAAAGAGGCTCCATGGGAAATTAACTCACCATTTTCATTAGCAATTATGGCATTAACAACATGGAGTTTTCAGAATTATGTTTGTACCTGATAACTCTACTCATTTTTATAAAAAACATTAGATAAAGCAATTTGTACTACTTAATCCAATTTACATTTAATTTTAACTTTTCTACCAATTTACATATGTATTTTGGCATGTTAAATAATAGCTGTTGTAACAATCTTATATGTAAACTTAAAATAGCTGTTGTAATAATCTTATATGTAAACTTAAACTTGCTTTTATCACTTGTAACTAAACTGTCTCGGATAAACAAAACCATTTTTGAAATCTTGACAAAACCATGTTTGAAATCTTGGCAAACCAAGAAAGGAATCTTTCGTTCTTTTGCAGTATGAATTCCTGGTCAGACGAGGTGGTAAGCTACATTACCAGCCAATGCAATGTTGAAGTTCATTACTATACGCATGAAGAGCTAATAGATCTTAACCTTTCTGGTATCACCCGTATACAAGATTCGATATCAGTCCTGGATAAGGATCTAAATGTGTTCTGGCTCCACAGAATCAAAGCTGGGAGCAACTTCATCTTCTTCTATGTTGGATACCACCATAGAACAATCGACTTTCGTCCAATTCGAGATTTCAATGTTTTTATCCACAAGAAAACCAGCAACATTACATTAAGGATTTCTATGGCAGAGAACAGAATCTGCAGGAGATTCTTAAAAGACATGTACATTAACCTCAAGATTAGTGTCCTTTATCGCATCTACCGTTACTATTTCTTCATGGACATAAATTTCGCAGAAGAGATGTAACTTACTCCTAATCTGAACTATAACTACCTTAAAATCAGTGTCCATTTTAATTGATTGACATTACATTCATGGACATTTACTTTGAAATAATATTATATTAAATTACCTTAAATCTCTGCCCATATTTAATTGTATTGACATTGTATTCGTGGACATATACCTTGAGAATAGACTGAATATTATATTAAATTACCTAAAAATCAGTACCCATAATTAACTATGTTGACATTACATTTGTGGTCAATTGCTTTGAAAATGAACTGGATACATAATCTCATAAATTTAATTTAAATAACAATAATTCTTATTATCAGTATTGCTATCATAAATACTGACACTAATTCTTAAATACATACTTTAATTGGATAAGAATTTAATCTTTTCTATTTATACCAGCATAAAACAACTGACTTTCGTTCAGTTCAGACTTTAATGTATTTATCCACAAAAAGACCAACAACATTACATTAATGATTTCTATCGCAGAGAACATAATCTTAAAAGACATTTACATTTAACCACAGATTTGCGTACTTTATCACATCTGCCAATATATTTCAACATGGACATAAACTTCGGAGGAAAAATAAATTTCCTCCTAATTTTTAAATCTAAAACATAGTCGTACAAAACGACGTACTTTATCGCACAGGGTTATAGATGCGTAAACTTAAACCAAAATTTGGGTACAAACATAATCATGTTTGATCACGAGATCTTTCACTCGTATAGATCACTACATCATACCGCATGACATTTCAGATAAGTAAGCTATACACTGATATTGCGAAGTACTTAGACGAAAATAAAACATAATTATAAAGTACAAGTATTTTGGCAGTATTGCTATTTAGTTATGGAATGGGGATAATTTGAAGAGCAGAATCATAGGAACTATATCTTTGGCCGGGGGATGCGCGCAGTTATACTGCGTTAAACATTCTTTCCAATAATTTCTTTGCCGAAGACAGTCGCTTGTGTTGACAACCCTCCCTCCCTCCCTGTTTTTTGTTTTGGGACATACGCATTCGATAGATGTCTCCCCCTTTGGCATACATCTGTATAGGCGGTTATTGTGCCTCAAAAATTGTCACCCACATGTTTGTATTGGTTACTACTACATTTATTGTATCGGCTTCCTGTAAATAATTATGATTTTCTAAACAGGTAGCTATAAAACGCATTCCAGTTGTTGTCTTTCACTCTAACCCTGTGGGATAAATAGTCAATTACCTTAAAATCAGTGTCCATATTTATTTGTATTTCTATGTATCCAATCATGTTTCCTAACAGATGTCCGCAATGTAATATTCCTGGACATTTGTTTTGAAGTAAGAATGAATACATATTTTCGGTTAATTTTAACTTACAAAATCGGTTTTCTTTTTACAATTAATTTAAATTAGTATTAGTGTTATTGTCATAAATACTGGCACTATTTTCTTAAATGCATACCTTGATTTGATAGGAATTCAACCTTTTATCAAAGTAAGATATGTAATTTGAGAAAACTTAAACTTTTTCCAAGTCATTTATTGGTATTTGTTTAACTTTAACCTTTTCCAAGTCATTTAATGGTAATTGTTTAACTTTAACTTTTCAACATCAAAAAATGTTTTAACAAGGTATGACAAAAATTATTGTTTATGCTTTTTATTTTTTAATTTTATAGCTACCATGGCATTATGCCATCTACGGGTTATGGGTTGGGCCCCTTTTTCCTTCCCTGGAGAGCTTTGGTTTCGTCGGTTTTTAGATAGGATCTGCGTTTATTAACGTGGCCGAGCTAACCTTGTACAACTTCTTGCGAGTAAAGGCCGAAAAGTTTTGTGTTCATATGCTTAATATGGCACAGGTTAGCGACTTGCAACTGAGGAAGATCCTATTGGTTGTATCTTTCTTTTGACTTTTCAAAAACTTTACCTCTTTGGTCTTCTAAAATTTTAAAGTTTTACCTTTTTCCTTAAATTACAAATTCTTAGGTATCTTTGATTTTAATTACCCTCTTTCGATCTGTACGTTCTTAATTACTTTTCAAAATATTTCCAGCCGCTCCGTGACTTTGCTCTCCGACTCAAAATTTTATGCCAAGAACACGAGGAACACAGTGTCTGCATGTGATTGGGACCCTGACCCTAATATATCCCCTTTCTTTCATATACTTTGCAGACACTCTCCTCTTGTTCTTGACATCCATTACATTTTTGCTCCGCCAATATTATGTGGGTAAAATGACGAATATGTTTGAGGCGTTTTTCTTTCTTACTAAAACCTATGTTGACTAACAAATAGGCCATTTATGGTCTACCTGCCAGTGCTTCACTTTGACTTGTTTTCTGTCATTCTGGTGTGCTAGGTTTGGTGTTGCTTACCCTGGAACTCGTGTTACCTGGTCTGACACCCACTTACCTGATTGGTTACACATAAAAACACACCAACCTGCATTAGGCTGGTATCACATGTCACACTCACCATACCAACCTGCATTAGGCTGGTATCACATGTCACACTCACCTCACCAACCTGCATTAGGCTGGTATCACATATCACACTCACCACACCAACCTGCATTAGGCTGGTATCACATGTCACACTCACCTCACCAACCTGCATTAGGCTGGTATCACATGTCACACTCACCACACCAACCTGCATTAGGCTGGTATCACATGTCACACTCACCACACCAACCTGCATTAGGCTGGTATCACATGTCACGCTCACCACACCAACCTGCATTAGGCTGGTATCACATGTCACGCTCACCACACCAACCTGCATTAGGCTGGTATCACATGTCACACTCACCACACCAACCTGCATTAGGCTGGTATCACATGTCACACTCACCACACCAACCTGCATTAGGCTGGTATCACATACACACTCACCACACCAACCTGCATTAGGCTGGTATCACATGTCACGCTCACCACACCAACCTGCATTAGGCTGGTATCACATGTCACACTCACCACATCAACCTGCATTAGGCTGGTATCACATGTCACACTCACCTCACCAACCTGCATTAGGCTGGTATCACATGCACTCTGTACCTGCTAACATAATATCATACTTCCACGCATCCCTCTACATGCTTTCTCCATTACATTAGATTTATTTATTGAGATGAATGTAAGCAACATGCAATACCCCCCCTTTTACCATGTCCCTGATCTGCACTGCATAGCTATATCATCCTTTCCAAATTACTATATATATCCAAATATTCCATAGCTATTTCTTCCTTTCCAAATTACTTTTTATATCCAAATATTCCATAGCTATTTCCTCCTTTCCAAATTACTATATATATCCAAATATTCCATAGCTATTTCTTCCTTTCCAAATTACTTTTTATATCCAAATATTCCATAGCTATTTCCTCCTTTCCAAATTACTATATATATCCAAATATTCCATAGCTATTTCCTCCTTTCCAAATTACTATATATAATATATATAATATATCATTGTTGTTGGAGTTGTTCCTAAATGGAATATTTGGATATATATAGTAATTTGGAAAGGAGGAAATAGCTATGGAATATTTGGATATATAATATATCCAAATATTCCATAGCTATTTCCTCCTTTCCAAATTACTATATATATCCAAATATTCCATAGCTATTTCCTCCTTTCCAAATTACTATATATAATATATATAATATATCATTGTTGTTGGAGTTGTTCCTAAATGGAATATTTGGATATATATAGTAATTTGGAAAGGAGGAAATAGCTATGGAAAATTTCCTCCTTTCCAAATTACTATATATATCCAAATATTCCATAGCTATTTCCTCCTTTCCAAATTACTATATATATCCAAATATTCCATAGCTATTTCCTCCTTTCCAAATTACTATATATATCCAAATATTCCATAGCTATTTCCTCCTTTCCAAATTACTATATATATCCAAATATTCCATAGCTATTTCCTCCTTTCCAAATTACTATATATAATATATATAATATATCATTGTTGTTGGAGTTGTTCCTAAATGGAATATTTGGATATATATAGTAATTTGGAAAGGAGGAAATAGCTATGGAAAATTTCCTCCTTTCCAAATTACTATATATATCCAAATATTCCATAGCTATTTCCTCCTTTCCAAATTACTATATATATCCAAATATTCCATAGCTATTTCCTCCTTTCCAAATTCCTATATATATCCAAATATTCCATAGCTATTTCCTCCTTTCCAAATTACTATATATATCCAAATATTCCATAGCTATTTCCTCCTTTCCAAATTCCTATATATATCCAAATATTCCATAGCTATTTCCTCCTTTCCAAATTACTATATATATCCAAATATTCCATAGCTATTTCCTCCTTTCCAAATTACTATATATATCCAAATATTCCATCATAATAGCTACCTGTAACCCATTACATCCACATTGCAAAGTTATTCCCGCTTAGGCAGGGGCACCGGAAGCATCCAAGGGCAGGGGGGCAGAGCCTACAAAAAGGGCACTTTTCCGCAAAAAAGGGCATTTTCTCTGCAAACTCGGGAAAATAACCATAAATTCATTGTGGCAAAAATCCCTATTTTAATGGTATTTGTCGGTTTTTATGGCCGTTTTGTGATAAAATTGACAAAAAATGAATATTCCTTGTGATATTGGTGGTATTTGGACCAAAAAAGTCACATTTTGCTATAAAAACACAAGATTAAACATACAAAAAGCATTTTCTGTCTCCAGAAAAGGGCAAGTCCTGCCCCCGCTCGCCCCCCTTGGTCAAGGGCAGGGGGGTCAGCTGCCCCCCCTCTTCCGGCGCCCCTGCGCTTAGGCGCTGCATTCGTCAGCCCAAATGTCACGCTCACCACACCAACCTGCATTAGGCTGGTTTATATAACAAGCAGACTCTACCTGCTCTGGCATACCATCATACTACCAAGCATCCTTCTACATGCTTTCTCCATTACACTATGTTTTTTCTTGAGATGAATGTAATTTTCTGGTCGTTGAGTTCTGGAGGCATTCATTGCCCATTGAATCACCAGCGTTCAATTGACAAGAACTACTTGTCTGCTGTAGTAATTGTGTATTATGTATTTATAAACAATGGAGAGTGCCTTATAACGAGCAAAAAAAATAATCGACAGGTGCGAAGTGACAAGGTGTTGTTTCTTGGTCGCCCCTCATGTAGAAAAAACAACAAAATATGTGCAATAATTCACTTCAGGTTGGTCTATGAGTTTTCCGACGACGAGTCGTGTCTATTCCATCTGAGTCGTCTTTGTCTGATGCCTTTGAAGCGCTTGTTTTAGAACTTTTCAAGATTTTCGATCTTGCTGGCACTAGCGTAAGAGCCAATTGGCAAAATAAAATAACATCTGAGAGTCGTCCACAAGATGTCCAGGCATTGAGTTTGTGTTATACCTTCTGTTTTTATCATTTGCTGGATTGTTTAATGCATTTGAAACCACGATGATGCACGTTTTTAGGGCTTTGTTTTCTTTCTGTGTGGGAATAGTGTCGATTGATGATGAAATAATCCGTTATAATTGCTAACATTTTTAGAACTTATCAAGGTTTTGTGTTTTTATCATTTACTAGTTTGGCTAATGTGTTTGAAACCATGATGGCACTCGTTTTCAAGAATTTGTTTTCTTTCTGTGCAGGTGTAGTGTCGATTGATGATGAAATAATCCGTTCCATAATGATTGATTATCAACAAGCCTGATTATAGTGTGTCTGTCATTTGCAGAATTAGGTCCCCAGAGGGTGAATTTAGTGATGCTATCCTGCATAGCGGCTAGCATCACCAAATTCACCCTCTGGGGACCTCATTTTGCATGGCCTCATCTACTCATCTACTTTGGGAGCTGTCTGCTTAGCAAGCCTGAATTTAACCCTTTACCCAACAGAAGGGCCCTGTGCCAATGCATTCTCTTATATATGCGAGTCGACCATAGGTCGCCTCGCATATATAAGAGAATGCATTGGCTTAACACATTAAAAATGATCAAATTGTAGAAAATGTAGAAAATATTATAAGAAAAATGGTAAAAAGTGTTAAAAAAAGATTTTTTTTAGGCCAATGCATTCTCTTATATATGCGAGGCGACCTATGGTCGACTCGCATATATAAGAGAATGCATTGGCACAGGGCATAATTGTAACCATCACAATGTGGTCAATGAACCGGTTCCAATGATATCCATATTTGTATGGTATTGAGACAGACCGAAGATATTTTAGGCTGTTGAAGCTTTATTTGGCCGTTTTTGGCCGGTTTGTTGGGTAAAGGGTTAATGTGCTCTGACATTTGCAGAATGAGGTCCCTCAGAGGATAAATTTAGTGATGCTCTCCCGCACAGTGGGCCAGCATCACTAAATTCACCCTCTGGGGACCTCATTCTTCTTAGGCTCATCTTCTCGGAAGTATCTATAGTCTCAAATTAACAATGATTTTAGTTACCTTTTCCCTTCTGTTGAGTTTCTATGTCCAGTAATTTACAGAAGATAAAATGCATAATCGAGGTGACTAAAGGGTGAACATCACCAACTTCAACTGGGGAACTTGAATCTGATCCTAGGTCACCCATAGCAGTTGAGGCCTGAGCAGAATGAGGGTGAATTGGTGATGCTAGCCCACCATGCAGGATAGCATCACTAAGTTCACCCTCTGGGGACCTCATTCTGCAAATGACAGACACACTAAATTCAGGCTTGCTGCTTAGGCTCTCCAATACAGGCCTACAATTAATGATCTACAGGTGTGGATTTAACCCTTTCAATGCCAGGTGCCGATCTCATCGGCCCTAATTTACGGTCTGTAAAATCAGCCCTAAAAATTAAAAAATTTTTTTTTTTTTTTTTTTTTTAGATATTTTTGGGTTGAATTTGTTTTGGGTATGCTTAAGCATGCTATAGCGAATTTAAAAACAAACTAGATAAAACCTTAGGGGCATGTTATAACTCAAAACTATCACCAAGTATTCATAGTAATACTTTTGATGCCCATGAAAAACGTAAGATTCCCTGGCACTAAACCTACAAAATAAGTCTGTTAAAGAATATAAGAAAAAATTATTAAAATTGTAAAAAATAATAACAAATGATGAAAAAAGGCGACCTATGGTCGACTCGCATATATAAGAGAATGCATTGTCATAAAGTATATGGGTTGATACAAAGTCGGACCTGGTACTGAAAGGGTTAACAAGAGTGGTCCTGAGTTGTCTCTACCAAATTTATAAATTTATCTTAGCAAATAGCTAGTGCTGAGTGTATTAACTGTGTACATATGGCATATTAATTCTGTAGGTGCCAGTGCAATTTAAACTTATATGTGATACCTGTATTTTGAGATTTGGTTGGGGAGGCAGATAAAGTTTCGAGGGGCACAGCCCCCCCCCCCCCATAGCTACTTTTCTGCCCTGCCTCCCTGACCCCAAATTTGAAACAACATATTCTATTTAATACAAGAAAATCAAGATTCATTTCCTGCATTTAACAATGACATAATTTTTATACGCCCGTTTGAAAAAACGGTTGTATTATGTAAATGGGTTGTCCGTCCATCTGTCGTCCATGCACTTTTGGTTTCCGGATGATAACTTTAGATTGAATCAAGTGAACTGAACCAAATTTGGTATGTTAGTTTACCACACCAAAATACAGATCAAGTTCGAATATGGGATTTGTCCGCATGATTTTGACTGAGTTATGCCCCTTTTTGTCCGCCGACCCAACGGGTTCGGAGGACTATTATAATCAGCACGTCGAGCCGTGCGTCGTGCCATGTGTCCGAGTGTGCGTCCGAGGTTTCCGGATGATAACTTTAGCTAGAGTGATCCAAATTAAATTAAATTTGGTATGTGGGTTTACTAGCAGAAAAGACAGGTCAAGTTCGAATTCTCGTTCCGTTCGCCAATTTTCACCAGAGTTATGCCCCTTTTTTACTTAGAAAACCCCTGATGATAACTTTAGTAGAGTTAATCGGATTCAAACCAAATTTGGTATATTACTTTCTCCCAGCAAAACACAGGTCAAGTTCGAACTTGGGTTCTGCCCGACCATTTTTGGCAGAGTTATGCCCCTTTTTTTTACATAGAAAATTCAGTTTTTCTTCTGTTTTTTGGTTTCCGGATGATAACTTGATTTTGGATTGTTTATATGCAAAACCCTGTTTTTTTTGTGGATTACTTACAGCTCAAGTTCGAATTTCGGTTTAATCCGATTATTTTTGCGAGAGTTATGGCCCTTTTTTGTCCGCCAACCCGACATATAAAACTCCAAAAGTTGGTGTCCGGATGATAACTTTAGTAGAGTTAATCAGATTTAAACCAAATTTGGTATGTGTCTTTCTCCCAGCAAAACACAGGTCAAGTTCGAATTCGGGTTCCGCCTGCCAATTCGAACCAGAGTTATGTCCCTTTTTTACTTAGAATTTTTGCCAATTTGAGGTTTCCGGATGATAACTTTAGTAAATGTTTACTGAATGAAATTAAATTTGGTATGTAGGTTTACTAGCACTAAAGACAGGTTTTTATGCGCAAACAAAAACGGTCGTATCAAGCCGACACTTAGAGGCGGACATGAGGTCTACTGACCTTTTATTCAACTTAGATTTTACCTGATTTGCAGTTTCCGGATGATAACTTTAGATTGAATCAAGTGAACTGAACCAAATTTGGTATATTAGTTTACCACCCCAAAATACAGATCAAGTTCGAATATGGGTTTTGTCTGCATGATTTTGACTGAGTTATGCCCCTTTTTCGACGTAGATTTTACCTGATATGCGGTTTCCAGATGATAACTTTAAGTCAAAGGTTTCAAACAAATGAATTAAACCTTGCCCCACTCTACTCCAGAAACGGGCATTTTATGCCACGCCCCTACGGCATGCTCTTGTTTATTATAAAATATGAAGTATGATGAACCAGTTTAACAATCATCTCTCTTTGTCATTATTTCAGATATTGAAGACGCTATTCAACATACGGGTGTGAAATCATATGAGCTGGACCAACATTTCCATTGTATTTAACATACAGTTGTTAGAAGATCATATGTGACCCGCCATATCAAATCCAGTCGGAAGTCGGGATTTTTTTTACCCTGTGCCAATGCATTCTCTTATATATGCGAGTCGACCATAGGTCGCCTCGCATATATAAGAGAATGCATTGGCCTAACAATTTTTTACAATTTTAATAATTTTTTCTTGTATTCTTTAACAATTTTATAATTTCACCCATAATTTCAAACATGAGCAGACGACACTCTTCTATATGCTTCTATATATGTGTGGGGCTCCCTGCAGGGTAATGGATGTTTTTTATTTTATGTCCTAAAAATTGTCAGAAACATTTATTTAAAAAAAATGATAAAAAATTGTTAGGCCAATGCATTCTCTTATATATGCGAGGCGACCTATGGTCGACTCGCATATATAAGAGAATGCATTGGCACAGGGTAAAAAAAAAACGACTTCCGACTGGATTTGATATGGCGGGTCACATATGAGATGCAGCTTCATCCTGGAGGTTTCAAAGATGGACACAAATATTAAATTCAAATCTATGTTGTTAACTGCATCAATAGAAATGTGGTAACAGATGTTGGGGGGGGGGGGGTGAGTTACAACCCTCTTCTCAATATGGACTAAATTCTTAGACTTATCACAGACTTATTCCAATGAATAAAACCAATAATCTTACTTTATTACACTCCTATGCGCGATTTCCAATGAAATGACGTTAACTAAAATGGTAATTTCACTAGTGAATTATGTCATTTCACGTGTCGTCATTGACGTTACATCGCTTACTGAACTGATCTAGACTGAATTTTCGATGATTGATCTTTCTCCGTATCTGGACTTTCATGCATTAATTCTGGGTATTAATAGTCACTGGGATTTTTTTTACCCTGTGCCAATGCATTCTCTTATATATGCGAGTCGACCATAGGTCGCCTCGCATATATAAGAAAATGCATTGGCCTAACAATTATTTACAATTTTAATAATTTTTTCTTGTATTCTTTAACAATTTTATAATTTCACCCATACAGAGCCCCAGTCAAACATGAGCAGATGACACTCTTCTATATGCTTCTATATATGTGTGGGGCTCCCTGCAGGGTAATGGATGTTTTTTATTTTATGTCCTTGATGCTTTCTGACTATTTGAATAGAAATTTTTTTTAAATAAATAATTTTGCTTGGTTATTTTCTATTCTGTTTTGAGCAGCTCAGTGGAGTGTTCCACATTACTTTAACAGTTACAGTTAAAGCATTTGACAGTTGGAAATTTCAAACCAGGTTGAAAAGAGGTAGAGATTGTTGTGATTGTATAACCTTTTATATAATTCTGTTCCAAATGGATTTTCCCACTCATTTATAAAAGTATACATTGGAATGGTCTATGATTCATCTGGAGGGGTTTTCAGGAAAAAATAAACAGAACATAAATGTACAGGAGGAGGACTATTTATTGGAGGGAAATGTTCAGATAATAAGTTCAACAAAACATCCTATGGTCGTTGTTGAACTTATTATCTGAATATTTCCTAAGGGAACTACTCGTCAATGAGTATTTAGAAAAGAAAGGTTTAATTTTGAATTTTACTAAATAATCAACCACCTACTGATATATATATACATGATCTTATGGCAATAATTCCAATGAGCTTTTCAAAATTTATGTATAACACTAATTTTGAGCGATGTCAGACATCCAAACAGGGGCTATTCCTTTATTAGCCCATTGGCATCAATGACCAAGTTGTTTCTAGGCTTGTTAACCCTTCCATGACCAGAGCTTCCTGAAACTTTGTAAAAACCCTGTGCCAATGCATTCTCTTATATATGCAAGTATCCCGGATTGTGTTGATTTACTTGCGTTCCATAGAGTATGAATGCGTTCCACACATAAAAATGTCAGACCAACTTGCATCTATACTCTATGGAATGCAACAAAATCAACATCCATTACTTATATTTACACTCAACTGACAGATTAGAAGAGCATTAAGCACCCATTTCCAACGTTATTCTCATGAATTTATGCATGTTGCGTCTACACAAAATGAGGTCAGCGCGCAATGTCATGTGATGTAATTTTGACCAACCAACGTCCTGCATTCGTGTTCCCCAACGCAAATGCATGTGTGGGTGTAAATATTGATTTGTATTTGCTTGAACACTTTATCCATTCTTAAATGGTAATTTTATAGTCAGAATAGCACAATGAGATATCTCTCAACCCAAGCTTGAAAATCCCTGTTTTCTAGTTGAAGTGAGCTATTTCTATCAGTTGGAGACCCATTCATCTGCGATATCTTGGAATAGTATGCATTTTCATTCAAATTTAGTCAAAAAACATTGTATTTTATATGAGGTTTATGTAAGCACTGACTCAGTGTGAGTGTTCAATAATAAAGCTATATATATAATGTGCTTGCTTCAGTGATAGGATATAATTAATATTAGGGTATTGAAGGTTTGCATGATGTCACTTTAATGATATGAATCAGAATGAAATGTGTGATAAACATCACTTGGACATCTGATGTTATGCACATATTGTTACAATTCAGTATAAAAACATGAATAAATTATATATTTTGTAATGTTTCTTATTGTATTGATTGGGTTGGGCTGTGCTTCACTGTCACTACTGCTGAAGAGGTCATTGTTACCACACTGTTGGCTAATGCTACCCGTACAGTAATGCTCTAATTAATCGACCTCTTAACCAAAGCAGAATTATGGGTAACTTTTCAGGATTTAGTCGGAAATATGGCTTGTTGCCATTCATCGGAAAGCTCTCGGGGAGAGCTTTCCGATGAATGGCAACAAGCCATATTTCCGACTAAATCCTGAAAAGTTACCAATAATTCTGCTTTGGTTAAGAGGTCGATTAATTAGAGCATTACTGTATATGAAAAGGTGTTTTGGGTAGCCAGCTTGACCTTTGAGCTTTTATGCTATATAACGCTATTGTAAATCATAAGTTATATCGCCGAGAAAAAGCTATTGGACACAAATGTCAATTTTGAAGATTAGTACACATGCGCCATTTGATAGCATGCTATATTTCTTCAACATTATGTGCTCAAAATATTACCAAGGTCAATCTGGGTACTCAAAACACCTTTTCCTAAAGCTGGAAACCGGGCACACCAAAATGTGGTGACAATCTCCCCTTCGGCATCACTACACCCCCAATAGGAGCCCAAATGTTTGAAAGCTAAAAATGTCAAAAGCTTCATCATTGGAAAATATAAGCATAATAATACTAACACAAAATTTAAACATATTACTGTTTTACACTGATTTTTATTTAAATTTTGTGCAAATTTTGTAGTTTTGAAGTCATTAATGTGAGCATTGCTAACTTTTTGTTTCTGAATTTTGTCTTGTGAGACTTGTATAAGCTCCCACCTCACCAATTTGAGACAAATTTGTCAACAGTTTACAAATCTGTGCCTAAAACAGCAGTAACTGGAAATTTCAGACTGAAAAATAGCTTGAGATTACTCCTGACTAATTTCCTCCTTTTTTTTTTTTTTTATAAACATTTAGACTCAGAGACTTGAAATGGAGACTTGCATATACTGGCACGGTATCTTTAATGCTGCCCATCATGAAAGGGATAGTAAGTGCACAGTTCATGCCCAATACTGAATATAATATACCACATTTGTAGACCACTTAGAGTTCACATATGGAGGAAGTATCTATCTGTAGATTTTGCAGTGCAGGAACCTTTTGGTTATAGGTGCTGCCACGCTCGAGTAACTTAAAGCCTGTGGTGACTCTAGTAGCATTCTTTAACCAGCACTCATGACCGAGGCGTGTACACTGGTCAACGATTAATGTCTGCGCCCGATCAGACAGCGTACCACACCCACAACAACATATGTACCATGACACATGTTGTAATGGGAGAATTGGCATTTTGCATACGGATCTTTATTCAGTGATCTCAAATGAGACTTTTCAGCCTGACAAACTTGGTATCTGACCTAGTTCTGATTTTTGTCAGAATACCCTTACCAGGTTGCGATCCCCGGTCCACCAGCACGAGAGACCAGTACGCTACCTACTTCCCTGAGTATCACGAGTCCAAGTAGAACACTAATCCTTGCTTGTTGGGATTACACTCATTAAAGAACCATCACTGGACAACTTATAATGAATTGGTAAGGCGGTCCTCTGATGCATTGAAATATGGTTTGCCAATGCATCAAGCAGTCTTGAGTCAGCGCGATCTCTTTATGTATTGGTTGCTCTAAGACGGTAACCCCTGACATGAGCCAAGAGCAATTAGTGGTATCAATGGGTTAGTCGTCTCAATCCAGTTTACCTTTCACTTCTAACTGGCACACTGCCCACCCCACAGGAGATTAACAAAATAAATGTCGTCTGCTGTCTTGACCCAGATCGAGGCTTGCCAATCGTTAAATTCATGTTTTGGGGCGATTCTGTGACGAGAGCTCACATCAATTTTGATTCAGGCAGCAAAATGCGAAAACTGATGGTTTTATAAATGCTGTAAACGACCGTGGAGAGGGGCGATATTAGCTGCTTGTTCTTTACCGACAAGTCTGCTAATAGTGTGTCTGTCATTTGCAGAATGAGGTCCCCCCAGAGGGCGAATTTAGTGATGCTATATCATACAGATGGCTAGCATCACCAAATTCCCCCTCCAGTAACCTCGTTCTGCTTAGTCATCAACTGCTATATGTGGAGATCTAGGATCAGATGAAAGTTCTCCAGTTTAAGTTAGTGATGTTCGCCCATTAGTCACATCGATTATGCATTTTATCTTCTTCAAATTAGGGGCTATAGAAACTTCCCAGAAGGGTAAAAGTAACTAAAAACAATCGGTTCATTTGAGACTATAGATACTTCACAGAAGATGAGGCCTAAGCAGAATGGTGTACACAGGGAGTGAATTTGGTTATCGTAGCCCGCTGGTCGTGATGGCGCCACTGAACTCACCCTATGGGGACCTCGTTCTGCAACTGACAGACACACTATTCGCAAGCTTGTTCTTTAACGACGGACCAAGACCGGTTACTAAGAGGTCGTACAAATTGATATGATGTTTATGCGTTCTGCGGAGACATAGACACATTGTATGGTGTTGATGGGGAAATTATAAAGCGATGCTACTCAGAAATGTACCGTTGTAAGTTGTTCTCAAATAGTCATTTTCGAGGTCTCTGGCAAATCTGCATGATTTAAGATAAGGCAATGATCTGAAACCCGTAACCAAGCGGACAAAACCGTCATACCAATCGGATTTTATGATGGAGTTCGAAGCCTATTCTGAATTTTGTTACGTTATTTTCATAGTCAAGCTTGGTCCTGCTAACGTCCTATGCCGTGGATGAGTTGGTTGTATAATTAATTGATGCTATGTGATGTTGGCGGTGCAAACATTGAGAAACATTTCAATCTGACACCAGTCCATTTCCGATCGTTTTGAAACCACATGCACGCAAAGACAATGATTTTTTTCGGATGTTCGACATGCAGTCTATATTAGCTCCACATCAACAAAATCAAGGTTGTTGCTACAAAATGTATAAGTTGTTGGTACAAGATGTCCATCATGAAGAAAGAAGATATTTAAAATTGTTGAAAAGTTCGACCAAATATGACGGTCTAAACCCCCACAACCCAATCCCCCCGCCGTCACGTCCCTATGTATTATATGTCATCTATAATTAACGTCAGCCGAGACCTTCTGATATTCCGAAACATATTGCTGTCTCGGTGTGCGCCAGCTCTCTACTCTTTCTGGATCCCAGATGGCGCCGAATGCGGATTCTTGTCGGACGTCGCGCTAACGAACCGGATCATGAGCATTGTACAATGACGAATGTTGAAAGATTGAGATAAATTGTCTTTGTTGTTTAGCGTATGTAGTCAAAGTGAGCGCAGCACGGCATGTGTTTGTTTGTGCTGGAAGTCGCTGAAGATTCCAGAGCGATGGTGATGCCAACATTCTTTAGTCTGCAGTCGACGGGATGACTTTCTTCGATTTCTGATGCAGTATGTGTTGAGCCAGTCAAACTCCCTCTCCAACCAAGAAACGATCATCCATTTCTCCAATGTTTGGTTGCAGTGTTTGGGTGTCAACACTCTTGATTCTAGCTCTCACATGTACATGAATATATAACAGATTTACATTTTGAAGAAAATTAGAATTGATAAATTTTGGTATTGATGTTTTTGTGAGCTTTTCAATTGTGAGATATAGAGGATCTGACAACAAGCAGGTTGAGTTTTTAAAGTGTTTGCTAAAGTTCTCATATCTGACCATTCTTGGGTGGTTTGGTGTAATATTTGGTATAGAGCCAGCCCCCCCCCCCCAGTAAAGATCTGCCCAACCACAATTGTTGCAGCATTTTTAAGAGGTTCCATACACGACCACCCATCACCAGCCCAGATCCGTGCATGCACCCCACTCCTCGATGTATTTACTGCAGTGTGTGACAGGGCGTCGGTGGGTCACGACGCCCCACCCGGTCGAGCTAGATCTGCACATTGCGCTATTGCTCCATAAAATTTGTTGCCGTGTTTGGTATATAGAGCCGACATCCAGATCCATCCATATCATTCTTATATGTTGTGTTAGAGTGTTTTTGGTATAAAGCCAGCCACGCAACACCACCCCAGATCCATCCATATTATTCGATGTTGGGCTGCAATGTTTGGTAGAGAGAGCCATTCCATCCACAGCCCAGACCCACCCACCATCCAACTTATTCCATCCACCAGCCCAGATCCACCATTCGATGTTTTGTTAGAGTGTTTAAGAGTTAGAGTGTTTAAAGCTAGAGGCCCCAGATGTACGACCCTTGTTGGGCATAGAAATGTGTGAATTGTCGTCCCTTCAAACAGTTCACCTTATAACTCGGGTGTGGATCATTAGATTTGATTGTGTTTTGGTTTGGTGATAGCCCAGTGTGTGGGACAGAATACCTACTTACTGTAGGATTTGTCCATAGTCTATAAACGTCACAATCGGAAACGAATGGTCACATACACTCTTAAAAATACAGCTACTATATAGTACCTATATAGGCACTATCCTTGCCACTGGGTTAGTGCCTAAGTTTAGGTACTATATAGTGCCTATAATATATAGCTACTATAACGTACCTAATTAGGTATTATATAGTGCCTAACTTTAGGTACTATATAGTGCCTATACGATATAGCTACTATAACGTACCTAATTAGGTATTATATAGTGCCTAACTTAGGTGCTATATAGTGCCTATATGATATAGCTACTATAACGCACCTAATTAGGTATTATATAGTGCCTAACTTAGGTGCTATATAGTGCCTATATGATATAGCTACTATAACGTACCTAATTAGGTATTATATAGTGCCTAACTTAGGTGCTATATAGTGCCTATATGATATAGCTACTATAAAGTACCTAATTAGATATTATATGGTACCCAATTAGCTACGATATAGTAGCTATAAAGCAAATAGGTATTATATAGTCCCTAACTTTAGGTAATATATAGCTTGCTTTATTCAATATTTTATAACGGAGGTCTGATAAACTCATCTTCGCCGACTCATCCACATTTGCAGACCTCTGATTGTTCATCTCTGCTAAGAGCTGAAAAGAAGAATTAAAAAAGTTAAATAAAGTTCAATAAATTTTTTAATTCAAGTGTCAATGTTCTGGAACTCAACTTTGTGGAATGAGAACAAAATAATTCGCTGGTTAATTTGAAAACAAAATTAACAAGAGGTTGGATTATTATTGAAGTAATGGTGACGGTGTGTGTGTGTTTATCATTTGATGTTGATATAATGATAATAATTTCCAACAAATGTGGTGCTAATACTAACCTCTAAATGCCGATTTTAATTCAGACAATCCCGCGTCGTCCAGCCATTTCTCAACAGCATCTTCCGTCCAAAGTTCAACAGAGTCATTGGAAGCGTCCATCTTTCTTTGTCTTAATTCTTCGATTAAAAATGGCTGCTCGAAAAATTAGATACGCCGCCTGCGAATATGCCCTCTGGCGGGTGCGTCTGTCAAATAACAGGTGGGCGTAATTTGGTTTATCCTGAATGCGATATAAGTTCCACGCTATAGGCACTATCTACGATATAGCTACTATATCACCCCAATAACCAATATGTGTTACATAGATAGGCACTATAGCTACGATAGGCACTATATAGTCGCTATAAGGACCCCGATTTCTGTGAGTGTATATTATTCAAAGTAGCGCATAAAACGTTGGACAGAGACCGAGAACAATGATTGGGGAATCATGTATTGACATTTCAAGGCGGACATCCACGTGAGTACAGATAACCAGCGGGATTTTTCATGGATTTCATCTTCAACAGATCCATCTTGCCTGTTTATATTAACTAACAGCTGTGGTGCACCACTAAAGTGGTAACAATTCATGTTCGATATGTGATTATATATTATACTAGAAGGTGACCCGACTTCGTCCGGGCTTTGATCTTGAATTGACCATTTTGAAGGTCAAGGTCAGGTGGGGTCAAACACCAACACCCCAAAAATGGTGGAAATCGGCCCAGCGGATACCGGGAAATCGGCCCAACGGATACCGAGATACCCTATGCATCAAATTTCGTCCGTAAAAATACGCCAGTTTAACCCGATTTGATTTCCACTCAAGTATAAGTATATAAACGCGCCTCATATACACACGCTCATTAATTATCAAGTTTCAACGTAAAGATAAATTACCATCGGTGCCAGAGATATCGCCAAGACGTCTGAAACAGTCAAATGCATCGGCCGGTTAAGCGTTAACGTGATCTAACGTTACGACCTCCAACGACGTCATAGAAGTTACGCATTGTTTTTATCCTGATGGAAGATAGTACCACTTCTATTGAGGCAGGTAACTAAAACGGATACATACGCATTATATATCGTTGGAAAGAGGAAACACGAAAGATTCTCACAGTGTCATTATTATGACTGGCAATTTATTATTCGCGCTATATCGAATCGATTTGTGAGCACCGAACTGAAATATATTAGCGCAAAACGGCGTAAAAACAGATTTGACCTCGGCACGTGAAAAGTTGACCTCGGATTTGAAAATTAATATGCCTATGCCACTTCCCGACCGATAGTATCCTCACATACGACGTTTCATCGAAATCGGGTCGGCCGTTTTCGAGTTCATCGCGAACACACACACACACACACACACACACACATACACACACACACCACACACACACACAGACAGATCTTCCAAAATATATAATAGATAGCCAGCCATGCACCCAACACCACCAGTCCAGATCCCAATGTGTATGAACTATTACATCGGAAATCGTTCTATCGCCGGTATTGTGATGGTTCTTGACTGATTTGTTACGGTTCCTTATATGATTAAAAATTATCATTTTCGGGACGAAATCACGCATAATTATAAATATCTTAAATACATTAAACTTTCTTGAACGAACAGAGGCTGCATAAGTGCCGTTTTACCGAAACCTGAACTGTAGATCACAATTAACTCGGATATAGCGAGTTACCGTGTAATTATCAACATGTAATCACTGAAAATCAAGCCATGTAAACGTAATTCCTTTTTTTCGGTGGCATTCTGAAGACGAACACTGCATGGGTATAAAGTATATACTTGTGTTATTATTCTGTAAAATAGCTGAGGAAATATCCCATTGTGGGTTGATAATTTGGAGCATTAGCCTCCTAATCACAACTTATGAGTGTTACGGTTCTATTTCAAGGTAATCACGACTGTGATGGTTCTTTACATGATATTTATTCGAACGATTTCAGCACTTTGGGATCAAATGTGTAACAAACGTTTTAACCAGATAATGATTGTATCGGATGTTATTTACATAACCCAACAAGTAATTAATAAATAAGAGTATAGCTATCTACAGTACCGTATATCAGAAGATCACATGCACGCCCGCGTAATTGATCCAATGAAATTAGACATACTGTCATGATATTCTGTTAATTTAAACGGACATGGCTCTTTCGAGTTTCCCATATTTTGTATAAGTAATTTCTAAGAATGTATAAGATTGGTTGCAAAATACACGATATGTTTATATGTATATATACCGACCTCGTATGCTCTGAGAAATACATACCATGGTCAGAGCCCTTTCCAGCTGTTTACAAATTTTCGCACAGAAGTGAAACAAAGGCTCTTTATTTCTGCCATATCAAGAATGGATTAACACGTAACGATATTTTCTGTTCCATGCCCTACAAATGGCTGTTTTTGTTTGGAACCCAAACATCGGGTTCAAAGTTGTATTTTTATGACTCCAATGTGTCGTTCTGGGACATTATTATACTGCTCATAGAAAGGTATTTCAAGTTTATCGATCTATTTCTATATCGGGAAAACTTAAAAAGTAAATATTATTACGCGCATGTTGGGGCGCAAACCGCCATGTGACTTTAAGTGGTACATGCAGGTCTGTGGTTGAAAGTTCTAGGTTGGATATGTGTTCAATTCTAGCCAGGGTTGGGACGATTACATGCCAATGTAATCGATTATGATTACAATTACTTTTGATTTACATGATTATGATTATTGATTACATTTTTTCAAATGTAATGATAATTACGATTACAATTACTTTAGTAAAATGTAACTGATTACTTTTCGATTACTGCTCGTTTCCAATCATTTTGATCACATAGTAATAAATAATGTTATAAATCAAATTAAAATATATAATTTTATTTTTCAAAAATCAACACTCTCTCATATATATTTTGAAGACCTCTGTCTGTCTGTTTGTATGTATGTTTGTCTGTCATTGATACAAATCTACGATTCTCGACCGATCGGGACGAAATTTGGTACGTGTGTGTAGTTTGACCAGGCGGTGGACGTTGTCGTATTGGCGAGCCCGTGCGACGCCGCTTCGCGCATGCGCAGACGAGATCTCGGAAACGGGTGGAGCTATCGACTTGAAATTTGCTATGTGAATGTATCTTGCCCCGGATGCGAATTCTATCGGCTCGCCGAGCCCGTGCGACGCCAGCTTCGCACATGCGCAGACGAGATCTCGGAAACGGGTGGATTTATCGACTTGAAATTTGCTATGTGAATGTATCTTGCCCGGATGCGAATTTTATCGGGTCGCCGAGCCCGTGCGACGCCAGCTTCGCGCATGCGCAGACGAGATCTCGGAAACGGGTGGAGCTATCGACTTGAAATTTAGTATGTGAATGTATCTTGCCCCGGATACGAATCTTATCGGGTCGCCGAGCCCGTGCGACACCAGCTTCGCGCATGCGCAGACCCGATCTCGGAAACGGGTGGAGCTATCGACTTGAAATTTGGTATGTGAATGTATCTTGCCCCGGATACGACTTTTATCTGGTCGCCGAGCCCATGCGACGCCAGCTTCGCGCATGCGCAGACCAGATCTAGGAAACGGGTAGAGCTATCGACTTGAAATTTGGTTTTTGAATAGCCCGGACAACGTCGGGCTCATCGGCTAGTCTCGTATATATTTTGAAGACCTCTGTTTGTTTGTCTGTCTGTATGTTTGTCTGTCATTAATACAAATCTACGATTCTCGACCGATCGGGATGAAACTTGGTACGTGTGTGTAGTTTGACCAGGCGGTCGTCGTTGTCGTATTGGCGAGCCCGTGCGACGCCCGTGCAGCGCATGCGCAGACGAGATCTCGGAAACGGGTGGAGCTATCGACTTGAAATTTGGTATGTGAATGTATCTTGTCCCGGATACGAATTTTATCGGGTCGCCGAGCCCATGCAACGCCAGCTTCGCGCATGCGCAGACCATATCTCAGAAACGGGTAGAGCTATCGACTTGAAATTTTTGTTTTTGAATAGCCCGGACAACGTCGGGCTCATCGGCTAGTCTCATATATATTTTTGAAGACCTCTGTCTGTTTGTATGTCTGTCATTTATACAAATCTACGATTCTCGACCGATCGGGACGAAACTTGGTACGTGTGTGTAGTTTGACCAGGCGGTGGACGTTGTCGTGTTGGCGAGCCCGTGCGGCGCCCGCTTCGCGCATGCGCAGACGAGATCTCGGAAACGGGTGGAGCTATCTACTTGAAATTTGCTATGTTAATGTATCTTGCCCCGGATACGAATTTTATCGGGTCGCCGAGCCCGTGCGACACCAGCTTCGCTCATGCGCAGACCAGATCTCGGAAGACTCTCGACCGATCGGGACGAAACTTGGTACGTGTGTGTAGTTTGACCAGGCGGTCAATATGAGCTCATCAGATTTCAGATCCGAGATAAACTTTTCACGTGCCGAGGTCAAATCTGTTTTTACGCCGTTTTGCGCTAATATATTTCAGTTCGGTGCTCACAAATCGATTCGATATAGCGCGAATAATAAATTGCCAGTCATATAATTTGCATGTTTAGTATCTGTGGCGCTTCCTCTTTCCAACGATGTATCACACGCCTGTGTCCGTTTAAAGTTTCTACCTTAATTATCGGGAAGAACGCAGGACCATGCTTCGGTCATCGAAAAACATTCCGTAAATATATTAGCCGTCAAGAGATCGTGACGTGATCGCGTTTAACTCTTAACCGGCCGATGTCGCGTTAACTCATCACCGGCCGAGGTATCCGCAAATGATATTGGCCAATATATATATCTCGGAAACGGGTGGAGCTATCGACTTGAAATTTGGTATGTGAATGTATCTTGCCCCGGATACGAATTTTATCGGGTCGCCGAGCCCGTGCGACGCCAGCTTCGCGCATGCGCAGACGAGATCTCGGAAACGGGTGGAGCTATCGACTTGAAATTTGGTTTTTGAATAGCCCGGACAACGTCGGGCTCATCGGCTAGTCTCCTATATATTTTGAAGACCTCTGTCTGTCTGTATGTATGTCATTGATACAAATCTACGATTCTCGACTGATCGGGACGAAACTTGGTACCTGTGTGTAGTTTGACCAGGCGGTCGTCAACGTCGTATTGGCGAGCCCGTACGGCGCCCGCTTCGCGCATGCGCAGACGAGATCTCGGAAACGGGTGGAACTATCGACTTGAAATTTGCTATGTGAATGTATCTTGCCCCGGATACAAATTTTATCGGCTCGCCGAGCCCGTGCAACGCCAGCTTCGCGCATGCGCAGACCAGATCTCGTAAACGGGTGGAGCTATCGACTTGAAATTTGGTTTTTGAATAGCCCGGACAACGTCGGGCTCATCGGCTAGTCTCGTATATATTTTGAAGACCTCTGTTTGTTTGTCTGTCTGTATGTTTGTCTGTCATTAATACAAATCTACGATTCTCGACCGATCGGGATGAAACTTGGTACGTGTGTGTAGTTTGACCAGGCGGTCGTCGTTGTCGTATTGGCGAGCCCGTGCGACGCCCGTGCAGCGCATGCGCAGACGAGATCTCGGAAACGGGTGGAGCTATCGACTTGAAATTTGGTATGTGAATGTATCTTGTCCCGGATACGAATTTTATCGGGTCGCCGAGCCCATGCAACGCCAGCTTCGCGCATGCGCAGACCATATCTCAGAAACGGGTAGAGCTATCGACTTGAAATTTTTGTTTTTGAATAGCCCGGACAACGTCGGGCTCATCGGCTAGTCTCATATATATTTTTGAAGACCTCTGTCTGTTTGTATGTCTGTCATTTATACAAATCTACGATTCTCGACCGATCGGGACGAAACTTGGTACGTGTGTGTAGTTTGACCAGGCGGTGGACGTTGTCGTGTTGGCGAGCCCGTGCGGCGCCCGCTTCGCGCATGCGCAGACGAGATCTCGGAAACGGGTGGAGCTATCGACTTGAAATTTGCTATGTTAATGTATCTTGCCCCGGATACGAATTTTATCGGGTCGCCGAGCCCGTGCGACACCAGCTTCGCTCATGCGCAGACCAGATCTCGGAAGATTCTCGACCGATCGGGGCGAAACTTGGTACGTGTGTGTAGTTTGACCAGGCGGTCAATATGAGCTCATCAGATTTCAGATCCGAGATAAACTTTTCACGTGCCGAGGTCAAATCTGTTTTTACGCCGTTTTGCGCTAATATATTTCAGTTCGGTGCTCACAAATCGATTCGATATAGCGCGAATAATAAATTGCCAGTCATATAATTTGCATGTTTAGTATCTGTGGCGCTTCCTCTTTCCAACGATGTACCGGGGGAGGGTGTTTAGGGTGTCTTGTGAAAACATGTTTTCACAAGACACCCTAAACACCCTCCCCCGATCCAAATTCAGTTGACCACCGTCCGGCCATTTTGGATCGGGTGGGGTTTGTTGTGAATATTTAAGGCATCTTGGGGGCGGGGCAACTTACAGCACCCTTTGTTTTACCTAAATATATAAACCAACCGAGAAATGGCATTGATCACCTATTTGAACACCTCTGCATATAGGTGATGGCCATTTTCGAATAAACAATGGAAGTCACGTTGTTCGTATAAGTCTAATACAAGCTGAGAAATGCGAATTTTTGAAAAACAGTGGCGGCCATTTTGAAAAAATTGGCGGCCATATTTAAAGAATATGGCGGCCATTTTGAATCAGTCAATCATTATGATTGGTTTGTTATGACTCGCACAATAGGATTTTCATTAAGTTTACGTTATTTGGGACCATAGATTATGAGGGAATGGAAACAATTAATCGAATTATCACCTAGAGGGGTCAAAAATTGTGTTTTAACTGTTAAAAACTCGCGAAAATGTTTAATTTGGATCATAACGAACCGTCACAAATCAGTCAAGAACCATCACAAATCGGCGACAGAACGACTTCCGATGTAACAGTTCCTACACAGTGTCAGATCAACCCATATCATTCTTTAATGTTTTGTTAAGAGTGTTTGTCCTAGAACCAACCAACCGACCGCCAGTCCAGATCCACCCATATCATTCTTTGATGTTTTGTTAAGAGTGTTTGGCCTATAACCAACCACCCGACCGCCACTCCAGATCCACCTATATCATTCTTTGATGTTTTGTTAAGAGTGTTTGGCCTAGAACCAACCACCCGACCGCCAGTCCAGATCCACCCATATCATTCTTTGATGTTTTGTTGAAGTGTTTGGCCTATAGAACCAACCACCCGACCGCCAGTCCAGATCCAGCCATATCATTCTTTGATGGTTTGTTAAGAGTGTTTGGCCTAGAACCAACCACCAGACCGCCAGTCCAGATCCACCCATATCATTCTTTGATGTTTTGTTGACAGTGTTTGGCCTAGAACCAACCACCCGACCGCCAGTCCAGATACACCCATATCATTCTTTGATGTTTTGTTAAAGTGTGTGGTATAAAGCCAACTACCAACACTACCCGGACGAATGTCCAGATAAGCACACTATTTGACGTATGCACGCAGTGTGTACCAGAACAATCATACCTGAATCGACTTAAAATTGCTTCGGGAATTTCAATTTGTTATGCGGCAGTTACCTCATAAATGGACCCACCTCTCGTCGAAACATAACATTCGGATTCATTATCTGTATTGTTACCCAGAGCAACCCCCCCCCCCCCAATTGAGCTAGTACAAGTGAAGCGTTATATTTTACATCCAATATGCATACAATACTAATACTAGATTATATATTACCACTCGCCAATCGTACCAAAAATACACAATGCAATGACAATCTATAAAGACAAAGTTCCTCTCGGCCAAGAAACAACCTCTGGTATCATAACCTCTGGAAGGCACAGCCAATTTTATATCTCAAAAGGTATCACCAAGTAAATACGGTTACATCGGCATTATGATTACACGTGTGCTTTATATTGTATCGGGCTTACGTTCCGTTTTGTATATAATGCATTTTAAATATGTTTCAAGTCAAGTCAACAGAACCACGCAGTCACTATGATTCCGCAAGCACAGATCCACAAACCTCACTCGTTGGTGGAAGGTTGCAACATGCATGCTGTGAATAAACAGAGCGTCACCACATCTCTCCAACCGAGATCCACTGACTATTCGATCCAATGTTGTTGTGTGTCGTTGAGCCAAAATTTCTGATATTTCATAACACATCTCTTGAATGTTGATATATATCAATATTGGTGTATATATACATAGAGAATAAAATGTGTTTCTCAGCAGATTCGGAAAATTATCTAAATAATAATGAGTGACGGAGAGCAGCGAGCGACTTTGTGCTAGTGAAAATAAACATTAATGTTGTCTCCGTCACCCATGAGATAATTTTCGGCACCAATTTAAACACTAAATTATGAGATTTTCTTTTTAGTATACGCGTTTTCAAAGAAATTTACCATTTACAACATTAATTTTTCTCATAACCGCTTTCAATCGATGTAACAAAGCCGACAGTCTGTCTACTTGGGACTAGTTGTATATTCTATTGATTACTTGGTCCAAAACCTCCATAAAAATATAACTATTGCAACAGCAAGGTAACTAACTTGCGCCTGCGAGACAATCTTTCACATGCACGTTAGCTATCATGCAACTGCAATCGATTTATCTTAGCTTCAGTGCCAAGAATATTTAGTAACTTTCACCTGCAAGTTAGCTATCTTTTACCTGAAAGTTAGGTATTTTGTACCTGAAAGTTAGGTATCTCGCCGGTGCATGCAAGTTATTGTCTTTCACCAGCAAGTTATCTATCTTGCAACTGCAAGTTAGTAATCTTGTACATGCACGTTATTATCTTGCACCTGCATGTTAGTCATTATTCCTAATAATCCTAGATAATTAACTTGCAGCTACAAACTACAGTAACTTGCAGGTGCAATATAAATAACTTGCAGCTGCAAGATAGTAACTTGCAAGTGCAATATAGCAAACTTGCATGTGCAAGATCATAAATTGCAGCTGCAAGTTAACTAACTTGCAGATGGAAGTTAATAACTTTATAACTAGGTTCACATTGGAATCTGAAATAGTCCCACAGTGAGCTTATTTTTAAAAACAACTTTTTATTTAGTCAAATACTTTTAAATACAGATATTGAAAAACTAAAGCCGTTACCCCGAGTCACAACACCACATTTGGTTGAAATCAGTCCAGGGGTTTGGGAGTAAATCCGAACAGACAGACAGACAGACAGACAGGCAGATCCTACTCTTTTATATATAGATGAAGGTGATTATATGTGAGATTCATTGTTTTAGTTGGAAAGTTTGAGGCATACCAGTTGGAAAGTTTGAGGCATACCAGTTGGAAATTCCAACCCAAGGGGGCGGATTAAAATGGTATGTCTGGACCACGTGAGTTTTGTCTGGCCAAGTGGGGGCGCAGGTGGAATTTTAGCTATCTTGCAACTGCAATCCATTTATCTTAGCTTCAGTGCCAAGAATATTTATTAACTTTCACCTGCAAGTTAGCTATCTTTTACCTGAAAGTTAGGTATCTTGCCGGTACAAGTTATTATCTTTCACCAGCAATTTAGCTATCTTGCACAGGCAAGTTATCTATCTTGCACCTGCACGTTATTATTATTTTTATGCACCTAATACTCCAAGATAATTAACTTGCATGTGCAAGATAATTAACTTGCAGCTACAAACTACAGTAACTTGCAGGTGCAATACAAATAACTTGCAGCTGCAAGATAGTAACTTGCAAGTGCAATATAGCAAACTGGCATGTGCAAGATAATATATTGCAGTTGAAAGTTAACTAACTTCATAACTAGGTTAATATTGGAATCTGAAATAGGCCCACAATGAGCTTATTTTTAAAAACAACTTTTTATTTAATCAAATACTTTTAAAAACAGATTAAAAAAAAAACTAACGCCGTTACACCGAGACACAACACCACATTTGGTTGAAATTGGTCCAGGGGTCTGGGAGAAAATCCGAACACACAGACAAACAGGCATATCCTATTAATTTATATATAGATGAAGGTGATTATATGTATAATTCATTATTTCAGATGGAAAGTTTGGGCCTACTAGTTGGAAAATACAACCCAAGTGGGCGGATTAAAATGATATGTCTGGAACACTTGAGTTTTGTCCATCATGGAGGCCATTTTTTATATGGACCAGGTCTCTTGGATCGCCGTTATAGTAAATATGTTATCACGTGCCATCTTGTTTTCCGCTCGATTCGTTATGCCAATATCCAACCATTACAAAGCCAAAAATCCGACACCAAAATCCAATATGGCGGCCAAGATGGCCGCCGAAGTGTGATAATTTGCTTTTTTGTTTTGGTTGACATTTCCCCACTTTTTGTTTGTCTCTGTGGGAAAAGATGGCCATCTTAGCGTGATTTTATACATTTGTCGTATATAAGAGTCATTGAAGAACATACAGGGACCATAATATGCATTAATCGCTGGATATTTTTGTCCGATATCACGTTTTCCCAAAATTCCGGTATAATCCGGTCAAAACCGAATCGACGCTGATAACGCAATGTCTGTTTCGAATCAATGAATGTTATTGCTATCATAACAATACCCATGCATATATATGTAGCAGATACCCGGTCTAGGATTCCCCTTATACATGAGTTGAGGAATATTAACCCAAATCCAAGATGGCGGCCAAATTGACCACCATAAATTGAAAAATCGCTGACTTTAACATCAGTGAGCGTATTGTCACGGCAACTCCATATATGCTCACTATTGTGAGTTGGGAACACTGAGGCGAAGAACTTTCCTTATTATATCACATCCAAATAAAAGCCCCACAAATCCAAAAATCCATCATATTCACATCATTGGGCATTATTGTCGAGACAACTCCACCCATGATTACAGTTGAGTTGAAAATACTGAGGTGAAGTAATTACCTTATAAATATCTCATGCAAGAAATGGTTTTCCAAATCGAAAATGATGGCCAAAATGGCGACAGAACTTTGAAAACACGCCGCCATTCCTTTACTTTCTTAAAATGGACGTTATTGTTACGCGAATTATATCTACAATTACATGTTGATATTGAACATTGATATGAAGTATTCAAGATGGCGGCTAAACTGGCGGTTAGAAATAGAAAAGAAGTCGACATTTTCACTTAATGTTACTCTCACAATATCGATATGTATGGACGACACGGTACATAAGCCATTAATAACCATTCTCCACTAAGCGCCGATAATGACCTAACCGTATAGTTGCGCGGAATATTCATATCAGAACAATTACCTGATAACAGATTATAATTTGCCACGTCCATAATTATTTGGACCACCTTCAATTTATTTGTCTGATAAATCTGGGTGGCTTATACCGACAAAGTATTCAACACTTTCTGGGAGAACGGTACCTCTAATCATAACGTTTCAAACAATTCATTTTCCGGTGTCTAGCTTACAATTTTTAAATATTTGCTAAATATGATATTTGTGCGTCATCTTGAACTAGGAAGGCATATGACCGATGATTATACAAGCTTATATATAATAATCCCCATGATATAAGGATTCTAATAGTGTGGTTTATATATGTCAAAAGTGGTGCCGTTCGAGTAAGGGGTGCACGGAAGGGGAGAGAGTCACCAAAATTGATAAAAATAATTTTAGCGCCGAGGGGCCATCTAGATGGCACCAAATGGGTCTATACTAGGGGTAACTTTTTACGAGAAAGATAATGATGCGGGTTAGAATGTTCTAACGTGACGCCGTTGTTGTCAGGGGCAGAAAAAAGGGGAGGGCAGAAAAAATGTTTGTCATAATACGCAGTTGTAAATGAATAAATACTTCTTTATTGGTGGAACAGATCAATCGCGATAAACAAAATGACAATCGACAAGGTGAGCCACTACTTATATTCCATGTTTAAGAATAATGTTTTGTGATGCTATTTGGTTATACAATTTATGAGAATACTTGTAACACTTTGAGCAAGAATATCCTCTATTCCCACCAAATATCCACAGCATGCAGAGGGTTTCACATCATTTTAATCTGGACAACGCCGGGTATTCCTGCTAGTTAACTATATACAATTATATATACCGTAGAAGTCTTGACTTTTGACCTGTATATAGTGATTATATTCACTATATACTATATTTTCACATAGTGCGCATAAGATTGTCCACTTATAAATGGACAATCCTTACCTAAAATGGTCATTAATAAATGGACAATCCAACCACGCGTGGCACGCGAGCTTGGGATTGTCCACTAAATCACGACATATATCGATAATCCTGCATGTTAGCTTCATATTAAATCTGAAGGGTAATAACTCTATAAAGAATGTAACTTTACTAAATAACGGAGATTTGTATGAGAAATTTACAACACCACATCAGATATATAAGTCAAATTCTTCCCTTGGGTGGGTGGGCTTGGGGGGAGGTTTGGGGTACGCTCTTTAAAAACACTTCTTCGAATATTTCCGTTATTTCGTCAAAAATTCTTCTTCAAATATCTCCGTTATTTCGTCAAAAACACTTCTTCTCATACAAATCACCGTTATTTAGTAAATTAACATTCTTTATAGAGTTATTGCCCTTCATATTAAATACGAAGCTAACATGCAGGATTAGCTATACATGTCTTCATTTAGTGGACAATCCCAAGCTCGCGTGCCCCAACAATGTCAAAGAACCACCAGTGTTAAAACGTATTTACGTCCGCGAAAGGGCGACGGATTGCGGTTGGACGTAATCGCGTAACTAGACAATAATAGTGTAAACTAAATTACCTCATATGCGAGACCCACCGGACGGGAAAACACGGTACAATGCGGAAATTGCGCAGTAAATTGAGCTTCATAGATACAAAAATTAGGCAGATTCGAATATATACGAATCGGAGAGTCGATTCGGTATCGATCCCGACTCTGAACGCCGATGTCGACACCGAATCGAATCTTCGAAGCTCCGCATGGCCCTATTTCGAAGGTTGCTAGCTGTCTCATTCCCTTGGACGGATGCCTATATATCTGCTATGGAGAAGACCATAATGTACTGACTACCCACACTTCTTGACCATGATCCTAAGCAATCTGTGACGTCCCACAATCGTCTCGTCGAAGAGCTCACAACAGAGAAGAACAATAATTGCGGTGCTAGTTTGTGGACATGCGCAGTGATAGTGGGAATGAAATTGGACCACGTTATAGGTTACATTGAAGTAATTATTTCCCATAGGCCTCAGTGTTAACATATAATGGCATGCAGCCCTGACTATCCATGAATTGTGATAAATGAGTACATGATCACCAGGATTGGCATCTGCGCAAAGTTTCTGCATGAAAAAAATCATATCGCCAGGCATGGAATGTACCTTTAAATTTGGGATTTATAATCTAGAGTCAGAATTGCATGAAAAAAATATTGACATTTTTTACCTCACACCAAAAATATTCAATCTAGGAACCACGTGCTTTACAATGTGCCAATAATGTTTTGTTTGGAGTCTGAAATTTCAAGAGGAGTGATTGCATGTATTTTATATGTTTAAATATCGAAACTACTATTAACCAACCAGAGCCCATAATTTTTTTAATTCTCTCCTGCATCTTGGTCCAAAATCCGTTGGAGGGCGCTACCAATCGAATTACTTCACTGTGACCTAAACACCACCCTACGCCAGGTGTATGTTTCAGATATAGAATGCCATGCGTGTCTGTGACTTTGGTGTGGTAAGGTTGTATTTCCACACCCGTTTCGAAGCCGTTCTGAATCAACTGGACCAGACGTATAATTTTGTCTGGATAATACATATGCTATCCTCTCCCAGAACAGACGGATGGGCTAAGGTATAATGTCTTTATAGAATAAAGGTATGCGTTGTTGTTGTTGTTGTTATCATCCTCTCTCAGGGTTAGTGTCAGTATGTAGGCGGTATTATTCAAGAATCTGTTAGGAACTGTGGTATGGGCGGCCATTCGGTCGGAAATTACATGAAATAAAAGTTAATGGTGGTTTGTGAAAACAATTACATGCATCGCACATTCAATAGCAATCTATTTCAAACCAATAGTCTCCATTTTCAAACCAATAGTCGTTCGTTGATTCAATAAGAGACAATTCCGTTTTAATAGATATATATTCATAATCAATGTTGACCGATGCAGAATTAATGTTCTATTTTAATTTAATAGTATTCATTATTCAACTAATATCTAATAACAGACAATTAGTACAGCTATCGCACATTCAATAAACGTACATTTCGTTTCAATAGCCATATTTACTTAATCAGTAGACATATATCAAACCAATAGATGATTTCCCACGATCAATGATTATCGTTATCAAACGAATAGATCTTATTGTATAACTAATAACTTATTGTAAAACTAATAACTAAAACCGTAATTAACTTGTTGTAAAATTAATAGACCTTATTGTAAAATTAATAGACATTATTGTAAAATTAATAACTTATTGTAAAACTAATAACTAAAACCGTAATTAACTTACTGTAAAACTAATAACTTATTGTAAAACTAATATACCTTATTGTAAAACTAATAACTTATTGTAAAACTAATAACTAAAACCGTAATTAACGATAGAGGTCTCTGGTGAAGAAACTTTGTTCATGTGACGTCTGAAATATATAAATAAACATGGGAATTCCCAATGTAATATCGGTTTGACGATTTACAGTAGGTCCCTTAGCGGAAGTCCCCGAATTCGCGGACGTCCCCTAACATGGGCGAAATATGTTGATGTTAATGAGGGAACGGGTGCGTATATGTCAATTGATACGTATTTTAAAGAACTAACGACACGATAATCATAATAGTGGTTTGTTCTATCAATTATATGCGCCGAGTTCACTTGGTGCAAATCAAACGACGATAAATATTCGCTATATAGATATGTCCTCGTATGCCAGAAGGACTCCTTAAATTTGTGAATAATATGAAGAATATAAGTCAATCAAATAATATTATTCATTAGCTAGCGCATATGTATATAATCCCGCAATTTATAATCCCGCATGCCAGCGATATGAGTCAGAATGCATTCTATCATTATGTAATATATAAAGTGCATATAATAGTATTGAGTTTATGCATCAACCTAGCTATACACCCACTGCCCTTTTCGAACGCCGGCTTTCTGTCGTGTTGTGGCGCATCCCGGGTGCAGGACTTCCGTACGCCGTCGAGATAATATTCCGGATGCCGGCTGCTGGGTCTTTTTATATACAGAAATTTAATTAGGACTCAACCTCACCAAAGGTTAAGCAGATCCTATATAGACTCTATATAGGTGTGTTTGATTATCAAAGTCTGGCCAAACATGTCATATTAAATATGTGATTCGTGTTCATATATTGCACACAAAATAACACAACTATTTACTGGTCAATAGATGTCTAGTTTCAATTAATAACGTCTTCTTTGGCTGAATCCTCTTAGCTAACACTATTCCGCATGCCGTCCCTCTGTTATGAGTATTCCGGGTGCTAATGAATAATATTATTTGATTGACTTAATAAATAACATCTAATAAATATTCTTCATCTTATTCACAAATTTAAGGAGTCCTTCTGGCACACGAGGACATATAGATCTATATATAATGAATATTTATCGTCGTTTGATTTGCACCAAGTGAACTCGGCGCATATAATTGATAGAACAAACCACTATTATGATGATCGTGTCCTTATTTGTTTAAAATACGTATCAATTGACATATACGCACCCGTTCCCTCGTTAAAATCAACATATTTCGACCATGTTAGGGGTTCTCCGATAATTCGGGGACCTCCGCAAAGGGACCTACTGCTAATCGTCACACCGACATGACATTGGGAATTCCCATGTTTATTTATATATTTCTGACGTCACATGGACAAAGTTTCTTCACCAGAGACCTCTAGCGTTAATTCGGGTTTTATTTATTAGTTTTACAATAAGTTATTAGTTTTACAATAAGGTCTATTAGTTTTACAATAAGTTATTAGTTTTACAACAAGGTATATTAATTTTACAACAAGGTATATTAAAGTTATTTGTTTTACAATAAGTTAATTACGGTTTTAGTTATTAGTTTTGTAATAAGTTATTAGTTTTACAATAAGGTCTATTAGTTTGATAACGATAATTTGATAACGATAATCATTGATCGTGGGAAATCGTCTATTGGTTTGAAATATGTCTATTGATTAAGAAAATATGGCTATTGAAACGGAATGTACGTTTATTGAATATGCGATAACTGTACTAATTGTCTGTTATTAGATCTTAGTTGAACAATGAATACTATTAAATTAAAATAGAACATTAATTCTGCATCGGTCAACATTGATTATGAATCTATATCTATTAAAACGGAATTGTCTCTCATTGAATCCAATAACGACTATTGGTTTGAAAATGGAGACTATTGGTTTTCACAACCACCATTAACTTATATTTCATGTAATTTCCGACCGAATGGCCGCCCATACAGATCACATTATATAAAATATATGCCATAGTATATACCATTTGAAAGAGGAAGATCCAAAACATTGTGTGATCATGTTGTTTTTGTTGAGGTACCGGCGTGTTTTCTGTGCTTTAGTTTATTCTGAACTCTACTGCAAATGGAAGGGGAATAACTCTATATCTTAGGTTGAATTCTTTTGCATTCTGGGAGCGAAACTGGGGGAATGTTTCTATGATTTCAGCTATTTTCTGTTACTCTATGGGTTCCTTCTGTCATTCAGATGTTCCAAAATGGTGATGAATTATAGCATTTTAATCATATTTTATGTCAAAGATTGTTATTAGAATCAATGCACTATAAACAAAGCAATCGGTGTCTCGAACATTAAAGGGGCCTTTAAGCCTTTACCCAACAGAACGGCCCTGTGCCAATGCATTCTCTTATATATGCGAGTCGACCATAGGTCGCCTCGCATATATAATAGGAATGCATTGGCTTAACACATATTAAAAATGATAAAATTGTCAAAGAATGTAGAAAAATATTATAAAAAAATTAAAAAATGTAAGAAAAAATTAAAAAATTGTTAAAGAATGTGAGAGAAAAATGGTAAAAAGTGTTAAAAAAGATTTTTTAGGCCAATGCATTCTCTTATATATGCGAGGCGACCTATGGTCGACTCGCATATATAAGAGAATGCATTGGCACAGGGCATAACTGTAACCATCACCCTGTGGTCAATGAGCCGGTTCCAATGATATCCTTATTTGTATGGTTCTATTGAGACAGACCGAAGATATTTTAGGCTGTTGAAGCATAATTTGGGCGTTTTTGGCCGTTTTGTTGGGTAAAGGGTTAAGCCTGTGCAATTGAACTCACGATCACGAAACAGAACAAACAAAATTTCGGGAACCTGGGTAGACTAATAATACGTTAGGAGTTAGTAATTCTGGTAATTCATACCAGAGCGCAATCGGCAAACCTCGGTAATTTCCGTATTATAGCAAATAGAAGTATTTCGCAAGAACGATACTCCGAGAAGTTGCGATTGACCAGAGCGTTGACCGAATTGGAGGGAGGTGCAGGGGTGTGTAGACATGTGTGACTGGAGGGAGTTTATGGGGTGTCCAATTTTAATTTCAGATGCACCCCTTTTGCACCTGACCGAAACTTCCAATTGACTATTTTATTTGGACGCCCTTTGGTTTGCACATTGCAACTGGTTCCTCAAACTGTTCAACCGGGTTGATTTTTTGCAATTTTCAAGCTAACACCCCATATGGATGGAGAATTTTCAAGTGATGGCCGTTTCAGTCCAAAATTTGATCGAAATTATGGAAATAGTTTTAATTTGGTAATCGCAGTTGGCAAAATCAAATTATCAGAACAATTAAACCTATTCCAGGTCTCAATTTTTCAACTTGTATTGTATCACACAAGAGCTTCCCTATATATCATGTTGAGACACGATGAATAAAGTTTTACCACTGTTAGCTCACCCCACATAACACACCATCGTGTCGCAATTCATGACCATGGGACGCATTTGAGGCATGATTATGGAAACAAGATTAATAGTTTCAAATTTTAATATTTTGAACTGTACATCATCTATTATCTATACACAATATATGACAATACTATGAGACATGTGGTTGCCGTTGTACCGCGGAATAAATATAGATACAGTGGTGTATTTACAGGAATGATCAAAGCTTAGACTGAGTGGCCAGGTAGTTAATTTAAAGTGACTTAACCCTTTCATGGCTGGAGCTTCCTGAAATTTGCGAAAAACCCTTTGCCAATGCACTATCTTATATATGCGAGTCTCCCATAGGGAGCCTTGCATATATAAGAGAATGCATTGGCCTAACAATATTTACCTCGACATTGTAAGCCAGTGCATTCTCTTATATATGTCAGGCTTCCTATGGTATATAGACTCGTATATATAAGACTATGCACTGGCGCGGGATATTTAATGTTGCACCATGCAGCGCAGCTCCCGTCATGAAAGGGTCAAGGCCATCGAATTGGGTTCATTCGAAGTAACTCAAATTTTACAAAGTCTGTGAAACAACTATCCTCCGCAAGCAAATTAATGTAATTATAGCTCGACTTTGTTCTTATTTTCATGATTAATTAGAGTATATTACATGATTAATTAGAGGATATTACATGATTAATTAGAGGATATTACATGGTTGGTTAATTAGAGGATATTACATGGTTGGTTTGATATCAGGACCGATATCATCGCTGGCATATTAACCTGAGACCGAAGGTCGAAAGCTGATATGAGGTTACCGAGGGCTGATATGAGGTTACCGAGGGCTGATATCAAGCCTAATATCAAACAACTCAAGTAATATCCTATTTATTAATTATATCTCTTCTTAGTAACTGACAACTCGTTCCAATGAATGACATCACAAAAATCGACATCTAAATACACATTATTTTTTATCAGTGAAGTAGATTTACGGCATGTTTAAAACCATATTACTCGGATTTGTGGTGTCGTAAAATGATATTATTCGAATTGGTGATATCTTAAAATGATATTACTCGGTTTAAGGGGAAATTGAAGAGATATTCACATAGTTCGACAACAGGTCATATCTAAAATAAACTAACAAGGAACGCTCTTTATTGTTCCATGCCGAAGACTATTTGGTACCTAAACATTCTAAATTCGATCACTTAAATTAATATTTGTGTTGGGGACCAAACTTAATAAAAGCCCCTGGGCTTGTTGTTTAATCCACTTTCCAGTTCATCTATCTACACTTTATTGTCAAAACTTTTGTTAAATGTTCATATCTGTTGAATGTATTAGCAGCATTAGTTTGCCATAACAGCATCATAGCAATTCGGCAGGATCCAACCGCATCACAGCACATTAGCAGGACCACTTCGTATAATGAACTACTCTTGGTAAGAATTACGAATCGCTAATCGGCCGGTCCAAATCCCTTTTTGCAGTATTGGCGACGACGAGTCCGCTTGTGAGAAATTCGTGTCGCTGAATTTTGTTGCCATTCGCGGTAAGGTGATATGGTTCTGTTTAGCGTGATTATGCTGCATTTAACTATATGATGCATATGTGAGCTTTGTTGCAAACCCGAAACCGTATTATAATTACATATATGGCAAAACGACTGATATACAGAACACAAGTTCTAGTGACGTAGTACCCTATTCATAATTCTTATCAGTATAGTTGTTCATTGTGCGAATGGTGTCTAATATAATGTTCAGTTCTGGACGATAGAAGATACAGAAGAAATTTTTTAACCTGGCTACTGTCTCGACAATATACCAGTCAATATATCACGAAATACACTATCGTGTATATTAGCGAGGTTTAAATTCGTCGATGTGAAATTCTAAATTCAAGATCTGCGTAGCGGGCAAACTCTTCCAGCGAAAACGGCACACTATAACCAGTCTAATGATAACATTAGTCGCACGCAATACGGTATGCATAAATCTTACAACCCTTTCTACACTGAATAGATTCTCGCATTCAGTTATAAAAGTTATAAAAGTATGCATTGGAACGGTCTATTATTATTCGGGAGTTGTGTTCATGAAATATAAGCAGACGACAGATAATAAAAGGGCAGAACGAGACCTAATGTATTTATTGGAGGGAACTGTTCTGATAATAAGTTCAACAAATGACCTGTGGTTGAACTTATTATCTGAACATTTCCTAAGGGATAACTACTCATCAATGCGTATTTAGTATAGAAAGGGTTATCGAAGTACGTTTAAAGCGCACTATAGACTATTTATCATAATTTTTGCGTTATATATAAATTAACTTATTATATATCTGAACCCACATTCCAGCGTTTTTGGTGATGTGGAATTTAGAACCCTTTCAGTGCCAAGTCCGATTTTTGTATCAACCCATATTTCCTTGATCATTTTTCAAATTTATTGATTATAATAATGTGATACATTGATGGAAAGAGCTCTAACTTAAGGTGTTTAACATTAAAGCTAATTCATGCACACACGAAACCCACGGGGATGCCACTTTAATAGCAGGATTAATGGTTATAACACATTGGCACTTTTCAGCCGAGACTGTCCTTTTAGCGAAGGCATTTGAAAGACGAAAGTAGCCTGCCCAACCGTCAAGGGGCAGATAAATTAATGGTGACAAACATTTAGTACATTATATTTATATCATCTTAATTTGTATTAGCTTACTGGCCATCAGCACAACCGAACTAAACATTAGTAATAGCGAAAGTTCGCGGCATATTGCAGATACGAAAGCTGACTGGATAATCTTAAAGATACTATATCTCTTTCTGGCACCATGTACTTTCAACAACACAATTTCTATGAAACTTGCTTTGATTCTGAAAGCACGATTGTATTTTTGTTTCCAAACAAATACACAAGGAACAGATGTTGTTACAAATATTTCGCCAAATGTTAGAAAATAAATTTTCCATAAAAAAAGGAAGTAATGTTTCTAAACCATAGCCACATTTTCTGTCACGACTCCCGTTTCGAATGGAATCCATGTCAGCCATCTACACGTCTGTCGGGAAGTTTCGCCATATGAATGTGACACAAATGAGTTTCACAACATCAAATTAATTCAACCAAGAACACATTAACAGATATCACAACCCTATAATATATATGTTGATTGCCTGATGGGTAAAACGTTCCCCGCGACGCCTTACATGTTAAACCATAAATTCCCGTTCTTTCATATCCAGTGAGGATAAACTAACAATCAGCACGAAGAAACTCTGTTCGATTTGACACCACAAATAAACAATTTGTACAATTTTTGTACCATAAAATAATCAAATCGGACCAATAAGCCCATTAATATGGGGTTTTATCGACTTTCAAAAGAGTAAGTATTTATCTACTTTCAATAGTTTAACACGCTTTGCATTTTTGTCAGCCTAGCAAATATTCCAAAGATCGTCTCTTATAAAAAGCGTCCATACTTCCATCGCCAAAAATCGGCAGATAATAAAGAGCGTTCGCAGTTATGAACTTTTTTGATCGTTTTTGACGTATGATACGAGTGACGTGATTGAAGAGTTTTTCATTTTTTTCTTCTTTTTTTTGCCTCGGAAAATTGGCTTAGAATATTCTAAGTTATTTGGTGTAAAATCGGACTGTGGATCTTTAGTAACATTCCTACATACAAATAAAGGAGTGGGAATCAAGTGACAACTCATCATCGACTATCAGATCATTAAATGCTTAATGTGGCGTGAAACAGTCCAGAGCATTTTATAGTGCAACATAATTAAAATGAAAACTTATCAAAAGGCAGGTTTAGATTCCACTCAGTCAAACTTTGAGCTTCAACCACAGACAGACTATAGTTTTCTATATACATTTGTGCAAGATACTGATGTTTCCAGAGAGAAGAATGTACCAAGCTGATCGTGTACCAAGCTGATCATGTACCAAGCTGATCATGTACCAAGCTGATCATGTACCAAGTTGATCATGCCAAATCCAATGTATGTCACTTATTATTATGTACTGTATCTCACTGAGTTGCATGAGAGGTCAATCATAAAATCGTTGATGACGGGAGCTGCGCTGCTGCAGAATTAAATATCATGTGCCAGTGCATTCTCTTATATATGCGAGTCTCCCATATGTGTGGTGGGAACAAATTACAGATATATTCAATTTACCAAACAAGGTCCGTGCGTGCAACAGATTAATACGTTATATGCACAATAGTCATTGATGAGTAGTTTTATCCCACAGGAAATGTTCAGATAATAAGTTCAACAAACGATATCGTTTGTTGAACTTATTTTCTTAACATTTCCTCCAACAAACAGGAACACCTCTGTACTTGTATTATATGTCGTCTGTTTATACCTATACATCCCTCTAAAGCAACAATAGACCATTCCAATTTACACTTTTTTTTAACTTGTTGGGAGAATCTATTTAGTATTGAAAGGGTTAACCGTTTTCTTTAGCACAACGAAATCTGAATCGCACCATCCTACAACTGGTGTATATCATATGCTTGAGCAATAGTAAGTTTTAGGCTATGTTCTGAGTTATACCATTTATATTTCAGTTCCAATGGGATGCTCGAAGTTTGACGTGGTAGCATCTAACCATGTCATCTGTCATTAAACTTGAACTGTGATATCTTCAATAAATCCCAGCTCCCTCATTATATTATATATGGCTCAATGCTATGAACTTTAAATAACCATTCCGGGTCATACCATGCAATTTAACAACAGCCAACAGAAACGTCTGCTTTGCCATTTTTCAACACATTATAACCACAGTTGTTGGAAACTTGTGTCAAAAACCCCGAAAAAACAGATTTCCCACCCCTACTTATTACATAATTGACATAATAAGTAGGGGTGGGGATATCTATAATAAGTAGGGGTAGGTATATCTGTTTTTCGGGGTTTTTGACACAAATTTCCAACAACTGTGGTGAAACACATGTTACTATTTTCGTTAGACAGGGATACATATATGGGCATGGTCTTTGTAACCATTAATAGTATTTGTAGTTGTTGTAATCTTTATTATTGTTGTTGATGATTATGTTGTTGTTGTTGTTGTTGTTGTTGTTGTTGTTTCTGTTGTTGTTGTGGGTGTAGTTTGGGACGAGAGAACACGACTTAACCCTTCCTATACTAAAAATTCACTGACGAATAGTTCCCTTGGGAAATGTTCAGACAATAAGTTCAACAAACGACCATCGTTAGTTGAACGTATTACTGTAACATTTTCCGCCAACGAATAGGAACCTTTCTGCACTTCTATACTATTTTATATTTATGCTTTCGCGCTGTGGAACTTGAAAGGAGGACGTTTGTTGGTTGAAATCACGTCACGTGACGTCGCGCGTAGCACCCAACTTGTTTTCATATTGTATCAAACACAACTTGCAACGCGATACCAGAATATCATTCAAAACAGGCGCTAAATTATCTTTTAACATGCAATTTGAGTGTAATTTTAAGAAATTGATGTTGATTTTTTGCGTTCCGTGAAGTATGATGCTAGTTGTTCTGACATTTTGTGTGTGAAACGCGAAATGAGGGGAAAGCGTTCGCGTCCCACACAAACTATCAGACCAAGTTGTATTCGTACTGCATTGAATCAATATGCTCAAGCAAATCAACATCCGTTTCTTAATTCGTCTGTCTGTCGTCTGCTCATTTTTTTCTGAACACCCCTCCAAATGAATAATATCTGAACATTTCCCTCAAATAAATAGGATTCATTCTGCACTTTTATTTTCTGTTGTATGCTCATTTTTCATGAACACCCATCCAAATGAATAATAAACCATTCCAGCATATACTGTTATAATTTGGTGGGATAATCTATTTAGCATAGAAAGGGTTAAACAATTGATTTGCAAGGTCGGTTACAACACCGACGGTAAAATGACAAAGAGGAAGCTGGGACAATTATCGTTTCGAAGAAGTGCAAGAAACTATATAATTTATCACCACAATGTTCACTGCAGTCCATCACGTGACAACCGATGTACAATTAATGTAACATGCTCAATATATACAAATAATATATACAAAAATTACTGGAAATCATGTGGCATATCTTTGGCCAACGTTCATATACAAAACGAAATATGGCCGTCACATTCTCTTTCTCTAGAACACAGTTTCTACACGAACTACTATACGGCGGTGAATGTATGCCCGAACATCTGCCAAGTCACTGCAATCACAGACTTCTCACAACATTGCATCAGGAATGATGCCCTCATTATATCCTCAGACTCTACCTTGAGAAACAACTCAAAATTATCCACGATTGGCAGGGCGGATGCAGCCTCGGTTGCCATGGCAATTTTGTGTCAATACATATACAGTAAGTCCAACTTCTGGGTAAGTTGTGTCCTTATTTTCGTATCCATGTCTCCGCCATGCACAGTTAGCTAGTTAAAGCCTCTGGTTTATGTGACGCAGATTGTTTGTTTGTGTTTTTTTGGTTTTGGTCAAGAATTGACCAGGATAAAACTCTCAGATCTCCTTCCTCACCAAGCCGAGAATAAACAAACGATTTGTCAAATTCAACCAGCATCTTTTACCATGAAGAGTTCACACTTTGATCGTTCACAACTCGACGATTAACACTATATCACTATATACATGATATAAGTCGCCTAATGTCGGCGTATTGAGGTAAGTTTGATGAAATATACGAGCCTGTATGGAGCCCCACACAGAGAGAAACATGTCCTGTTGAGTGTCGTCTGCTTTTGTATACATGGGGCTCAATACAGGTGATACGAGCACTATAAGGAATTCACCTCATCCTCGGACTCATAATGAACACGATATAAACAATAAATACCACGAAAGTACAAAATTAACACATAACTTCGAAATAGAGTATATAATGTCGGGATTTCTTGTCAAAGTTAGAGTCGCTCCTTTTGACAAAACGTTCGCCTCCATCGATGAATGCAATGAACGTTTCCAAGTGTGGTTAGAGTCCAGTTTTGCGATTTCTCCACAGTATAATTGTTCTTGCATTGATCAAGCAACTCAATGCACACAATGTGGACGAACACAATAGTAGAATAGAACCTCAAAGAGGTCACACAAGTTTCCCATCGATCCAATTCATGGATAATGAAGGAGCAACAAGAATATTAGCTCTTCAGTAGCATTTCTAAGACGAACTGAACTCTATAGAGTCAACATTTAAAATAAAAACTGGAGTTTTGGTCCTTAGTAGGAATTAGAACATCATGTTAGAGAGTCAATGTCTTGGATTTCTTTTGAACAGATCAGCAGCGCCCTCTGCGCTCGTACTTCATGTACCTCCTCAGTCGCCTCTGCCACTCATCCTTCCATTTGATCACAATGCTTTTCCTGTTGACTATGTACCCCGGCCGACCGTCGTTGCCCCTCTTTATTTTTCCAATGATTAGATAGTCTCTGCCCAATCGAATTTTAGGACATTTACATTCCAAGTCTTTCTTTGGAATCCACATATACGTCTCTCCACGCCTGTTGTATTCTTTGTACTCAGACGATCGTTTGTAAATCGACAAAACGTTGATGGTAAATTTTATCCAGTCGTTTACCCATTCCCTGGAGACGATGTCTGCTTGTATTGCTGTGAAACAAAAATAAACAGGAATAATACATTTCGTAGATAAACACAACATTTGAGGTCTTATGAAATTGTATAAACGGTCAAAACTGGGAAAAGTTCCAACAATCGAAAAGGACACTCGTCAAGATTTCAAGGTGGAGGGGGGTTACAAAAAATACGATACAGCCCACTGGATGAAAATGTTAGTTGGAATTCAAGATGAAACTACATTAAGACTATCAACTATTTCAGAAGGAACGAAACTGCACGAAGTATATGAAAACATCGACACCAAGCGCCCTTATTAGATCATTTTAATGTCTTTTAGAGGACCGAACACTGGGTGATAAATTATGAAACAGTAGTTTTAAAGCCAGAGAAACGTGAAATGTAAGCCTGTTATTTGTGGGTATTACCCTGCCCCACAGGAACGTGAAACACCACTTTAATATGAACACGGAATACGGAATACCAATTAACAGCCACCGGAATGACTAACTATAGCAGTCAACATAAATATGCAGTAAACGCGAAAAAATAGGTTTAAACCTTTACCCAACAGAACGGCCCTGTGCCAATGCATTCTCTTATATATGCGAGTCGACCATAGGTCGCCTCGCATATATAAGAGAATGCATTGGCTTAACACATTAAAAATTATAAAATTGTTAAAGAATGTAAGAAAAAATGGTAAAAAGTGTTAAAAAAGATTTTTTTTAGGCCAATGCATTCTCTAATATATGCGAGGCGACCTATGGTCGACTCGCATATATAAGAGAATGCATTGGCACAGGGCATAACTGTAACCATCACAATGTGGTCAATGAGCCGGTTCCAATGATATCCATATTTGTATGGTTTTATTGAGACAGACCCAAGATAATTTAGGCTGTTGCAGCTTTATTTGGTCGTTTTTGGCCGGTTTGTTGGGTAAAGGGTTTTAAACCTTGTTTTATCATGAATATAGTATTAATTATAGCTATATGGCATTATATAATATATTACATATAATAGCTAGAATAGGCCAATATATAATATACATAACTTCATATTAAGTATGCGAATAAATTTCTTTATCAATGAGGTCAATATTCTAAATGGTGCAAAAATGTATCATAAGAGTTCTCTTGTTGTCAATATCGCGATTATAGTCAGACTGTGAACAGTACATATATATATAGATTGTGATCAAACACAGAAGTTGGGATTTTTTTACCCTGTGCCAATGCATTCTCTTATATATGCGAGTCGACCATAGGTCGCCTCGCATATATAAGAGAATGCATTGGCCTAACAATTTTTTACAATTTTAATAATTTGTTCTTGTATTCTTTAACAATTTTATAATTTCACCCATACAGAGCCCCAGACAAACATGAGCAGACGACACTCTTCTATGTGTTTCTTTAAAAGTGTGGGGCTCCCTGCAGGGTAATGGATGTTTTTTTTTTATTTTATGTCCTAAAAATTGTAAAAAACATTTATTTAAAAAACATGATAAAAAATTGTTAGGCCAATGCATTCTCTTATATATGCGAGGCGACCTATGGTCGACTCGCATATATAAGAGAATGCATTGGCACAGGGCATTGTCAATATCGCGATTATATTTAGTCAGACTGTGAACAGTACATATATATAGATTGTGATAAAACACAGAAGTTGGTAGTGTAAATGGCCAACACGTGGATTTAGGGTAAACAGGTGCATAACATACAGTGTACCACTTATAATTTGCACTGCATATGAAAAAAAAGTTTACAGGGATGGGATACGGCGTATGATTCAAAAAGAGGGGGTGACATGCACCCTCTTACGTTGGCCAAACACAGCCCAGCGCAATGCATGGAATCCCCCCAATTTGTTCTTCCCCATATTCACCCCTTTGGGACAAATAATTAAGATGCCACCAACAATTTCTTGTTGATTTTTCAGCGCGGAGTTAATATGAACCACGCGCCGACGAATAGCTTTGCTGTTTATTTATTATTACTAGAATACTCTGGTTTCTGCATCTGTGACGTCTGTCGCGTGGATGATGCCGCCGATCAGAAGCATTATAGCTTCATAAATGAGCGAATGGTGAGGGGAAATGCCTTTCTTTCCTGAGCCACAATCCATACGCATTTCAACAACATGTGTTACATTAAGGGTTCGCCCTGCCGTTTGTCAAATTGGTCAAATGCAAAAAATAATTCACGTTTGACAAAACATATTTTCATTTTGCAAGTCACTTTTTGTTTCCTCAAGAACGTTGAATAATAATGATCAATCAGTCAGGGGGGGGGGGGGGGGTCGGAAAAAGTTTTTTCCGACCATTTTTTTACACCCACCCCCCTTTTAACACTAAAACAGAGATTTGCGGGGGGGGGAATTCACTGTAAACAGCTGTATATGAATTTCTGTGCATACTATTTATCATGAATGTTAACATGGACATGTAAATAGGAATGAGTCATTTTGAGGTCATTCGGCCAAAAAAACATGGCTGCCAGCGGCCATCTTGGATTTCAAAATTTGCAACAAAATACAACACGATAACTGCCTGCAGTCAGTTTACCAGTTAGAATTACATTATTTCTCTCATTCAAAGTGGTTTTGAAGCCCAACTCATTGCCAAAACACTAAAAAAAAAGCAGGAATTTTTTTTGTTAGTTGCGGAAAAAATTGCTTGTTGGTGGCTTTGACCACCCACCCACCCCGGCATATGTGCCGGAATTTTGTTTCACCCCCCCCCCTGAATCAGTCCCATTAATTTCAGGAAACTCCTGCAAGAATTATATTAGTGGTGTTTTATTAGAATAAATCTGATAGTATTCGTATGCATATCGAGAGTTGTATTGTACAATTATGTATTATGTTCTCATAATATCATATAACATGCTTTATTTGAGAAATAAACCTTTGAACTTTGGGGGGATTACTAGTATATGCATGCATGTAAGGTGGTGGTGTTTACATAGATAATCCTCGTTGTTTCGATGTGCCTTCTGGTGAATCAAGTTCAAGCTACCCTTCTACAATTGTATCGTCCGGTGGTTTGTTTAATGTTCTATCATGAACCACGTGCAGTAACGAGGCGAGAATAAATAATTAATAATTAACTGCTTGCCCATCGACATCAAAAGTGGTTCAAACAGCGATTGTCGAAATAAAAGTATCAATTTTGCAGAAACATACAGCATCTGGCAACTTCTAAACGAATTTGGCAAAAATTATTTTCATTTGGCAAAATATTTGGAAAATGTTAATTTCGGGTCGGCCCTGGTTACAGTGCCCCTTCGAGTATGGATGGATTCATGCATTACACTCAGTCCAACACTGAGGATTTAAGTTACATGATCGTTGAATCATTTGAATGGTATAGGCCCATATTCTTTGATTTTCACAGAGGAAGTATTATTGACAACACGGTTGACGTAGACATACCGTAATCCATCTTGCAGAATTTTCGTTTGTTGACCCTCCGCCTTCGCTTTCTGCATTTGCCACATCGCCTATCTCGGACACTACCTGCAATGGGGCAAATACAAATATTAGAGTATATATCATCAGGACAAATGGCAGCTTTTCCAGAGAAAGGCGTCATTAAGATTCGGAATTCAAACATAACTGACAAGGGGGATCTAGATGTATGAATTACATGATTTGTTATGCATAAAGTTCCCTTTTCTACTGATATTTCTCTGCCAGTGCAGATATCATGGATGGCAACAAAACAAACAGGGGTTTGACCGTTTGCCGGACTGGTTGCCTGAACATTCCCTCCAAATGAATATTATATCTCCGAACTTTATTTACCTATTGTTTTTTTATTTCCAAAAAATCACCCATTCAAATAAATGGTGGATTGGTGTAGGTTTGTTTTATAACTGAATGTGAACAATTCATTCATAAATGCATGGAATGGGCAGTACAATATGTCTTCGGCACTACACATATTTGTTTCCCATTCTTCGTTTCCAACGCAGTGTATTAATTCCACTCATTAATACCTCACCAATTCTGCTATATGTATTTGTTTATTGCTTTGAGGGACAATAACTTATCTTTAAATCGTGGATGGCCAGTTTTGCACCGCCCCCGCACAGAGCTTCTGGGGCATTCCCCTCCTGTATTTCGCCCAAAGGGTGATATTAATATTGAAAATGTTCGTTTACACTGTGTCAATAGATTTCACCTGGGTCTCGCGATTTACCAACACGAGTAGATGTTAGCCCGAAATAACCATTGCTTTTCTATGTTATAATATTGATTCGTATCAAACCAGCCCCGAATCGCATAATATATACCAGCCCAAATACATTGACAGGGTGCCAATCACTGGTGTGACTAAAAACCGCTGGTACCAGCCCGGAGCAGCTCGGATCCGGATCAGCCCAGACCGGCCCCATGGTGTATATATAGGCGGGATGTTAGAGATCAGAACAGTGCGGATATCACGAAATCGCACACACGCACAGTTGGTGCAGCGGCCACGCAGAAGTGCCGCTATTAACCCCTAACTTGCCAGAATTTCAATATTGTGCCAGCAATAACATGACTTGCATATCATATTTATAATATTTTCCAAATATACGTGATTAAATCTTGTAAAATAGTTCATGGGCGATTTATATAGTTTTTTTTTACATGCATCTTTTCTCCATTGTACCACCTTGCTTCCGACATCACTGTGTACATCGCTGACGAAGTACACGAAGTCTGCTATCGTTGCCAAGATACATGCTTACGTCACGAAAGCTCGTTAGCAACTATATCTTGAAAAAAGAAATTTACACTTGACAAGTGATTTCCGATAACGTTGTCAGACACCATGTTATGTGTTTAAAATTAACTTTAAGACTTCTACTTGTCTCGTGTGCCAATGTCGAGAAGGGGGTGAAACATGACAACGGACGAGTGTGTAATGCCACATTATTCGGTCGTAAACCCGTGTCAGGCTGTAAGTATCGGTGCTTATCAACAGGATGGCAGAACAAGAGAATGTTAGTCTTCACCGAGACATCCTAAATGACCGAACTCAAGAGGAGTTCGTTGGAGAATACCGGCTTTATAACAAAAGAACACATCTCGGTCGCTTGTACTTTGCATATAATATAGAAGATGCGAGGTGTTGAATTCCAGGACAGTCGATGGGTGTGTTGTGCTGATTCAGTTTAGGAATAAACCGGTATTTGCACCAAAAAAAAAATTGAGAACAAAAGTAGGTCATTGATGATGATGATGATGATGATGATGATGGCTTGTTGATCTGTATAGCATTGCATGTGTATTATATTAACACATTGGTGATGTACCATATGAGGTCCATCTCGTTGATAATTTTATTAACATAGTCATGTGCATGTCTTGGTGTGTGTTCACGAATAGAGCACTTACTTGGGTTGGCTTCTGGTTCGCGAGGATTCACTCTTGTTCGCTCAGTTGTCGATTTTGGAATTTCTGAAAGGAGCGATAAACATATTGTTAGCACAATAGTTGACATTGCGAGTCCCATGCACATTTAACAGAAACAAAATAAGATTCTATAGTATTGTCCAAATTATTGTATCATTTTGTCTATCTATGTGTAGTCGTGGAGATCCCTTTTCCGTAAAATCGCTATTTCGGGAAAACACTTAATATCTATCTTCCCGAACTCGTTGTTTTGCTCGGTTTGATATATACAACTAATTTAATCAAGAATTGTAGGGAAATGCTCAGACGTCCCCACCGATGCTTCAATCCACTGCTCCTTTTACCACACACCAGATCCACGCTCTTGTCACGTCCCTGTGTGGCGACACCCGCATATATATATCTAGTCGACCCAGAATAACTGCTTGACCGCGGAGAGATCCCCCGCATCGAAAACGACCTTCTATTCAGTGCATAAAATTGCATTTACGGTCCGGAAGTTACATCTGGAGTAACGCTAACAGAAGAGTCTCGTGCAGGGAACTTAAGAGGATAACACATACTTCATTTAAAATCGTTAAAATTCACCACTTCTTCACTATCCATGGAATTCCAAAGTGTTAGATACTCGAGAGACCCATTTCCTGTTTGTTCCTCGGAGATGCGATCCGTATTTCAGTTAACCCACGGCCGGTCGTGTCTAAACCAGAGATATACATGTCTAAATGTTATATGGCTAATCCGCACCTCAGCTAAAGATTGTGTATCTGTTGCCTGAACTTTCTGTAATAGGTTTAGGGGTATAAAATATTAATTTTGAGGCAGAGAGTACTGCAGCAGGAGCTTCTGGCACTTAGTACATGTATGCTTCTGGCACTAGGTACATGTATGCGTTTCGCCAACTATTTTCTATGAACTGGGACAGAACATGTGGCAAATTTTTTTTTATATAGAATTACAGCATATATATATGAAGTCTGTCGTTGTAAAATCTTTAAAAGTGAAATATGCATATATGTTCAACGCCAGATATTTCTCTTGTGTGTTTTGTTGGTAAAAATAGTAACTGTTGAAATGCCTTGAAAATGAGTTCCATAGAAATATCATTGTCGTTGTTGTTGGGAGTGCAACTAGAAAGAGATAAATAATCTTTAACCCACGGCCGGTCATTTTCAGTTTCCAAAAGTGCCTCCTTTAGTTAGGAGCACCCAACACAGCGGGTTATATCAATATAAGACTTAGAATTTGCCATATCCAAGTTAGAAATGTGAATCGTATCACATGCATATGTTAACAAGTGAGAGATATGTTCCATAAAGCTAGCAGTTAACCCACAACCGACCGAGCCCAATTCATAGATGACTACCCCGTGCTTCAGTTAACCCACAACCGACCGTGCCCACTTCACAGATGACCATGTCTAAAAAAGGATATGACCCGTGCTTCAGTTAACACACGAACAACCATGCCCAATTCATAGATTATTACCCCATGCTTCAGTTAACCCACAACCGACCGTGCCCAATTCATAGATAATCACCTCTAAACAAGGGTGTGATCCGTGTTTCAGTTAACCCACGACCGACCATGCCCAATTCATATATAGATGACCACGTCTAAAACAGGGTGTGACAATTGTTTCAGTTAACCCACGACCGACCATGCCCGATTCATAGATGACCACGTCTAAACCAGGAATGTGACCCGTGCTTCAGCTATCCCATGACCGACCGTGCCCATTTCATAGATGACCACGTCCAAAACAGGGATGTGGCCCGTGTCCCAGTTGACCCACGACCGACCGTGCCCAATTCATAGATGACAACGCCGAAACCAGGTATCGACCGTGCCAAATTCATATATAGATCACCACGTCTAAAACAGAGTGTGGTCCGTGCTTCAGTTAACCTACGACCGACCATGCTCAATTCATAGATGGCCATGTCTAAAACAGGGTGTGACCCGTGCTTCAGCCAACCCACCACCGACCATGCCCAATTCATAGATGACCACGTCTAAAACAGGGTGGGATCCGTGCCCCAGTTGACCCACGACAGTTCGACACATTATATGCATTCTGTAACAATTTAATATGCTAATTATTATGAAAAACGTCTATTTTAAATGTTGTGTTGTCGGGGAAAATTAACCCAATTTGGAGACACCAATATACTATTCTTCTTGCGGAATGATATTGGACGCGAAGTTTTTGCTTGTCACAACGAAATAGATTAAGCCGAAAAGACCAAACACAACTAGAGGTGGGACTGTCCAAATGGGACTATAAGGATACCACCTCAGTGCAATTGGGCTACATTAAAGTGATGTGAAACACTCCGGTAGGGTGATTCAATAGAAATGGAGAATAATATTGCTCAAAGTTGTTATTTTTACGAATATTAATCCAAGTTGCCAACACACACCGTCATTCTGATATATTAATTAAATCCACCGACTCAGGCCGGCGAAATCATTTGTATTTGTTTGTCGCCAATTTTTGCGTCCCGAATCCAGATGTAAATATTTACAACTGAGCGTTGTTTTGACGATGTTTTCTATTGAGAGGTATGGTAGATTTCTTTGAAATTTTCGAATATGTTAGTAGAATTCTACATTCTCCAAGTTCGCATAACGCCAGAATACTAACTTATCAGTTTCACGAACTCGAACAAGTCCATAATATGTCTTTAAGTATAGTCATATTAACAGATTTGCTTTTCTAAAAAAAAAACCCACAAGGAATACAAGCTCGGACAGAATTATCCATGTTGCGAACAATTTGGAAAGTTGAAAAAGGGATATAACTCCACTAACAAAAAGGCGGAGGAACCTCATAATCACATTTTTACAGGTTCCCATGCATGGTACTAAATATGTGTGTCAGTTTTCTAAAAAAATTACTGAAAAATGTAGGAATACAAATTCGGACAAAAATGCGTCCACGTCAGACGGACAGACGGATGGCTAGACAGACGGACTTACTAATTCCAATAATAACCCATACAATCGATACGGGGGTATAATTATCTAACAACACGAAGCAGTAATAACCAATAATAACACGGACGTATAGGCCCATTTTCCTTACGTTTGTCATCCAGCTATCGAATAAATTTTAGTGCAAAGGTTTTAATACCCGCAAGTTGCGCAACATCTATATACATGTGTATTGTATATACGTCGACGCTGAGTCCTGATATACTATATGCGTCCTCACTCTTTTGATTGCTCCTTTTGAGTCGCCCAATATTATAGGTTGTAGTTATGAGGCACAAAGGGTAATGTTACCATGTTGATACATCCCTGACGAGAATTTGTCAATAAATTTGTAACAATATGGGGAGCCTATATATCAGCTGTTTAGTAATGTGTTGATTGGGGACATTCCGCCACATATTATATTGTAGATGAGAAGGATATGAGGCACAGAGGGTTAAGTTTCAACAGCGATACATTCCTGACGAGAATTTGTCAATGAAATTGTTACAATTTGGGGAGCCTTTCAGCTTTTGAGTGATTTGTTGATCTGGGACATTCAGAACCCTGACAAGTTAAATATCAGGACGTAACAAGGCGTCACATCCAATCGCCCGGCCATTGTGCTGAGCAAACAATCGCATTAGGTCCTGTTTCGAGTATAATGGCGTGCCTCTTGTGTTCAAATCTGAAGCGACAGTTTCCACTTTGAAACGTGTGACGATTATGCAACGAAAAGAAATAGAGAAAACAATTGCCAACACCGGGTTCACAAATCTCTGTTAAGGGATCTCAAGGCCCTCGAACTGGGTTCATGCGAAATAACACACAAGTCTGTGCAACAACTCTTATCAGCAAGTACACGAACAACTCTCATCAGCCAGTACACGAACAAACAGATTGAGTTTGTTTTATGGGTAACCAATAAGTGTAAAGGTCGAAAAGTTGGTGTCCATACGTTTAGTATGGCACGGGTTAGCAACTTGCAACTGATGAAGATCTTATTGACTTTTTTCTCTCTTCCTTCTTTGATGATCTCATTTATAAAATATAAATTTTAACTTTAGGATGTTATTAATTGAGATATTTTGGAGAGTACGTTCAAAATTATTTTCCAAATTTAGTAAAACCGCTCCGGGCCACTGCTCTCCATCCTAAATTTATGACAAATGAACGAGGAATCAGGTATATCTGCACAAAATTGGGTCACTGTCTGTCACTGTTCCCTTATTTTTTTACATCCCTATTTTCACATGCTTTGCAGATTCCCTATTCTTTCTCTTGTTATCCATACATTTGGTACCAACTTCACTTTGTGATTAAATGTATATGACTAATTGGTTTCAGGCCATTTTTCTTTCAGCTTATCCTAATTTAACATATCAAAAAGCCTTCGGGCCGTCAGCCAGCATTTCATTTTGACTTTTTACTGTCATCCCGGGATGCTAGGTGTGATTTTCGCTAACCCTACATGATGTATTACCTGTTCAGACACCCACTTACCACTTATTGGTTACCCATAAAACAAACAGATTGATTTTGTTCTTATTTTTAGTATTAACCCTTTACCCAACAGAAGGGCCCTGTGCCAATGCATTCTCTTATATATGCGAGTCGACCATAGGTCGCCTCGCATATATAAGAGAATGCATTGGCTTAACACATTAAAAATTATAAAATTGTTAAAGAATGTAAGAACAAATGGTAAAAAGTGTTAAAAAAAGATTTTTTTTAGGCCAATGCATTCTCTTATATATGCGAGGCGACCTATGGTCGACTCGCATATATAAGAGAATGCATTGGCACAGGGCATAGCTGTAACTATCACAATGTGGTCAAGGAGCCGGTTCCAATGATATCCATATTTGTATGGTTCTATTGAGACAGACCGAAGATATTTTAGGCTGTTGAAGCTTTATTTGGCCGGTTTTGGTCGGTTTGTTGGGTAAAGGGTTAATGGAGAAATATCAATAATGTATATAAGAACAATATAAGTTTATCTATTTCTCTATTTCCTCTTTAGCTCTATTTTTGCGCATTTACCCACTGAGAGTGCCTTGCGTCATCTCTATTTTTGCACATTTACCCACTGAGAGTGCCTTGCATCCAGTTAAAGAAATTCATATGGATCGTGCTTCAAACAAGAACGTGTCCAAGGAGGGAGGACCCAAATTTTGTCAGTTCGAAATGTCATGCCTGAAACAGGGGGTATATAGGAGGTTCGTAATATAGTGAAGTGATTTCCTTGTGATGATAACCCCATGGATGGTCTTTCCTCAATCTTTAACACAGACAAAGCGACCTGACTAGATTGCTGCTGGCTAACCTGATTGGAGTCTCTGGGTTTGCTTAACCCTTTCACGACAGGAGCTTCCTGAATTTTTGTGAAGACCCTGTGCCAATGCATTCTCTTATATATGCGAGTCGACCATAGGTCGCCTCGCATATATAAGAGAATGCATTGGCCTAACAAATTTTATATAATTTTTTATAATTGTTAAAGGCCCACTTAATTTTCGAATGCCCAGATAACATTATTCCATATTATATACTATTTGGAAGAGGAACCAAAAAAATATATATTCCACCAGAATACGAAGCAGGTGTGGCCTAGGACTGTCCACCAAGTGATAGAGATTCATTCCAAGACCCCCCTTGTCAACCCAGAATGCATCAGAATTCAAACTAAGAGATAGAGTTATTCCCCTTCCATTGAGTATAATAGACTTTATAGTACAGTCCGGATCAAAATTAAATACAGGACACACATTGGTACCTCGACAAAAACAACATGTTCCCAGTTTATTCGACCGGATCAGTTAATAATACAATGTTTTCGAGCTTCCTCTTTCAAATGGTATATAACATGGAATATGTTGTATATATAATGTAATCTGGTGATTCGAAAATTAAAAAATTATACAAAATTTGTAAGGAATAATGATAAACAATGATAAACATGGCGATCAAATGAAACCCAGGACAAGTATAACAGTTGAAATGAAGATAAGACGACAAGAGCCCAATAAACCAAACGAGCCAGCGTCTTACAGCTGAGGCTGATGGATGAAGGTGGTACACTCAGATGGACATAGCTCGAAACGCCAACGGAATGTTGGTGTATCGCATCCATCAACGCGTGTAAAACGGGCAATTTCCCGGATATCAATCAGTCGACACTAGGTAGTTAGCCTGTCCGCCATCCGTGTTAAATCAATTAAAAGAATTCCACCATTCTCGTCGGCCATCTATTCTGTGAATAGGGTGATAACAGAAACACAGCAAAAACCTACCATAAATTTGCTTCGTCGATAGGCGCAGAACAATCAATAAACTTAAAGGCAAGTGACGTTTGGGAGTCACATGGAATATTATAAATAAGAACCACCGTTCACCCCCCCCCCCGGTAGCTGCCCCTCATCGTGTTCCCGCGCCCACGCAGCTGCATAATATATAACTTAGAATTAAAGGTTATATGCCGTTTTAATCCGACATTTATTCGTTTCCGTTTGTCAAATCCACCAGACAATATACAGATAAACAAATGGGAGTTACCAAGATGGTAACCAGTGCTGTAGTTAAATCGACATCGATGACAGACACATCGATAACAGGAACATCTTCAATAGGTCTCTTGGTTTGTAAAAGCTATAAACACGTGCTTTGTATCTAGATAAAACACACAGAAAACCAACAGCGAAGCTGGCATGCACTCGCAGAAAATATCATGCAATATCTCACAAACATCATCGTGTTAATTCGATTAAACGGAAAACAGAAGGCGGGGGAGTTGCAAATTGCGTCATTTCATATACTGGTGTTAACCCTTTACCAACAAACCGGCCACAACCGGCCAAATAAAGCTTCAACAGCCTAAAATATCTTCGGTATGTCTCAATAGAACCATACACATATGGATATCATTGGAACCGGCTCCTTGACCACATTGTGATAGTTACAGTTATGCCCTGTGCCAATGCATTCTCTTATATATGCGAGTCGACCATATGTCGCCTCGCATATATAAGAGAATGCATTGGCCTAAAAAAAATCTTTTTTTAACACTTTTTACCATTTTTTCTTACATTCTTTAACAATTTTATAATTTTTAATGTGTTACGCCAATGCATTCTCTTATATATGCGACCTATGGTCGACTCGCATATATAAGAGAATGCATTGGCACAGGGCCCTTCTGTTGGGTAAAGGTGTTAAAATATAGTTCCCCAGAATAACAGGCTACGCTGCAGATATCACAACATAAGTGGACTGATAAAATGCTCTCGATATTACTTTTTTTTTAACAAAGACACTTAAATCTATGAGTCAGTACGTAGTGGAAATCATGCAAACAGCAGCCCGTCCTCTTCGTTTGATTTTAGGAAGTGAAATAAAAGGTTCTATGGCAAATAAATTCGGCACGTTATTATGACCGACGGGTGGTGTATGTGAGTGCGAAAGAGCTTTAGAAAAAAAACAGTTCTAATTAAAATTCGACTCTTGAACAAGCTACGCGTTATAGATTCTAAAATGATTTTACTATCATTCGCACTATTCCGCCGCTATAAATAGCTTTTTCCTGCAATCCCTGACGTCACAACGAACAAATAGTTTTACGATTGACAGATATCTCCTTCGGGTAAATTTTTCGCGAATAACAAAACCGGGTGTTAACTTTAACTGTTGTAATTCTTGGAAATACTTAATTCTATTCTCATTGCTATGTATCATCGGTCAATTATGGACTCTTTGTGAACGCTTTTAGTGTTTAATTAGTTATCGTAATATCTATAAGTTTGTAAACACTGTGTGAAATTATCAATGTGACATAATTTATTACGCTATTTTTAGCCTGTGGCAAACGACATGTCTCTTAATTATTATAAATTCCGAAAATCGGCTGATTGTCTTCACCGCTTTATCGATACATGTTGTGCAGGAAAGAATCCAGAGATAATTTGGGGACACCTGTTTTCCAGCAGAGGATACATGTATCCCCAAATAACTTAATAAGGATTCTACACCAAACCAACACAGATCTATACATATATTATAAATATGATTTAATATTTCTGATTTCAGAATTGAGCATGCAAACAAAGGCTCTATTGGAACTGCAGATTTTTTATTTACATAGGATATTGTTGAAATGCCTTGAAAAAGTGGAAAATTCAGGTTGACTCAATACGGTCCACTAGGAATTTGGGGGAATTTGGGGGCATTTGAGCTTCTCGAGTTTGGGCGCCAATACATGTAACAGATATCAAACCAGCCCTGGATATTTCCCTGATGTTGTGATTGGCCGACACCGATGTAATGCTTCTTGGAAGTAATGGAATTCCCTGCTATTTCATTTAGACTACACTCTTAAAAATATAGGTTCTTCAGAGTACCTACGTAGGTACTAAGCTTTGTCCCAGGGGGAGTACCAACTTTTTGGTACTCTGGAGTACCAAAAGTTTAGGTACTCTAGAGTACCAAAATGTTTGGTACTCTGGAGTACCAACTTCTTGGTACTCTAGAGTACCAAATTGTTGGTACTCTGGATTACCTAATAATTATTTAAGTTCTACCCGGGCATTGTGCATATAATACCCACCCCGCATTTATGTCACCCAAGCCATGACGCTCACGATATGAGGTGCCAAGAAATAGATGCTTTCATGATACGCCCTATATATTATCTGAAGTACCAAAATATCAAGACAGGTACTCTGAAGTATTTAGGTACTACGCATAGATCCAGCAATTTGATACTCCAGAGAACAAAACAGCCCTGATACCGGCAAATTTAACAATGTGACATGTTACATTCCAAATTATGCTGCCGCGTTTAAACATCCAATTAAGTACAAAACCACAAAGACTCCCTTGCATAGTGCTAAATGAAATAATCCTACAGATCTACGACCGCGAGTCGACGGGCGGCCATTTTTCACTTTAATTTAATCGTTTGCACACGGCACTCGATATTGACACACCCACGGTCTCACCCAATCAGCATGGAGCCAACGATTGGCACTCTGTGGAGTACCAACTCATGTGGTTCTATAACGCTAAAAAGGCTCTAAAGGCTTATAGTACCAAACTGTCTGGTACTATCGCGGCTTTAGGTTCCATGGGGTACCTAAATCAATTGCTTTATTTGAGAGTGTATGTAACGCGTAGCTTGTTCGAGGGTCTAATTTGTATTAGAACTGAAGAAAAACAAGTTGAAACCTGTGATTGTTTGTAGAGTTTTGAGGCCTTGAGTTTTGTAGAGTGTTGATGCCTTGTGTTTTGTAGAGTGTTGAGGCCTTGTGTGTTTTGTAGAGTGTTGAGGCCTTGTGTTTTGTAGAGTGTTGAGGCTTTGTGTTGCATCTATATGTGAATCATTGTGATTGGTACAATGCAGGTTTTGGTATTCGACGTTATGCGTGTATCCAAACAGCTTTGTGGATCGGTGTTGTTCATGGGCAACCAGTTCAATCATTGTGGGTTGGGTAGGTTATAGAGGATATCATTAACCCTTTCAGTGCCAAGTCCGAATTTTGTATCAACCCATATTTCCTTGATCATTTTTTCAAATTTATTGATTATAATAATATGATACATTGATGGAAAGAACTCTTAGAGCTCTTTCCATCAATGTATCACATTATTATAATCAATAAATTTGAAAAATGATCAAGGAAATATGGGTTGATACAAAAATCGGACTTGGCACTGAAAGGGTGAACACTTACTATTTTAACATTTTTGTTGTCGATAAAAACCGAATATTAGCTGGATATTATTAATGATATGTGATTGTTGCGCTATACCGACAGATATCAAAATATGGTACAGAACATTTGCAGAATGAGGTCCACAGAGGGTGAATTCAATGACGCCACCCCACACAGCGGGTTAGCGTCATCAAGATCATCCTCTGGGGACCTCATTGTGCATGACCTCATCTGCAGATGGTGAAGTTAGCGATGTGTAACCATTGGGCACCTCGATTATATATTGTGTCGTATGCCAATTTGGGGGTATAGGTAAACTAAACTAAAACAGAAAAAGAAACTTGCTAAAGAAGTTTCTAAAGAAACTAAAAAAAAATCCTTAATTTGACCATAAAGATACTATCCAGAGGAGATTAGGCCTAAGCAAAATGAGGTTCCCAGAAGGTGAATTTAGTGATACTAGTCCGCTGTGCGGATTAGCGTCACTAAATTCACCTTCTGGGGACCTCGTTTTTTTTTCAAATACCCGGCACCATGCATATTTCGAGGCAGAACTTATGCGATGTGTGGTTTCTGAACATGGGGACTCATAATATAGCAGCGTACAATCAAAGGGTGATGCAACACAATGGTGCTTAGAAACGAGGTAAGAGTGTTTTGTATCAAAACTCGGTACATGGATGTAAATTTGCCGCGCTATCAATATTTATGCATGCATAGAGCATGACACAATTATTCTGTGGTATTTGCTCCTTCCTATACATATATAGGGCTCGGTTAGGTTTAACACAAACTGTCGATTCTCATTATGTTACATGCGTTTAGCAAGATATAGACTGGTGTTATAGTTGAGGAACTCCTGTGTGAATATTGTCCAAAACCTTTGAGTTAATTGACTTGAACACCAGCATAAATGTTAGAGAATTTAACCCTTCCATGACTGGAGTTTCCTGAAATTTTGCGAAAACCATGTGTCAGTACAATATCTTATATATGCGAGTCTCCCATAGGGCGCCTCGCATATATAAGATAATGCATTGGCCTAACAATATTTACCTTGATCTTGTAAGCCCATGTATTCTCTTATATTCTCCCTGTGTGAGACTCGCATATATAAGAGAATGCACTGACACATGGTCTTTAATGCTGCACCAGCGCGACTCCCGCCATGAAAGGGTTAAAAACACCATGCATATTCCCAATTGTACTCGTTCAAATCAGAATCCACAGGAGCACCTTATTTATATACATTGTATCCTAATCAGTCCCTTATTCGTCATTTTCTTGTATTTTGAACCAATTTTTTTAATATATATATATTTACAGCAATGCACGATCTCAGGTAATTCGTCGCATATGAATATCTATTGATTGATAAACGTGGAATACATGTATTCTATAAGCGAGATCACAAAGTCGCCATCATACTGGATTCATCTCATATTTTTTGGTAATGATGTTTCTACACACTTTTATAATTTGTTCACATTTATCCAATATGAAGGCCATAGCTCCATTTAAAGGATTGGATGAATGAATGTCAGCTATTTTCAGGCTAATGGCTTTTATAAATACAGAGATCTTACTATATCCACGTATTAGAAGATTGTAAAACTACATGATTCAAAATACAAGCAGCGACGAGACTGAAGGGACGGTTTATTTCACATAAGACATCCATTCAAAAACGTGCACTCATGAAATCGAGAGAAAATGAAACTAACGAGTTGGATTCTCTGTGCTATTATTTGGAGGGGACCCTGTAAACAAGACGAGAAAAGACACGTAAAGAGAAGCTAGTGGAGATACATCACAGAAAAAGACATTGTAAAGGAGACAGAAGAAATATCTCACATATATAAAGACAAATCTAGAAAGACGAACACACAGTTTTGATCAACCAAAAAGAATATTATGTTATTGTAAGATACATTTATCACAAACGGCGCGCAATGAAATATATAACAGTAATGCAATTTAATGTCAAATATTCCCAATTAATTTGAGTATTAACCTTTCATGACGGGAGATTCCTGAATTTTTGCGAAAACCCTGTGGCAATGCATTCTCTTATATATGCGAGTTGACCATGGTCTCTTAGCATATATAAGAGAATGCATTGGCCTAACAAATGTTATATGATATGTTATAACTGTTTAAAAAAGTAAGAAAAAATGAATTTTTTTTAAAAAGAATGTAAGAAATAACGATAAATAAATGATAAAAATTGTTAAAGAATGTAAGAAAAATTAATAAAAAATGACAAAATTTGTTAGGCCAATGCATTCTCTTATATATGCGATATGACCTATGGTCGACTCGCATATATAAGAGAATGCATTGTCACAAAATTTTAATGTTGCGCCAGCGCAGCTCCCGTCATCAAAGGGTTAATAGAGGTATCGGTAGTTTTAGCTTTGACAATATTGTAACATTTTTGTTGCATACTTGTGCACGCACCTTAACCTCCAACAAAGGACAGCAAATTTGTTTCCGATTCGTGACTGTATATACGCAAAATCAAGGTGAGATCCAGATACACATTTAAACGTTTCTTTTCACTAAATGGATTCTCTCGTTCAGTATATATAAGTATACATACATCGTCTCCTTATATTTCCTGAACATTCCTACAGATGTATAATAGACCATTTCAATGCATATTATTTTTAACCCAAGAGAGAATCCATTTAGTGAAGAAAGGTTTAACATGTGTTCGATGCGAGAGTAAGAATCGCAAGAAGACGAGAAGGAAAGCCACCACTTATCAATGCTTTATAGTCAACTGTTGCATTCAGATAAGAGCCATATGCAGTGTGTTTGTTTTATATTCATGTATATTGTATATTCTATTTCCGTGTGTTTATTATGAAATAAGAGATATGAAAACAACCTTGTCACTATATTATTATATATTGGGCCGCTCTTGTATCGGTTTAGATGAGCGATTATCGCATGAATGCGGTTGGCGTAAGGATAATCCTCAATTCTATTAGTTTATTCTCTAAACTCAAATATAACATGAATATTGAGACAAACTCGAGTGGTGTCCTTGTAAGAACCGGCCTGGTGCGGCAACCGGGAGTGCGTTTCTGTATTTATTACAAAGCCATGCACGATATTATGAAATTACCGTTGTCGCCTTTTGCAACGTAACTTGCGAGGGTTTGTTATATCGTAACACGAATGAAGATGGCTTGCTGAAAAAGGGAAGTATGATAGATGAAGATAAACACAACTTACTTATACAAGGTGCAATAGGAGATTTGCTCTGTTGATAACCGTTGGCACATCGGTTGCAGGTTAAACCAGTCACGCCGTCCTTGCACGGGCACTGCCCCGTAGTCTGGTTACATGTTTTACCGAGCGCTCCAACCGGGTGACAGTCGCATGCTGTAAGAAATAACAAAATTCCGTCAAAAGTGTCCATTTTATCAGTACTATATTTTGGATATTTAGATTACCATTACTACCATTACTACCTTGATAATGTTGACGATATATTCAGTTTTCCATGGAGATCTCCAGTTACAATAACAGCAACAACAACAACAACATACAACATATAATTCAACACCTTTTTTGCACTGAACAAATTTTGAAAATCAAATGTGACATAAATCAGACATGCAAAAAAACTCATTTTGTCATTGAAAATTTAACATAATTATTGTTCTGTATACCTCTAAAACATCTAAAATATATTAAATAAATGGACTGGAAATTCAATAAGAAATAAGATAGTGTCTATCAAATGAATCTCGTTCAAATCATCTCATTTGATATACTAGAATCCTAAAGGTATACTCATCCGATTCGATGGTCCCCATATCATCAGATTCCAATAACAACAACAACATTTTTGGAAATGCCGCTTCAGTAATCAGAATCGATTAATTGCCCAAAAATAATGCCAACCAAAGTCAACTATAGTATACAGTTGCCCAAAACCTGTTATTTACAACATTTTGTTCAACGAAATTTGGACGCCAAAAAGTACCGACGGTGAAATATAATAGATTTAAAAAATCGATATAAAATAGTAATTTGGGAGCGTTCATTCGGATTATGCATCTTTAATAGGAAGTAACATAACATTGGGCTCAAGCCACGAGTATCTCTTTATTTATCATGTTGAAAAAAAGTTGAAACATTATTATGTGTGACATACGGCATATGGCGAACACGTTACATTATAATCTATATGAATTAGATTGCCCCTACATACGACGAAGTCAATGGGTTAAGTTCAGTGCCAAGAAACATAGATATCATACATTATAATTATTCGCACATTTCCGTATGAAACTATTCATACGTTTATAAAGAACGCAGTTTACTTTCGGAGTGAGAGGTGGCCGACTCTTTGTATTCGTAAATTCCACCATTGTGTATGAGCTTACATTATTCATTTCTCACAGAATGGGCGAGCCGATCCGTACCTAATCCTATTTAAAACTCATATGTTATGATTAGCTAGAATTATTTAAGGAAAGATAGGTATATCCCGCAGGGAGCCTCGCGCAGATAAAAGCATGTGCTGATGCTGTCGTCTGCTTGCCTCTCCGTGGGGCTCCAAACGGGCGAGACGATCCGTATCTAATCGTATATAAAACTAATATGTTATGATTAGCTAGAAATGGTTGACGAGGGTCGGGTCGAAATCATTATTGCCACTTTCCACAACTAAAGACGAAATGGCGAATTCATTTCTGAGTCAGCGACCACCCAGGGCGTGGCTATTGGCCTACATCGAGAATTCAACTTAAACTTTGACTTTATAGTGGGTTCGAATATGTAACCGATATATGAATATGAACTCAACACTAGCGGCTACTCCGAAGTGCTGTGATGGTAGTACAAAATGGCGACCACTATCAAATTCAATTCTAACTATATATCTTGATACCGTACGTGGATTCCGGTTCGTTTAAGTACACTATTACGCCCTACACGTACTAAACATATAACATGTTAGTGTTATTGCGGCTGAATGGGTCACTACCACCAAAAAAGTGCCGAAGGGTACACAGGTTTTGAAAATGTGCTGAAGGGTACACATATTTTGAAATATCATTCTAAATGACTTTAGTTTTCGTATCTGCCATGATTTCTGTTAGAGAATATTTGTTTACGTTCCAATGAACATTAAAATGAACTGAAAACAAACTGCTAATAGTCGCCAGACTTTCAGAAACACAATTTAAGTAACGGTGTTAATGCCGATCACAAACCTTTTGTACCCTTCAGCACATTTTCAAACCCTGTGTACCCTTCAGCACATGTTTTGGTGAGAGTGACTACTTCAGCGTTATGGCGTCGTTAAACGAAACAGATTAAAAAACTTTTTGAAATCGGATGCGTTTAACTGCGACAGCCGCACCCCCAGTGATATCTCATATATATTTTGAAGACCTCTGTCTGTCTGTCTGTCTGTATGTTTGTCTGTATGTTTGTCATTTATACAAATCTACGATTCTCGACCGATCGGGACCAAACTTGGTACGTGTAGGTAGTTTGACCAGGCGGTGGACGTTGTCGTATTGGCGAGCCCGTGCGGCGCCCGCTTCGCGCATGCGCAGACGATATCTCGGAAACGGGTGGAGCTATCGACTTGAAATTTGGTATGTGAATGTATCTTGCCCCGGATACGAATTTTATCGGGTCGCCGAGTCCGTGCGACGCCAACTTCGCGCATGTGTAGACGAGATCTCGGAAACGGGTGGAGCTATCGACTTGAAATTTGGTATGTGAATGTATATTGCCCCGGATACGAATTTTATCGGGTCGCCGAGCCCGTGCGACGCCAGCTTCGCGCATGCGCAGACCAGATCTCGGAAACGGGTAGAGCTATCGACTTGAAATTTGGTTTTTGAATAGCCCGGACAACGTCGGGCTCATCGGCTAGTCTATTATATATTTTGGAAGATCTGTCTGTGTGTCTGTGTGTCTGTGTGTGTGTCTGTGTGTTCGCGATGAACTCGAAAACGGCCCACCCGATTTCGATGAAACTTGGTATGTGGGGGTATTTTCGGCCGGGGACGAACATAGGCATATTAATTTGTCCGTGCGACGTCACCTTGACCTTCAAACTTTTTGAAATCGGATGCGTTTAACTGCGACAGCCGCACCCCCAGTGATATCTATTATATATTTTGGAAGATCTGTCTGTGTGTCTGTGTGTTCGCGATGGACTCGAAAACGGCCGAGCCGATTTCGATGAAACTTGGTGTGTGGGTTTTTTTTCGGCCGGGAACGGGCATAGGCCTATTAATTTGCCCGTGCGACGTGACCTTGACCTTGAAATCGGGTAATTTCAAGGTCAAACGCCCGAATATCACGGGATTTCGATGAAACTTGGTATGTGGGGGTATGTTCGACCGGGGGTTGGCATAGGCCTATTAATTTGCCCGTGCGACGTGATCTTGACCTTGAAATCGGGTCATTTCAAGGTCAAACGCCCGAATATCACGGGATTTCGATGAAACTTAGTGACTAGGGATACTTTAGTATGGAGAGTCTCATAAGCCTATTCGTTTGCCCGTGCGACGTGACATTGACCTTGAAATCGGGTCAATTCAAGGTCAAATCGCGAATTTTGATGGGATTTCGACGAAATTTGATACGTGGGGTTACTTTTGTCCACTGAGTGTTTTGGACGGGTCGAGTCGTGACCCCGACCTGACCTTGACCTTCAAAATTATCAATTCAAGGTCAAGTCGGGTAAAACCGGATGGATTTCGACGGGCACTTTTGTCCGGGCAGTGTTTTGGACTGGTCAAATCGTGACACCACTTGACCTTGACCTTCAAAATGGACAATTCAAGGTCAAAGCCCGGACGAAGTCGGGTCACCTTCTAGTCTATTATATATTTTGGAAGATCTGTGTGTCTGTCTGTCTGTGTGTTCGCGATGAACTCGAAAACGGCCCACCCGATTTCGATGAAACTTGGTATGTGGGGGTATTTTCGGCCGGGGACGAACATTGGCATATTAATTTGTCCGTGCGACGTCACATTTACCTTGAAATCGGGTCATTTCAAGGTCAAACGCCCGAATATCACGGGATTTCGATGAAACTTGGTATGTGTGGGTACTTTCTTATGGCGAGTCTCACAAGCATATTCATTTGCCCGTGCAACGTGACCTTGACCTTGAAATCGGGTAAATTCAAGGTCAAATCGCCAATTTTGATGGGATTTCGACGAAATTTGATACGTGGGGTTACTTTTGTCCACTGATTGTTTTGGACGGGTCCAATCGTGACCCCGACCAGACCTTGACCTTCAAAAATGATCAATTCAAGGTCAAATCGGGTAAAACCGGATGGATTTCGACGGGCACGTTTGTCGGGTACTTTTGTCCGGGCAGTGTTTTTGGACTGGTCAAATCGTGACCCCACTTGACCTTGACCTTCAAAATGGACAATTCAAGGTCAAAGCCCGGACGAAGTCGGGTCACCTTCTAGTATGTATATATATATATTGTTTGAAACGTTGCGCGGCTGCGACTAACCAGATAGCTCCATGTATGCATTGGTCGCATGCGTTGGTCCCATGCGTCAGCCGCAGGTCGGTGAACGCAACTTAAAAGCCCACTTAATTTTCGAATCCCCAGATCACATTATATAAAACATATTCCATATTATATACCATTTGAAAAGGGAAGCTCCAAAACATAGTATTGTCAACTGATCCGGTCGAATAAACTGGGAACATGTTGTACCGATGTGTGTTCTGTGCTTAATTTTCATCCGGACTGCACTATAAAGTCTATTATTCTCAACGGAAGGGAAATAACACTATCACTCTTGGAATTAAGCTGAGAATTAACTACCACTTGGTGGATACTCCTATGCCACATGCAGTTGTTCCGTATTCTGGTAGAATATATACAGTTTTTGTTGCTCTTCCAACTGGTATATAATATGGAATAAGTTATGTAAAATGTTATATGGGAATTCGATAATTTGAATGGGCCTTTAACAGCGGCGGATCGTCGACGTTATGCATACGTCATCGCTGTTGACAGCAGCGTCAACACGAAGTAGTTCCGGCTTGTATTCCACTTGTGGTATACTATTAGTTATCTTCGGCAACATCGGGGGTATATTGAGATTTATTACCTGGCTGTCGATTTTGAACCCCGAGGTAGAGCCGAAATGTTCAAGAAGAGACATCCAGGTATTAAATTCCCATGCATGTACCCCACGATATTGCCAGAGATAACGATTTTGTCCCCACAATAATAGCCATGACTCCTTAATTTAAGTCTATTTTGCATAGGTTCTCCCCGATGTTTCACGTTAGTCTCGTACCTGGCTCAGACACTCCGCTCACTGTTCCGTCCAACTCCACGACGTAACGCTTACAAGTCGCTACTTGTCGGAACGTTGCGCCTTAGCGTAGTGGAGGCTGAGCGCTAGGAACGAGTCCAGTTTCACGTTCTCTTATATCCCACTGTCAAGGGTGACGGTGGACATGGAGATTTAAACGAGGCGTTGTAGCCAATCAGATTGCTTGTTACAACAGGATGTGGGGACAAAATAACATGACGTATTCAATGGTTGGTATATCGTTGAATGCATATATGTCTCATGCCAACGATGCGGATTAAATATAGACATCGGCAAAGAGTTTCTTTCCTGAAATTATACCACAAAATTTTGCCATCTGTTTTGACGTAGCCTAGGACTGCACTGTGTGGTTCTTTTCGAGAGTCAGAAAGGCGTGACTTACGTATGTGTATAATAAGTCTGGATTGTTTCCTTTCTGGTCGGTATATAGTGTCCATATATCAATGCTCATGAAACTAATTACCTGTGTAATTTAAACGCAATAGGTCTGAACGAGAATTAATTTGTATTGAAGAAACGACCGCGAAGCTCGAGTGGGAACGACTTCAAAGCTGTGATCAGACCTTCGAATAATGACGCCCATACATTTCGAAAATCGTTTGATTTATTGAAAGTCACAACGCCTGGCGTACGAATCAGCTGTGTATGAAATGGGATTTCTTTTATTCGAGCGTGTTGATCGTGTTGCTGTTCGATTCACGTCTTTGACCGCGGAGAACCTCAGTCGTTTATTTTAAATTCTCGTCTAGAATTCTAGGTTTGAGTCTTTTCTTGCCCGGCCATCCATTTGTGAGCCACGACAGACAAGGGTGACATGCCAACGAACAATTTCCCATCGCCGTTATATCGGCATTTAGCTAGTCGGGAAACTCACACATGTGACATGTGACACATTCTACCAATGAGCATTCATTGCAATACAGAAATAAGGCGTGTTTAACCATTTCTATACTAGCTAGCCTAACTACTAATTGACGAGTATACAGTACCCGTATAGGAAATGTTCAGACAGGTCGTCGGTTGAACTTATTATCTGAACATTTCCCTCCAGTGAATATGAATCTTTCTGCGCTTGTGTTATCTGTTTTATGTTGGTCGTCTGCTTTTATGACCTGAACAAACCTCTAAATGAGTGATAGACCGTTCCAAATTCCAATGTATCCTTTTATAGCTGAATGGGAGAATCCATACAGTATGGGATTAGGTTTAATAAAGATTTGATTCCTCACATAAGGACGGATAACCGTTTTCGCGCACGTCAGAGCGCTTCTGGTTATCTCTGTGCAGAGTTATATACGAACTCCCCCATTCAAATATAAATGCACACACATAAATTTTGCATTACTCATTTGGTGGGACGTTCATGTAATAAAGCAGTACTGCGGATAATACAAGTGCACAATAATTCATAATGATTGGTTGGAAATGGTTAGATAATAAGTTGTTGAACTCATTGTCTGATCATTTCCTAAGAGAACAACTATACTCGTCAGTGAGTACCGGTATTTAGTATCGAAAGAGTTAAAAGCAGATGATAATATTATAAGATTTAAAGGATCCGGGCCCACTCGCCCCAGGGCCAGCTCGCCCCAGGCCGTTTTTGGGGCGAGCTGGCCCACCTTTCATGGGCGAGCTGGCCCGGGTATTACATTTGTATTAAAGTTGTAAATAAGTTAATATATATTAATATATTAATTTCTTAAGTTCAGATTATGATATATTTCAGAGTTATGTCCATCAATTTTGACATTTAGATTACTTTAGGCACGTTTGTTAGCAAAGATAATAGCCATGCAGTTTATCACACTAGTTGGTTTGAACGACGAACCGGCGAATTCATAAATAACAATAATGAACTTTTTTCACATTCTGGATATTAAAGTTTCTCTTATTCTCTGAGTTCATCTCACTATCTCTGGAGTTTGGGAAACCCTTAGAAGCCGTTATTATATCCCCATTCATATCCTATCAAAACAATAGAAGCAGGTTGTTTACACAGTAACCAATCGACTAATCACACCTCACACTTCAGAGGATGAGATGGCTTCAGTGTGATAGATAATCACTTTCATATGCCGACCACATACCGTATATAAGCAGTGTAATATTTATCTGACATCATAACCACAAATATGTTCCGTTGTATCTGCGACTATATACAACGGCAGTGGCTCGACTCAAGCACATTTTCGATCGAGGAATGGAGTATATTCCGACATGACGTTCGGACAAATAATGATCTCGAAATTCCAAATTCAATGATACACATCTTGGGTATCAGTTGACCGATTTGGGTATCACTTTGTATGGTATCAATTGACTCGGGTATCACTTGACTGTAAGCCAGAGAAAGCAAGCAAAACGACCCCAAAACGACAACTTAAATAAGACATTATCCCTTGGGGCGAGCTGACCCGGGGCGAGCTGGCTCGGGGCGAGCTGGCCCAGGTCGACTGGGGCGAGCTGGCCCTGGGGCGAGTGGGCCCGTTTCCAGATTTAAAGATGCATAATCCGAATAACCGCCCCTCAATTACTATTTATTTTGGATTCGGGAGTAAAAAAAATATTTGATTCGAGTCGAGGAACCCACCTATCTATGCTCAGAGTTATTAGATATCGATTTTTGAAATCTATTATCTTTAACCATCGAGACTTATTAGTGGCCCAGTAAAAAGTCGACGAGCCGACGGTCTCGGACCAAATTGCGGAATGAAGATGGATAACTCTAAAATCAAGAGGCTTTGTTTTGATAATAAGGCCAATTTCGTCGAACAAAATGTTGATAAATAACACGTTTCGGGCAATTTTATACTATAGTTGACAGTGGTTTTCATTATTTTTGGGCAATTAATCGATTCTGATAACTGAAGCGGCATGTTTTGTTGTTGTTGTTAGAATCTGATTATATGGGGACCATCGAAGTCTCTGGAATTGTGATTGAGACTTAATATCTAGGACGATGTGGCTACCCCCAGATGACGTAATAAATCATGATGCGAACAAATAATCAATAATAACTATCGTATGACAAAAACATAGAGATGATGCATCCTAGATTGTGATGAATCTAATTAATTATGAATATGTCACCTATATTCTGTATTATAACATTTGTGTGATTTGCTATGTATGCGAAAATTGTCAACACTTCATTTATCTCGATCTCGCAAGTTAAATATAAACAACAACAAAGCAGTGTTTGTAATTGGTATCGGCTTTTATTTATATAGACCGAAATCCACCTTGCAATGAGCTGTTGTGGCACAACCAATGAAACAGTGCCCAGTCTGAGACAAGACCAAAGGGATGGAGGGGTCACGTCAATACAGAAATGAAGTCAGAATCAGTTCCCGAGACGTAAAGCTGAAAATATATCGTCAGCTTTAAAATAGACTGAGATATACTCCGTTAGATTGCTTTTGTATCATTCGAGTACCTTCTATTTATGGGAAACACCAAACGGGGCGTGCAGTGTACCAAGTTTTTGACATGCAGAACTCGCACCGGCACCTTTGTAGAAAGTTGATTTATCATTTTCAGGTAATATCCCGACGTATCGTGCGTGTTCTAATGCCTATTTTGCAATTGGCATAATCAAATCTGACTATAGTCTTTATTATATCTAAGTATGTAGGCCAATAATGCCACTTAAATTTTGGGTGACGGATACCGACGCTGTATATACAAAGGCGACCATGGTATGTTTTTGCTGGGCTGAAATTTTGTTTTGTTTTATAACTTTCACAACCGTCAAATCAAACGTCTATATCTGGCCAACAAAACCTATATTAAAGTGATCTAATTAATGCATAGTATATAACACGTATATAAGGTGACTTATGATTTTTAAGCAGATTAATCAGTCTAAAATAATTGTTGTCTACGTTTTTTATTGTTTTATAGGTAGACTTTGTGTATTTAAGAAAACAATTCTTGCGGAAGAAATATTTTCTCGCCCCCCCCCCCCCCCCCTCCCGAGAAATATTTATACTCATATTTTAGAAATATTTTCTTATATTAAGAAATTAAGAAAATAGGCACAAAAATATTGTTCACCTTATAAATATTTTCTTAATTATTAGAAATAATATCTTGTTATAGCAATATTCCACCCCATTTGTCAGTTTGGTAGTGCTCACAAGAAAATATAATCTATGTATATTTTTCTTAGAACCAAGAATATTTTTTCTTGATTTTAGATATATTTTCTTGTTAGATAATATTTTCTTCATAAGAAAGTTCGTTTTGGCAGTGAACATATACGCATGGATACGCCGTAAAGGTATAAATGAGAAAAACTGGTTCGTTCTAACAGAGATCACCATTGGGCTGTCATCATACAATGTATAAACTAAATATATCTCAATGGCGACGTGCGAGCATGGTGTGGTGAAGACGTACAGACGTTTTTTCATCTTTGACAGTAACTAATTTAGACACCAGGCATGTATGTTGTACGAAATATTTAAATATAGGGTGTATATGTTGCTGTGTGGGGAGAGGATATACTGCAGAGGAAGCAAAACGATTAAGTGTTATACAATAAACTCTATAATTATAAACTTCGCATATCATGCATGACTTCGAGATATCGTATTGTTTCCGAGGCCTTCCCGAATGGAAGTTACATCAACAACAAACATCAACAACAAATGCTACTTTTCACATACACTTAGAAGGGACATCACACCATTGTTTCATTCTATTATCACTGGTGAACGAGAGGCCGATCACGATCGGCAGAACGTTTAACCCATGCTTTGGCGATAGCGATTAGCTATAACATTAATAATAACAAATTTATAATTATTTTGTTTTGTTAAATTGAGCAAGGAGTTGAAAATAATTTTTTTTTTTTTTTAATTTTATTTTATTTTTGGAAAAAGGGCCTTAACTCTGTAAAAACATTTTGATCAAACTCATATCCGAACTCGATCTGTATTTTGGGCTGAGAAACTCAGATACCGAATTTGGTTCCAATCAGATAATTATTTTTTTAGTTATCGTAGCATGTGTGAATTCTAAGTAAAAAAAGGGCCATAACTCCGTAAAAAAAACTCGGATCAAACCCATATTCGAACTCGCAAAGGCGCAATTCGAACAGAGCGCACACGTGGATTGCAGAGTATTTTGACACAAGACCAAATGTATATATGCTGATCCTGCATTTTGTTTTTAAAACAGGGTACAATAAACAGATAAAACATTGGTATTTAACACTTTCATGATGGGAGCTGCGCTGGTGCAGCATTAAAGATCATGTACCAGTGTATTATCTTATATATATGCGAATCACCCATATGGAGCCTCGCATATATAAGAGAATGCAATGGCTTTACAAGACCAAGGTAAATATTGTTAGGCCAATGTATTCTCTTATATATGCGGGGGTTTTCGGAAAATTTCAGGGAACCACAGTCGTGGAATTATATAAAGTTTACCTAAATTAGCTTGAACAACGAGTGCGTGCTCTTGACTTACACATTATTTATTACTCTGCATGGAATCGTAGTCGTGCACAACTAGATTTATTGTTGTGCACGTCGCATATACCGTCATGACATATACATAACACACATTAACTTATGATCAGGCAAGCAACATCAGATCCATGCATGCAAGTACATTGTTAGTAAATGATACCTACCTATTATTTTGTACCAAGAACTCAGAAACTGAAAGGTTAGTCGGATGCAAGCAAAGCATTAAACACACCGTATCATCAAGGTCCAAGATATCACACCGTATCATCAAGGTCCAAGTTAAACACACCGTATCATCGAGGTCCAAGATAACATACCGTATCACCAAGGTCCAAGATGTGCCACAACTTTACGCCAATTTAGTTCTTGCGCCCTCGGTGTGAAATTATTGTCTCGAGGAAGCGACAAATCTCAGGGACTCGCTAAAGCAGGGGCGAAAACTCTATGCTTTTATTGGATATACACAGCAAAATGAAAGCCATACAAAACTCGCCACTCCAGGTCCGTCGTATACCTTCACACGACCTGTTCATAGCAAGGCTTCACTAGATTCACTTGTTTCACTCAAGCACGGGTGCAAACTCTTATGGTGATATTATTGGGATATATATAGGAAAACGCAAGCAAAACAGGCACACACCACACCATCGGGAAGGTCCGTCGTACCTTTACACGCTTTTCGGTGAGTGATGTTTTTACTGGGGTCTCTGTAATACCCCTCACGACAGTAATGACAAAACCGGCCAGCAGTATTGTGTTTACACTTCAGGCAAACTCCGCCCCCTTTTCCACCAGACAACACGTATAGTTCCTTTTCGAATCGGCACCGCCTTGCGTGGAGATTACAGTTACAGGCTGCAAAACAAAGGTCAAGGTCAATATGAAGTAAAAATAGTGCATACCTTTGCATGCTTTTCTGTGCGTCACGACTTTGCTCTTGTCGCGGTAGTATCCCTCGTTGCAATATTGACAATTCCTTCCCCGGGTGTTGTGTCGACATTTATAACACACCCCGCCATTCTTGTAACCAGACAACCTGTAGAGCTCCATGTTGAAGCGACAGCTCTTCGCGTGAAGATTGCATTGGCAAGCTGTAATCAAGAGTGATAATGTGAAGTAAAATGCCAATAACATCGTAGCTCTGTAATCAAGAATGGAAACTTAAAGGCGAAGTGAAATGAATGACAATAACACCGCAGCTCATCTTGTGGATAATGTTTTGACATGCTGTAATCAAGAGTGATAACGTTAAGTAAAAATGTCAATAACATCGTAGCCAATCTCGTGAATAATGCTTTGATTCAAAATTCATAATTCCTACTGTCCCATGCTCTGTACGGATATGATATATTGACGATCAAGCGCCATGCCATGACTGTGGTGATCACTGTATTCAAATATTGAAGATGAAATGAGTAATCTGTTACCAAATGCGTAACTTACATCTGCATACTGATGCTTGTGCAATCAAAAGTTATTAACCCTTTACCCAACAGAACGGCCCTGTGCCAATGCATTCTCTTATATTTGCGAGTCGACCATAGGTCGCCTCGCATATATAAGAGAATGCATTGGCTTAACACATTAAAAATTATAAAATTGTTAAAGAATGTAAGAAAAAATGGTAAAAAGTGTTTAAAAAAGATTTTTTTTTAGGCCAATGCATTCTCTTATATATGCGAGGCGACCTATGGTCGACTCGCATATATAAGAGAATGCATTGGCACAGGGCATAACTGTAACTATCACAATGTGGTCAAGGAGCCGGTTCCAATGATATCCATATTTGTATGGTTCTATTGAGACAGACCGAAGATATTTTAGGCTGTTGAAGCTTTATTTGGCCGGTTTTGGCCGGTTTGTTGGGTAAAGAGTTAAAGTGCGCGAAGTCTACGATATGTTATGATATATTGACGATTATGTCATATATGTCTAGCATTTTTCCAAAATCGGAGATACTATTTTAGAGTGAACATTAGACTGGCTCCCGTCGCCCAGTAAAACAATGCTATTTCACTATACAGTGCTTACGGTCTTAGAGATTATTTGCTAGACTGGCTCTTGTCCGCAAACGTTCACGCTGACACAGTTACTCCCTTTCAAAATAAATGAACAACTTAATGCAGTTTCTAATCGCCCGAAAAGCTTAATAAACCTATCTAAAATTCTAAGGCAGAAACCACTAGCACAAGCTTACACTTCGGCCTTTTTGTGGGGATTAATTACCCATATGTCACACATCTACCCACCATTTTATATAACATGGGGTATCTGTTTCCGGCTGCACCACCACCACCACCGCGTGAATATCAATAGATTGTATAAGTCTAACAAGACAAAACAACAACCACTTGTTCCGTTTTATGGCAATGATTGATTCCACTATCCATTAATTTCCCCAAAATGACACACATTTAACTGCACCTGTTCCGACTCACCGCCAAATCTTCACAGACCAGCCGAAATTATAATTTTTTATACATTTGAAGACGAAAACACAAACCACTTGCTCAGTGATAGGCCAATAATCGCCTTACACCCGACCTGAGAGTAATATATCTCCAGATGCATAATCACACATGCTTTCATTTACAACTACGAGTGATTAAGATCGCGCAATAGACAAGCGGGTGTTACTACTCATCGGGTCAGGCTGTTATAAGTAACGATATACAAAACTCCCATATGTCTGCGTTCATTCTGCCTTTTGTAAAAAAAACATCATGCACCCTTTATCTTGGTACGGGCACGTGTGTACAGTCTCGTTGTTGTGTGGATATACGAGAAGTCATTAATTTTCTGGTCGTCACCCCAGGCGATTAACCATGCATTCCCAAACCCGACCAAATGGTCCTGCTATATCGATACATCACTGGCGATTCCGGCTGATTTAACCCTTTGAGTGCCAGGGGGCGATATCATCGGCCCTAAACCTACAAAATAAGTCTGTTAAAGAATATAAGAATAAATTATTAAAATTGTAAAAAATTGTGGAAAAAAAAAAATGTTAGGCCAATGCATTCTCTTATATATGCGAGGCGACCTATGGTCGACTCGCATATATAAGAGAATGCATTGGCACAGGGTATATGGGTTGATACAAAAATCGACCTGGCACTCAAAGGGTTAATACAGTCTAAGTTGACTAGATACCCACATGTAGACATATGGTGGGTCTGATTAGTTACGTCTAGATACCCACATGTAGATATATGGTGGGTCTGATTAGTTACGTCTAGATACCCACATGTAGACATATGGTGGGTCTGATTAGTTACGTCTAGATACCCACATGTAGACATAATGGTGGGTCTGATTAGTTACGTCTAGATACCCACATGTAGACATATGGTGGGTCTGATTAGTTACGTCTAGATACCCACATGTAGACATATGGTGGGTCTGACGTGTTACGTCTAGATACCCACATGTAGACATATGGTGGGTCTGATTAGTTACGTAAACTTTAAATTTCCCGAATAACGGGATCCCACGACAGAAACGTCAACCAGAACTATATTAGGAGCCCCAAGATAAAAGTGTCCAATCGAAACGATTAACGTAACGCGCTGTGACGTAATTGAGAGGGAAGCCTGCACGGAAATTTGATTTCGACGAGACTACGATAGACTTAGTTTGTCACTGTGACCCTGAGTGTATGTTTACACATACTGGATTTAGCCATGATGCTGGTGGGTTGGTTGATTTATCGTCATTTCAGTAGCAATTCCATATCACGACGTTGTGGGCGTTAGCGTTACGCGAATCGGGTCAACCTACATGTGCATGTATCCAAGTCTGAGTTTAGTATGTCTGTCATTTGCAGAATGAGGTACCCAGAGGGTGAGTTTAGAGACGCTATCCTCTCCAGCATCTCCAAATTCACACTCTGGGGACCTCATTCTGCATATCATGCTGTGGGAGACATAGACTCAAATTGAAGTATTGAAGTTCCCAAATTGTGAATATTGTGATGTAGACCAATTGGTAACCTCTATTTTGCGATGTGTCGTCTGCCAATTTGGGGACATAGAGACACACTATACTTGGTTGGGCACTTTCCAAAATGCGTCAGTCAATGGCAAGGGGTTGGAGCCCATGCATGACCCCTATTCCGCTGTCCCTATACCTGTATAATGCTATGTTGGTTGGTCCTGCTGATTTAGTTCAGATGTTGGTGGGGGGGGGGGGGGGGGAAGCTATACCGAAAACACAAAGTACCGTTTATTGTTCTCTAACTGTAAAGTTTGATGTCTTTAATAAATCTGAATAATTCAAGGTCGTTATATCATTTTACGTAATAACTCAACATGACACAGAAACATCCTAGCAGTATATATAACAGGGTATCATAGCAGTATATATAACAGGGTATCCTAGCAGTATATATAACAGGGTAACCTAGCAGTATATATAACAGGGTATCCTAGCAGTATATATAACAGGGTAACCTAGCAGTATATATAACAGGGTATCCTAGCAGTATATATAACAGGGTAACCTAGCAGTATATATAACAGGGTAACCTAAAATAAATTACCACATGTATTTGATTACGAAAGTTAGATAATTTCCCGAAAAACTTCTGAGGGATCTTGGGATCTCTCTCCTGAATACCCGACCTTCACTGAATACCGGAGTTTACTGGCATAGTTGGCTGCCAATCAAACACAAATTCCGTGACCAAAATGGTCATTACTTTCTCGTGCGATTACCAACTTCTGTCAACACAATGGGTTTCTGCGTATTTACGTATCAGTATCAGTATAAGGCAAAACGTTTAATAAATGTGTTTTGTACTCCGGATATTTACATGGAAATCCCAATTAAAAACTAGTCACTTCGCCCCCTCCTAGATCATGCCATGAATCTCTACCCTGACTAACGCCCGTAGAGATCATATTCCATCAGTACAAAACCTTGGAACTTTTTGAAGTTTTGACAGGGAACCTTATAAAGTCTAAAAAATAATTTTGAGTTGCGACATTCACCTACAGTGAAGTACATTATTAAGGAACAATTAACAACTAAGAAATATATTCCCCTTGTTATTTTTTCGACTTTATAAGGTTCCCTGTCAAAACTTCAAAAAGTTCCAAGGTTTTGTACTGGTGGAATAGGATAGGATAGGATAGGATAATTTTATTTACAATACACATATGGATAGTACAATAAATTAACATATAACTAGATAATAATTCAGTATATTGCTGGGGGAACATAGCCCTGCCGGGCTGTCTTCCTGATTTCTACGGGCGTTGGCCAGAGTAGAGATTCATGGCATGATCTACCCACTCATTGACTACAGGTCAGTACAGGACATACCAATATCCTAGCAATACATATAACAGAACTACTGACGAGAGATAACCCCGTCTGAACACCTATCGTCTGAACACCTATTTCTTGTGCAATAAGTATAGAGAACGCTATTGGTGTTCCGCCGCTGATGGCTGCAGTATACTCCTGGTGTGGATTTATTCCACATATTGTTTTAAGACGAACATTACAGGATATGTGATTAAAAGTGAAAGATAAGACCATCCCAAGGCCACATAAAGTGTTCGTGCGTTGGATCGCTTTAATCCACTCCATCATAAAGATATGAAATACAAAGTGAAAACACATCACGGCCTCATGAGCCGTGCGTGCAGCCAATGCGAAGGTAGTTCTCCTCCTAGTCAACCCATATACCCTGTGCCAATGCATTCTCTTATATATGCGAGTCGACCATAGGTCGCCTCGCATATATAAGAGCATGCATTGGACTAACAATTTTTTACAATTTTAATAATTTGTTCTTGTATTCTTTAACAATTTTATAATTTCACCCATTCAGAGCCCCAGACAAACATGAGCAGACGACACTCTTCTAGGTGCTTCTATATATGTGTGGGGCTCCCTGCCGGGTAATGGATGTTTTTTTATTTTATGTCCTAAAAATTGTAAGAAACATTTATTTAAAAAACATGATAAAAAATTGTTAGGCCAATGCATTCTCTTATATATGCGAGGCGACCTATATGGTCGACTCGCATATATAAGAGAATGCATTGGCACAGGGTAAAAAAGGCAGTTCTCCTCCTAGTTCTCCTCCCGATACATGAGGTTTTCTACACAATGTGAGCTCGGGCAACTTGATTCGGGTACTGAACAAATTTGTCATTAGTTTATGATGTGTCTTGACTTGAAACATATTTTATTTACATAATATACAAAAGGGATTGGGGCACAAGGGTTTCATAACTTGAATTTGCAATTGCACTGCCGACGCATAATTAAAAAGTTGTAAAACGCTTGTGCCCCAATCTCTTTTGTATACTAATATATGTTTCAAGCCAAGACACACAAGCTAGTAATTTCACCTAATGTGCACCTGATTACATAGCGAAAGATACTTAATCGTGATTCACGGTTTGATGGCGATTGATGTTCAATCGCAGTAACAGGTGCCACACGAGGTTATGATTACATTTCGAAATGAGTATCCTGAGTTAATCGGAAGGGTGACAACTCTATATAGAACGTACCGGAAGGGTGATAACTCTATATAGAACGTACCGGAAGGGTGATATCTCTATATAGAACGTACCGGAAGGGTGATAACTCTATATAGACGTACTTTGACGAAATAACGGAGATTTGCATGAGAGAATTTACAACTCCACAAGTGATCACATTTGGTCTGACAAAATCTCCTATTGGATGGGTGGAAAATTAAACGTTAAAGACCCACTTAATTTTCGAATGACCAGATTACATTATACACAACATATCCCACAATATATACCATTTGGAAGAGGAACCAAAAATATATATATTCCACATGAATAGGGAACAGCTGTGATAGAGATTCTCAGATTCATTCCAAGACTTCCCCCCTTATCAACCCAGAATGCATCATAATTCAAAGTAAGAGATAGAGTTATTCCCCTTCCATTGAGAATAATAGACTTTATAATACAGTCCGGATCACAATTAATCACAGAACACAAGTTACACAACTCAGTACCTCGACAAAAGCAATATTTTTCCAGTTTATTCGACCGGATCAGTTAACAATACAATGTTTTGGAGCTTCCTCTTTCAGATGGTATATAATATGATCTGGTGATTCGAATATTAAGTGGGCCTTTAAAGTAATGGTATCTAGAAACACTTCTTCAAACGTCTTTGTTATGTCGTCATAATCATAACCTCAATGGCACGTGCAGGGTTCGCGCTGCCACTTGCCAAATTTGCCAATGGCAAAAATAATTCACATTTGGAAAAAAAATATTTTCATTTGGCAAAAGTTTTGGCAAGTCTCTTTTCAATTCCTCAAGAAATTTGAAAAATATTGGCCGATCAATACCATTCATTTCAGGAAACTATCACAATATAATTATATTAGTGGTGTTTTATAAGGTCTAGGAGAGGTTAACACCTTTATTAAGATGCAGTTAATCTGATAGCATTAGCATTGATGGATGAGGGATTACCGGTATTTAGTGTGGTGGTGGTGTTTATATAGCTAATCCTCTTGTAATGTACACTTAAATCTGATAAAGCAACCCTTCTACAATTGTATTGTTCGGTGATTGGTTTATTGTTGTATGATAAACCACAAAATAAGACTCAATGTTGCAAAAAATGATACTATTAGGGATAGCATTTTGGCAAATTCTAAAAGAATTTGGCAAAACATATTTTCATTTGGCAAATTATTTGGCAAGAGTAAATTTTGGTCCAGCGCGGACCCTGTGCACGTGTTATGTGATGCGAATCAGCTGGACTACTGACTATATATGTGACTGTTGTATATTACACCACACTGGACTACTGACTATATATGTGATTGTTGTATATTACACCACACTGGACTACTGACTATATATGTGATTGTTGTATATTACACCACACTGGACTACTGACTATATATGTGATTGTTGTATATTACACCACACTTCCTCTGGTGGTTGGTCAACGCTAGCGCATCGAGCCATACATCAAACATGAAATCTACCTGGCATAAATCATATAAAATTAAGGCGAATAGTTCCCCCTGTTCTCCCGCAGTTATACCATAACACCTGGTATTGGCTCGGCAGTAATTAACAGTCACGAGTAATTTGTTCGCGGAGGGTGCCTTCTCATAAACCTCGTCAATCATTCGAGATGCGGAACGAAAATCGCTATAGATACTCCGACAATAACATAACAACATAACTACACTATCTGACGATTCTAGCGAGGAAGCAACACATAGACGTAGAAATGCAGTTTGTTTTGAGTGGATGACACAGGCTGAAGATGTTCGAAGAAAGAACAACGGTTTGAGTAAAACGGAATGTTTGTACACTTTCTTTGTCAAAGCCATTTAATATCTTACCATTGCAAGTGCATCATCATACGGTTGCCTATTTTGGGCCTCTTTGAGAAGCAACGACATGGGCCGAATAATTTCATTCTAAATACTCGATGAGTATCTGTCTTTTCTCAATATCAGTTCCTATCCCCATAGTGCAGAATCATGTTTGACATGGGTTTACATGAAAAGGCATGCAGATGAAAAACGAGATTTCGGCAGATAACCGCCTCTACTATATCAATGACTTGAAACGTATTTTATTTTCAAATAATACAAAAGGGATTGGGGCACAAGTTTTTTCAACTTATGAAGCCCCTCTCCCAATACAGTCGATTTAGATACAAAATGTTTACAAGATGACAGCTGAACATATTTACACATGCATGATTTTGTTATTTTATGGTGATTGACGTAGTGCCTTCCAGAGCATATAATAATTGCTATATTTGAGTTATGGCTAGTTTGGTAGCAATAACATTTGGTGGGGTTTGGGTGATTTTTGTTCGTTTTAACTAATGTTGGAGCAGGGTTTTGTGCAAAGGGGTATTTTCTTCATATATATATATATGTTAGTCAAGTGTTAGTCAGCTACTATATCAATATCACACACACTTGTCTGTTTGTCATCTTAATCTGAACGTTCCCTCCAACTGTTCTTCATATCGATCTATCTCAATACTATCTCTCAACTGTAACTCTCATAGTTTCACTCTTTACTATTCCTGAGTGGAATGGACCTACTGCATCAATAAAAATCTCCATTCGTCCCATGTTCAGCTACCGTAACCCATGCCCTGTGTTCTCTCTTTCATCAAACTCTCTGTCCTCTCTCCCTTACATCGCATATGTATATCCAGCCAATGAATCTCCAACATCAACACAACCAAGCCATCTTGCTCGCCGTTAATGGGCCTCAATTTCCTTTCACATTGTTGCGGAGATAAGCTTCATTCGAACGCGGGAACACTTTTAAAGGCTTTCTGTGATGAAATGTCAATGGGTGCGTGAACACTCGGCTTAATAGCCGTTTTACTCCACACAAATAAGTCCTATTCATGGTCTTACCGCTCAATATGATCCGATTATACCGTTCAACACTGAGGATTTCACGCTAATAGCAATGCATACAGACAATAGATATATACGACAGGTAATGGTGTTGCTGGTGGGTGGATATATATATACGACAGGTAATGGTGTTGCTGGTGGGTGGAATTATTGTCGTCGCAATACAACCCAGCCTAGCCTGTCTCTGGCTCAAAACGATACCGGTATGATAGTGCGTTCTTCAGGGTCAGCTATACTATGGTTTAACAGTCCTTGTCTACAGTTACTGCCCCTGTTATAACGGGATTATATTGGTGGTCCTGCAGAATTGGTCAACTATAGTCTATGATATACATCAAGGCACCAATCTCAGTACCAGAGCACAAGAGTCATACGTCATTTCTGACTATGTAACCGGCTGGGTAGCAGTTTACTAAAACGTTCGGTGTTCTATATTTGTGACCCGCCATATCAAATCCAGTCGTAAGTCGGGATTTGTTTTACCCTGTGCCAATGCATTCTCTTATATATGCGAGTCGACCATAGGTCGCCTCGCATATATAATAGAATGCATTGGCCTAACAATTTTTTACAATTTTAATAATTTTTTCTCGTATTCTTTAATAATTTTATAATTTCACCCATACAGAGCCCCAGACAAACATGAGCAGACGACACTCTTCTATATGCTTCTATATATGTGTGGGGCATTGCATTGGCACAGGGTAAAAAAAATCCCGACTTACGACTGGATTTGATATGGCGGATCACATTTTTCTGTGAGTTATATCAATTCATGTTGCAATTCTAAGATGCTGGTGGGTTCTGCTGAGATTACTATATATGATGCATGCTATTACTCGCCAAGTAGTTATGTTATAATACAATATGATGTTGTTTGTTTGTTGGTTATTTGTGATATATACTAAACATCGGCAAGTGGCCGTGCATAATGGGTATGATGGTCCTCCAAGCTTGGTCAACTGATCTCAATATAATGGTGTTGTTAGGTTCTGCAGATTGATTTATGTAGATAGATCGTTATTTGCACACTAATATGTACATACATATACACATACTATGACATTTTGCGTTAAGAATATGCACCGTTTTTTTTCTCAAATTGTCAATTATTTATAATTAGTAACGTGGTCATGTTCGTGTATGTTCCTGTGGGATGTTGGAGTTCAGTTATGGAATATTCATATCTTGAACAGTTGCAGATGAAAATCTACGTGTGCCTTTACTAGTATACTCCGTTAGACGACGACAACCATTCTAAGGAATATGTCGGCTGCTAAAGTGTTAGCAAGACTGACAATGAGCTAAGGTAAGAACCCCACACCTGGTTAAGTGGATGTCGGTTATTCAATTACACACCAACACAAACTCCTTGCCAAGCAGCGGGACGACACAGACCAGCGACAAGCATGGCCAAGCCTTGAAATAGTGTGTCTGTCATTTGCAGAATGAGGCCCCCAGAGGGTGAATTTAGTGATGCTACCCCGCACAGCGGGCTAGCATCACTAAATTCACCTCTGGGGACCTCATTCTGCTTAGGCCTTAGCAGAATGAGGTTCACAGAGAGTGAATTTGGTGATGCTAGCCCGCTGTGCGGGGTAGCATCACTATATTCACCCTCTGTGGACCTCATTCTGCAAATGACAGGCTCACTATTTCAAGGCTTTACCATGGCGATAAGTACGCGACTGGGAGATCATCCGACGCTCCATATATATTTGTTCGTTCTGTTCAGACCACAGTACGACCTCCTGCTCGTTGGAATGCATTTGAGGGATCCACAAAGGTACTCAGATAGTTTAACCAAAGTGTTAAACCTGTATGACGCACATTCATCACGCCTCACGATGCAGTCTTATTAAAATAGATTATTGAACAACCTACGCGTTCTACAGTCTGAAACATTTGAACATCATTCATATAGCTTCGATTTCCAGGTAATCCCTGCCTACAGTATGACGTCACCGCGCATATTTCATACCATAAATAGTTTACGATTGACAGATATCTCATTTCGGTTGCTTTTTCGCAAATAACACATTCGGTGTTAAAGACTTGTTCGAGTGCGATAAAGTTAAAAGTTAGTTCTCAGGCTCTATGCCAACCTGGGGAATGTAGCATTCTACTAACATCATTGAAAATGTCAAAGAAATTGACCATACTACTCCATAGAAAACCTCGTCTGAACTAACTTCAATTGTAAATATTTACATCTCAATTCGGGACGCAACAATCGGCGATAAACTAACGCAAACGATTTTGCCATCTAGAATCATTGCATTTAATTAATATATAATAATGACGGTGTGTCATGTCAATTTGGATTAATATTCGTAAATATAACTACTTTGAGCCAGATTATTCTCCATTTATATTTGCTCGCCCTGCTGGAGTGTTTCACATCACTTTAACTGTTGTAATTCTTGGAAATAATTATATTCTCCTTGCTAGATATTATTAGATGCTATTTATAGTGTTAATTTAGTTGTCGTAATCTCTAAATTTGCAAACACTGTTCAAATTAGCAATGTGACCGAACATATGTGACCCGCCATATCAAATCCAGTCGTAAATCGGGATTTTTTTTACCCTGTGCCAATGCATTATCTTATATATGCGAGTCGACCATAGGTCGCCTCGCATATATAAGAGAATGCATTGGCCTAAAAAAAAATTATCATTTTTTTTTAATAAATGTTTCTTACAATTTTTAGGACATAAAATAAAAAACATCCATTACCCTGCAGGGAGCCCCACACATATATAGAAGCATATAGAAGAGTGTCGTCTGCTCATGTTAGTCTGCGGCTCTGTATGGGTGAAATTATAAAATTGTTAAAGAATACAAGAACAAATTATTAAAATTGTAAAAAATTGTTAGGCCAATGCATTCTCTTATATATGCGAGGTGACCTATGGTCGACTCGCATATATAAGAGAATGCATTGGCACAGGGTAAAAAAATCCCGACTTACGACTGGATTTGATATGGCGGGTCACATATTACGCTGGTTAGCTTGGTGGCGAGGTTTACTGGAATCGTCGTCGCTGTATAGCAATTCGACCGGACAGTCGCCTGGTTCGCCTCATCGCTCTGTCGTGGAACATTGTAATTGGCTGACACTGACGTAAAATGCTTCTTGGAAGTAATTGGATTCCCTGCTATGTGTTTCACATTATGGAAGGCGTATAGCTTGTTCAATAGTTTGATTTTAATAAGACTGGCCACGACTGGAGCACGATGAATGCTTGATCATAAATGCGCCGAGTGAGGTGTTGCTTTGGCACTTTGTGTTGGTCAGCGTGTCTCATGACCTAATCCACTGGCCGGCTAAGGCGAACTTTTGGATTGGTTTTGTGTTGCAGTGATTTATAGCTACTACGTTCACTAAGCCATATCACGATGATGATCACGTCGTTGTCAGTTTTATAGAGTGTTAAAAGTCCACGTATACATGTGGAGGTCGTATGGTTTCAAATTGGACAGGGCGTATTTAATATCACTTGTAAATTACCCCAATATCATACAGCATACAAATGGCACCCACTCCTGGGGAGCAATTGGCAAACGTTCTCATATACTCGAATCGGGTTACCATATCCTTCATATGGATTGGTCTTTAGTCAGCGCTTATCGGGAAGCGAACTAGCTTAGCCATCGCTGGATGAATTATGTTAAGCGCTACGAACTTTACCGATTATGCCACCGGCGACCCCAAGAGGAAGGAAGTTTTGTCTTCCTAGAGGAAATCATGGCGCAGAACGCTTGGCGGAGGTTGACGTTCTGACTTCGTGATGGACGTGGAATAATCGGCGAGACGGAATGGTGATGGCCGGTGCCAAGTGCTAAGGGGCGAGTAATTATAAGAAAACAATGGCATCAGGCGACGAGGCCAAATTAGCGGCACACATCGCTGCCACTATGCGCACAATTTGGCGGCCGTGTTTACGCTTCGAATTCACTTAACATTGCTGCACAAACCATTTCGCACACTTGGCCCGGGCAATGAAGTTAGCTAGACAGATATTATACATTTTTCGGCCGGCTAACTTGTGCTATGAGGACCTTTTAAATCCGAAACGGTGGATATAGCTTTGTCTCGACTCACTTCATCGTTTTATTTCCCATCTGATCTCTCATTCGACCGTGATATATACATCTTAAACCTGTTCTATAAACTGCGACAAGAGTAGGCGTACACATCGCGAAAAAATGTGAGAATATGACCCAGATATGCGACACGGCAAGAACTTTTTTCTTCAGAAATGGTGACTATTTCCCACGGGCGAGCTGTAATCGACGATCTTGCATGCTTAACCAATGAAATTATGAAACTGATATCTCAAAGTTCCCAACCTGCGTTCCACCAATGTATTGTTCCGCGCCAGCTGTAGACACCCGAAACCAGGAATAACAGAAATGCATATGGTACTTCCGATATTCGGTGCTCCAACCGAGAAACATAGTCCTATATATCGTGCCTCCATGTGTATTTACTGGTGGAAAATACAAGGCTCAACACACATATATAAATATCATATATCTCTATGGAGTCTGATGGACCGATGCTTTATAAATGGAGATTGGATGCACTGCATGGTTTCGGCCAGAGAAAACAATACAAAAACCACATGACACGCACAAATGTTTATGACACAATTTTAGTTAACACGTAAGATCCATGGGTTTTGTCAACTTGGAACACTTACCAGCATAATTGGTGTTCCGTGCCAATCTATTGATTTGCGATATTTGTCATGTCAGCACAAGCTTCCGATTATCCGAATATACGAAGATCGTCAGACACACATTCATTTTCGGAACGCCTGTGCCTGTGATATTGCCATATTACTGAATGTATATAACTTGAGTACATGGTACCTTAAAGGTATCCATGCACATACGCCGGGCATTCCATTTGAGGGTTGCGTCCGCGATTAACATGCATACATACACAGAACGACACGATGGGTAAATGGGTTTGTCGATACGGCACGAGTGCTGTCGCGGAATGATAGAACGAGATGCGCTTGCGCCTCGAGTTCTATCCTTCCGCGACAGCACTCGTGCCGTATCGACAAACCCATTTACACATCGTGTCGTTCTGTGTTTATTACACGCTTCGTGTCCTAGAATCCGTGCTTTAAAAATACAGGATTAAAGGTATATTTATGCTCATGCAGGGCGTGTTTGTTATGTGTGATGATTCTTTAATTTAAATAGTTCCAGTTTCATGGTTGAGGCGAACGTCATGCATGTACGTCATTTTACGTCAACGAGATGTGTATGGAACGTACGTTCCATACGAATTTGTAAATATGGAACAGCAATAACACCGGACTTCTAGGAACAAGCGTGTAATAAATAAATTTTAAGAAAGCTGATGCCCCTTTAACCCTATACTAAATACTCATTGATGAGCAGTTCCCTCAGGAAATATGATAATATGTTCAACAAACGACCATTGTTGATTATCTGAACATTTCCAACCAATGAATATGAATCATTCTGCTTTGGTATTATCTTTTCGTGTCTAATTAAATAACAACCGAAAAAATATAAAAAGCTCAATATGGGCCTATTCCAGAATCAAATAAGTACAATATGAACCTATATATATATGTGAATATTTAACCCTTTACCCAACAGAACGGCCCTGTGCCAATGCATTCTCCTATATATGCGAGTCGACCATAGGTCGCCTCGCATATATAAGAGAATGCATTGGCTTAACACATATTAAAAATGATAAAATTGTCAAAGAATGTAGAAAAATATTATAAAAATTGTAAAAAAATGTAAGAAAAAATTCTAAAATTGTTAAAGAATGTAAGAAAAAATGGTGAAAAGTGTTAAAAAAGTTTTTTTTTTAGGCCAATACATTCTCTTATATATGCGAGGCGACCTATGGTCGACTCGCATATATAAGAGAATGCATTGGCACAGGGCATAACTGTAACCATCACAATGTGGTCAATGAACCGGTTCCAATGATATCCATATTTGTATGGTGTTATTGAGACAGACCGAAGATATTTTAGGCTGTTGAAGCTTTATTTGGGCGTTTTTGGCCGCTTTGTTGGGTAAAGGGTTAAGTCCAATATGAACTTATTTCCACGAGGATATATTGCAGCACCAAATGTACGCTCTTTATATATGTGTTTTCACTGTGCACCAGATGTACGCTCTTTATATATTCACTGTGAGCCGCGCCATCCAACGGAATAACGGGTATAAGCATCATAAATATTATTTATATTTATAAAAGAGTAGGATTTGCCTTTCAAGCGCATGCGCACAGTGTTCCAGATAGTTTTATAATTGAATGGGAGAATCCATTAAGTTTAGTATAGAAAGAGTTACGGGCGACCCCTGCGATTAACAGATATAAGGATTTAGGAAGCCAGTTAGTAACCTTGAAGTACCTGACACATCAAGCAATCGACTTGATGTAAACCATAAACCTTCAGACTCAATTAAAAGAGCCTTGCTTTCCTCGTTAGAAGCTGTCAGCAAATATTTGAAATGCGCTCGCGGCCAGGGGTTTCTGAGTAAATACGTATGGACTGTGGATAAGTGCAACAGAGACGAGAGCATACAACAGTCTGTGATAAGATGCTCGAGTTTGTGGAATGGAAAACAGAGCTGGCCCCGCCCTAATCATTCTATCGGTAATTTAGTGTCTGCACGGGCGGATTAGCGCATGTTCGACATCGAAACCTTGAACACTTCAAATGTATCTTGCAATTACCTGTATCTCAGACAATATCTCAAGCGAGTCTAAGGACGTTTGTTCTCAATCAGAAGATTGGAATATGGGGCGGCGGAGAAGAGGGTGCATGCAGAAGATTGGAATATGGGGTTGTGGAGCAGGGGTGAACACAGAGGCTCAACCCCTTGCATAACTCGGCTCACGCCTGTTCGCCTATATAATTTACATATAGGAAAAGTGCTCTTCTGTAGATGTTGCCCCTGTATCACTTAATACTCCTTCCGCCACCCATGGTTGGGAAGCATGTTATACCTCGAATCATCTCCGTAATTACAATAAACTTAAACGGGCATGCTCATTTGATCCAACACACTGTGTGTGCGTAAAGGTCGATAAATACACGACATATATTGACCAGGTCCGACCTACAAGAGTTGCATATAAAATACTCTCGACAGGTTACCGAAGTCATAGCAATAAAATCAAAAAATTTATGTGTTCTATATCAGAAATTAATGAGATAGAACATTATATAGGAACCCAATCGTTTTGGATGTTTTTGATTGTCATAATATATATTGATTATAAGAAGAGCAAATTTTGTCAAGTTTTCAACTATGGACATTCGCCCAAAAATTCAAAGAATCACACACGATAATAACCAACAATTATTAAAGAGCATTATACTAATATACGCTTGTATGGATACTCCAGCTATCCAGTATGATACCATTGCTGATGTTCTTGTGGAGTTCTTTGTGCATCATGATGTCTATAATTATATTACGAACGACATTGGTTCCAATTAGTTGTCTTATGTTATTCGCATAGCTGATACATGGAAAAATAATGGCTACGGATATTTTGATCAATTTGTATTATCGTATATTGAAAGAAAACAGTAAACAAATATAGGATCACAATACTTTAAATTGGATTAATTAAATCTAATTTAAAATGAATTCCTACTTAATTAATAAAATACTCCTCAGACACGCTTGAAAACTCATTACAACGACAAATGTATACTGAAGAATCCTTTGAACGACATTGACAAAATTCGTCAAATATAATAATCTTGTTCAAGGGCCATATATTTTATGAGATCAATACTAAAATTTCCGAAAGTAAAATAGAAAAAAGAATTATGCCTAAATCTGACAGCTGGTTGTGCGGATTATGACGATGAGCCAATTTACTTTTGATATAGTGGAATCTACCGCCCCCTGAATCCTGATTACCAGTTAGCTGAGAGGTGTGCGTGAATCCTGCGTATACCATGCAGCTAAGAAACTGTTGAATACACAAGATAGTTATTTTACACTATGCATATAAATATGACAATTTTCACACATGCAGTTGCTGAATACTAATGTCCATAAATTCGATATATCAAGAGGTGAGACTGAATTACATCAAACTTTCTTATTTGGGCGAAGAATTTATACAAATTTGAACTATTTGGATCTATAAAAGCTGCGTACATGCATTTTTGTTGAATCATGAGTAACACTTATATATATAAAAGTCTCCCGAATCCCGCGGACCAGAAAATGGGGTTGATACCCTCTTACGTCGGGGATGATACCCTCTTGCATCGGGGTTGATACCCTCTTACGTCGGGGATGATACCCTCTTACGTCGGGGTTGATACCCTCTTATGTCTATTCCAGGCCGCCATGGTAACAAAGTTACAGTTCTCCTTAGTGACCCGAGATCATCGGAAGTCAACAGATGAACGGATGATTGAGGTTGGTTCGATCAAACACACCAAACAAGCTGGATGCAGCGTCATCCGCGAATACGTGACTCTGACAAGTTGTAACGTCAGCGCCATGTTTGTTTTGGAAATCCGAGCAGATGAGAGCACTGGGTGGATTCCTTTTCATACCGGAAACATCATCCAGAACATTCGCGACATATTTCTCGTGTTTTTCTTTTGTTTTGATTCAGTTCCGACCATTCGGAGTAATATGGATGTTGTGCATGGCGTGACTGCATGAGAGAAATTAGACGTCGTTTGACTGCGCGTGCACGAGTAACATAAACCAAACATATGTATGCTATCATATTGTACATATATATACTTTACATTATTCATGGTATCAGCTGATATTCAACAATTTAGTCTGATTTAGAATCATGTGCGTACTATATTGAGCTTATATATCTCGTATACATTGCCATAATTGCATGGACCAGCGAAGATGGCGACTTCTTCCTAAAATGTGCACTTCTCCCTATTTTTTATTTTCTTCAAGTTTGTTGAACTTATTATCGGAACTTTTCCTAAGGAAACTACTCGTCGATGAGTATTTAGTAAATAAAAGGTTACATTGGGACTATTGTAACAAGCAATTTTCATCAATTTTGAATATACTAAATTACCAGTTTAATAGTACATGTACTAAATAAATATATAGGGTTGCTATTAACGTGAATGTTCAGCATTATACATTTAGAATACACATAGTTGACCATTTCTATACTAAATACTCATTGACGAGTAATTATCCTAACAAATGTTCAATTAATAATTTCAACAAACAAGGTCGTTTGTTGAACTTATTATCTAACAATTCCCAGTAATCGTTAATAGTAATCATTCAGTGTATTTGTATTATCTTTTCGTACGTCTTTCGTCAGCTCACTTTACCTGGACACCCCTCCAGACCATTGTAAATATACTTTTATAACTGTGGAATAATCCATTTATGCAAAACTGGTTAACGGATGGATAAAGTATTATTGTTTTGATTTGATTATATCGTTTGCATGGGAAATTCCCTCCCCCCTTTTAAATAGTTTAACCCTTTACCCAACAAACCGGCCAAAAACGCCCAAATAAAGCTTCAACAGCCTAAAATATCTTCGGTCTGTCTCAATAGAACCATACAAATATGGATATCATTGGAACCGGCTCCTTGACCACATTGTGATGGTTACAGTTATGCCCTGTGCCAATGCATTCTCTTATATATGCGAGTCGACCATAGGTCGCCTCGCATATATAAGAGAATGCATTGGCCTAAAAAAAATCTTTTTTTAACACTTTTCACCATTTTTTCTTACATTCTTTAACAATTTTATAATTTTTAATGTGTTAGTCCAATGCATTCTCTTATATATGCGAGGCGACCTATGGTCGACTCGCATATATAAGAGAATGCATTGGCACAGGGCCCTTCTGTTGGGTAAAGGGTTTAGACAGATATTGAGAGTTCGTGAAGCAACAACACTTTTAACAAAGGGGACGTTTTATCTGACATCTCAAACTGTAGATATGTAAGGTAAAAGGCGTACCCATGTGTTTATAATGCGGGATAATAGTGATCTGATTTCACGAGCGATATCCCATGGAAGTATATATAGGAGTTTTCAACCGCGCCTCGTGTTTTCGCATTCCTGAGTTAGCCAGGGATGTGGCGGCAGCATGGTGTATCTGAGTTAGCCAGGGATGTGGCGGCAGCATGGTGTACCTGAGTTAGCCAGGGATGTGGCGGCAGCATGGTGTATGTCAGTCTCACCACCACCTTTTGTCAAAAGTCTCATATCTTATATTTCGGTTCTCGGCATGAACATCTGGAGTTACTCGTAATAAGTATACAATGCATCACTCTTGTCGTTTTGATCTTGAAAAGTTAATTTCGCTACGATTATTGGAAACTGATGGAGTGGGGTCAAGAGTCAGGTCACAGACAGGTTGTAACAATTCAGTTCACCTGATGCATGGACTGCCCAACAGTGACTCATTATTATAGGTTACTGTTGGACAGGCTATGCCCCTGATGGCTGACAATGATAATAAGATAGAAAATGAACATAAAAACAAAATCTAACTGGGAAAAAAACATTATGAAAAAGCAATAAAGACACCACCACATGTGTATACCAAAGATGGGGAAATGGCTAATATAAGCGTCATACTTTCTGCTAAATCCCATTCTCTAAAATAATTGTCATTATATATTATACAACTCTGTTAATTTATGTGCATGATTTAGAGAAATAAATATGTTTACACCAAAAGTCTCAACAGTTGGAAATTTTGGGCCAACATATAGGTTGAGATTGTTGCGATAGTTTAATTTTTCAAACGATGTGCACATTATGTCGTTATTATATAGACCAAGATTCGAATATTTTCCAACTTACAATTTGTTATAGGTGGGAAGTGGCCAACATTTTCAATTGCCCTCAACATGGATGTTACGTTGAAATTCTCCAACAATTTGGTTTGAGGAATAGGTTGGAAAACTCCCACTCAATCCGGGTGCAAATGTGACCCGCCATATCAAATCCAGTCGTAAGTCGGGATTTTCTTACCCTGTGCCAATGCATTCTCTTATATATGCGAATCGACCATAGGTCGCCTCGCATATATAAGAGAATGCATTGGCCTAACAATTTTTTACAATTTTAATAATTTTTTCTTGTATTCTTTAACAATTTTATAATTTCACCCATACAGAGCCCCAGAAAAACATGAGCAGACGACACTCTTCTATATGCTTATATATATGTGTGGGGCTCCCTGCAGGGTAATGGATGTTTTTTATTTTATGTCCTAAAAATTGTAAGAAACATTTATTTAAAAAAAATGATAAAAAATTGTTAGGCCAATGCATTCTCTTATATATGCGAGGCGACCTATGGTCGACTCGCATATATTGTATTGTATTGTATTGTATTTATTTCAGGCAAGATATGCCCATATATAGTCATACATACAACATATAATTACAAATTAAATATAAAGAAGTTGATTCCAATGATTGAATAGATTTGACCGATAGATCAGATCTGAGTTACAAATAGCATTCAAAATACTGTTTAAAGATTTATAAATTCTCACACGAAATCCATACACACCCTTTCGAATCAGCACTGTCAGAGAACACATTCTGTCACATACAAACATCCCACTATATATAAGAGAATGCATTGGCACATCGTAAAAAAATCCCGACTTACGACTGGATTTGATATGGCGGGTCACAAATGATCTTTCCCATGCATTCAAGCGGGTGCAAATGATCTTTCCCATGCAGAGTTGGGAATTTTGGACTTCAATGGGGTGGAATGGGGATTTTAAAGTTGGGCACCCCCTAATCAATGGTCTCTTGCAATGTGACTACTGCTGTCCACATTGAATAATGTCCGAGTGATATATTCATGTGACATGCTTTGTCTTGAATGTTGGTTAGTTCTGTGTAGGCGTTGTCAAACGTTAACACCGATGATTTATACACTCCACAACACATAATCAGAACACCCTGATGAGCCTGAACATTCAGTAACCATCTACTGCTCCCCGGGGACAGGGGGAGGTACAGCCGGGAGTATGCGAGGATACCATATGGCTAGCATACTGACAAGATCTTTCACTGCTCATTATCAGGTACCCTCGTAATGCATGGGTGGTGCAAAGCAGACACAGTACGAGCGACCTTGCTCAAGGGTCACAACTTGGCGCGAGATTCAAACAGTGTACAATCCAACAATTGCACATCGCTCAAGTCGGCCAAGCCACTGCTGCGTGGAAACTCTTAACAGACCACCAGCCAGCCGCGAACTCGCCTCGCTGTGTTGACAGCAAAGACAAGTCCAACGCGCTAACCACTGGACCACGGAGCTCCACTGGACCACTGGTTCATCAGCACTGTATCTTGTTTCTGCTAATCATAACCACAACGAAGAACAGATTGGCGAAGGGGTAGGCCTAACTTGTAAGTGTTCTATACCGCTTTGAACCCGGTTGAAGAAGTGGTGAGCGGACAGCTTCCATTTGAGGGGGGAACCGGTCTATATTGAAGATGACAGGTTTAAGTGCTGCACAGCGAAACTATCGCGTGCGATGCAAAAACCTATGATTGCTATTTGATCTTCGTGTCGATCTCGGTGTCGGCGATGAATTACGAGATGTTGCGCGAACAAAAGACGGACAAGTCTGACAACAATTATTCTTCTTTGATGCTGATGGAGTCCGTAACCCATACTTGCCCACCGCGTTGTGCGGAATAATATTGGTATATATACCTTGACACAACTAACATGCTATCAAGCGAATGTCAATATGATTAACCAAGAATATCTTGGTCTGTGAAGATAAATGAAACGTGTTCTGATAGCTGAATACCTAAAATGATCTCCGGAGATGTCTTGAGGTCTTCGGACTAACTATTTGTGTACCTCTAGAGGTTATTGTTTTGACATTAGCATCAATTCAATTCAATTCTTTATTCACTCTCAATAGGTCAATAAATTTACAAGTCTGAGAGGTCACAAATAATATAACATAAACAATATATGACGATGACGGTCATTAAATGTATAAACATTACTATGTTGTATTCCTTTGTCTTAGCGCTGAACCCGTTAGTTGTTCTTTATTTCTGATAAAATCACACATTTTGTGTATTAAAACAGCGTCTTGTGTTCCCATGATGATCTTAAACTGTATCAAATTAGGGGAACTTGTTCTCAGTGAAAATACAACGTCACAATTCATGATATAGTGGTATTCGTCTCCAACTCTATCTCCGCTGCACAGGTTACATAATTGAGTGTTTCTGGATTCATTCCATGTATACCAGTCTCAATGGGTAAGTGGTGGTTTGTTTTGACGTTAGCATCGGTTTGCGTTTTTCGGGGCCACGAATTAATACATTCTTTTTATGTGATTCCTCGCTGTTTGATACTTGTCATTCCCATTGATATACATACATTTGTATATTAGCCTAATCAGCTAATAAGTAAACAAACATATGTTGAAACTATCAGCTTAACATCACAACTGAAGAACCCATATTCAAATGCAAACATGTAGACCAGATTGTGAGAATATATCGAATAATCAAATAGCCAAAGAATTGGGGGGAATTATCAAAAGTTGTTCTGGTGATTTATCGGATGTAGAGCAGGGGGGGGGGGCGATATTTTTTTACGAGACGTGAGGTAAGGGGTGGGTGGGTACCCGAGGCCGGAAACAGTTTTTGACCACTTTTTTGGCATTTTTTTCCCATTGACATATTTTCAACTGTTTTAAACATATTTGTTTATATGTTGTGGCTTGTTGCAATATGAGAAGCACTAATACATTCAATATTGATATAATTACCCCCATAAGTTGATATAAAATGGAAAAATAGTGAATATTGTGGGGGTGGGTCCCAAAATTTTCATTGATTTTTTTTGCGCGCAAATTTTTTTTATTGTGTCTGTTTCAGCTTGCTTGGCAGTTTTTATATTGAAAATTGTCTAGTTCACGGTGTAGTTCAATAAAAAAAATACTTCAGATAGCTCTAGGGTAGGGTGAACTTAATGCAGCCTGACAATATCAGCTAACAACTCATGACAGAATATTACAATAATTCTTATACTTCATGACAGTCTCTTTACTCATACAGTTAGCTGATGCATGAGTGTAATGTATGAAATAATGTATCAGAATAATGTATAGTTAATAATATATAGTAGACACAGGTAGACATACAATAGTAAATCAAGAGTACAGCCGGTATACTGTAAACAGAAGACCAAATTGGAGTTATCTTCCCTACACCAACACAATTACGTTACGCTTACTGTGACCTCGTCTCCACGGTCACGTCACTAAAGTGCACATCCGTGTATATGGATTTCGCACTAAATTGACCATCCGCGTTCAAACTCAAAGGGTTAAACATTATTTTAGGCCTAGCCAATCCTAAGTCGTAATGCAAGGTCGGGTCGGTGGTCATGCAGGCATACATAAAAGCTAATTCGTACACTGGTTCATATACACATTTTCCTTTTTGGTATTACTATAGGCTCTAGGCCTACTATAGTTGATGCTGGTTGATGTCTGAAAAAAAGTTCAATTTAATTTTGTGTAATTGTTTATTCTATTATAGGCCCTAACACTGGCCCTAGTTATTTTTTGTTGTCATTCCAGGGGATTCAACATATTTTTCATCTACTCACACAGATGAATAGGCTGGGTTATAAATTTACCAATATAATCACATCATATTCTACCTTTGTTCGATTGCTTAGAGTTCAATTTTGCACATGTTTGTAACAGGAAGTCAGCCGAGGAAGTAAGATTTAATTTGGTCTTTCAAAGAAGGGACCAATATAGAACGGTTGGTCGTTACAGAGGGGACCAATATAAAGTTTGGGGGGTTTTGGGGGGTTGGTGTCTAAAATTTTATGAAAAAAAAATGCAAGAAAGGGTGGGTGGGTGTAAAAAAAAATGGCAATGTAAAAAAAACACCCCCACGTCTCGCAACTTTTTTACGCCCCCCCCTGTGTAGAGTAGTATTCTAACGTCAGAAGCCACAGGGGCGTCGGAATCAACTTAGGGTGCCTTGACGGAAGGGCTCTTCCTATATATAGCGCCCAGTAATGATGAGCGGACTTTACTCCTGTAACGACAAGTATTGAAAATATTTCTTTTCAGAAATACAATTGGCCGTTGTGGCAACGACCATGTTCCTAAGTACAAGAGTGTCATATGCGACAGATATTCTTTGTAAACGTCAATATCGACCAACAAAGTCGGCAAAGACCAACGTACTATAATATATAGTCTAGATTACAAAATGCAGGATATGATGAAGGATGCGCATGCGTAATAAGTCCCATTTGAGGTTGCATTTTCCGCTGGGCCACCCAATATCATCATAAACACGATCGCATAATAAATCATAATGATGTGAAATACGAAACGAGGTACAGGGTAGAAATATACAACGAGCGAATTATAACTTCTGCGTTGAATAGAAGCAGTGGCGGGTGAACACATGTGGACGATATATCGCCTATAGTGTCGTTATTCAGACACCCATTTTGTTCATCCCTATCTTTTCTCGGCGTGCCCGGGTCTAAATTGCCGGTGAATATGCGGGGGTATCATCGAGAAGGCCTCGGGCCATTGTAGGAAGAACACTCGCAAGCATTCTTGTAAAATCGGCCGTAAATATTATGGAATTCAATACCGAAAGTCGTTATCAGACCCAACCAACATCATGTGTGGACAATTAACGAAGAGTTCAGTCAACTTTGGCGGGTTACGTCACGTTTCCAAATATTGTTTTTGCAACAGTAAGGGGCAGAGCCTGGTGACAGCCATCACATCATAACTGTTCCCCATGCACGTATATAAAACCGTCAGTCAAGCAAAAATGGTCAAGCCACGGCGAATTTGGCGATTGGTTCATTTGGGACAAGGAAGAGTTTAATGCCAGAAGTTCGTCGACACCTGTCTAAGTTTCTACTTAATTCATAGAAGTAAAAGTACATTTTAACAGTGACTTTCATCTCAAAGTAGATACAAATTCTTAAAGATGCACAATCCGATTAAACGCCCCTCAATTATTATTTATTTGGATTCGGGGTGTAATATTTGATTCGAGTCGAGGAACCCACCTATCAAAGCTCAGAGTTTTTAGATATAGATTTTAAAATCTATTATTTTTCACCATCGAGAGTTATTCGTGGTCCAGAAATAAGAGCTGACGGTCTCGGACCAAATTGCTGCTAAATAACTCTAAAATCAAGCGGCTTTGTGTTGATAATATAAGGCTAAATTTCGCCGAACAACATGTTGATAAATAACACGTTTCGGGCAATTGTATACTATAGTTGACTGTGGTTAGCATTTTTGTGGGCAATTAATTGGTTCTGATAGCTGAAGCGGCATTTTTTAAATGTTGTTGTTGTTGGAATCTGATTATATGGGGACCATCGAACCGGATTGAGTACCTTTAATCAATGAACACTGCTATATACGCTGTCGTCCACCATTGTTGTGATTCTTCTCTCTGTTTATTGGTCATGCGCATTCAATGAGTCTTGTTCCAAGTACAAACCTACGGAAGTCTCAAAACGTGGTAATCTGACCTTCTTTGCGTCAGTCAAGCGCAATGGACTGGGGTCCATGCACCCCCCTGCTCAGTCACTTTGCCTGTAAACGTTGAAAATAGCCAAATGCAACTCATAAGAAAAGTTGGAAATGAGGTCGCTAGTTTACTAATCCTTTTACAACATGACGTGAGTAAATGTCGTCTGCTCTCCTATTGATTCCGTGTCTGTCACGATCGTGTGTCAGAACTCGATAAATCTGCCAAAAGTAAACCTCTCCCGACCTAATCTGAAAACCAATAATCTAGTTATCACCTGTATGGAACCCCTTCAACACCACGAGTGCCAGAGAAAACACAATCAGAAGGACATAGTTCTATCGATGCGAGGTTCCCAATAGGTTACCGATGGGGCTAATATGAAAACCAATAATCTTGTTGCGGTCAATTTTACGCCCATTTAAACAAGTTGTTGCTGTTTCAGTCGCCCGATTAATTTAATTTGCCCTCGAGCTGTGTCGTTTAATAAACGAATCAAATTCGTGAAGGTTCGTCACCGCACAGCTTTCTTTTGCCTCGGTCTCAAGAAATGACTCAGATGCTGCATTTCACATTTCCATTAAATTTACCTCCCTCTCCGAACCGAATCATACACGGTCGGTACCCTCCGATTGAAGTACTTTAACAACAATAGATGGCAGAATGTCACATGACCCACAGAACTATCAGCCTTGATACCGAGTGTATGCCTGATTTGAGATATACCTGATGCCGTCGATTGCTAAGTGTAACATGTCTGGACAAATACATTCTAGATTGTAGCCCTTGTGTGCTAAGAATCTTTGTTTTTTTCTTATTTGTTTTTTGTTGAGAAATGAATAAGAAAGAGGAAATATACAGTGCCCCCACACTGCCCCGGACTACTCACTTTCGTGCGACTTCTGTGTTATTTTTAGTCAGATTTTGTGTTATATTTTGCTTATAGTTATAACAATTACATATAATATATGATATATCTTTGGATTTGATGATTCCCTATTGATCAAACAATGTTTAGCTTATTGGTTCGACGATGTTCGGGTGTTGTACAACGCTTAAATTGACTTGTGTGCTAGATTGTTAAACTATGATGTGTGCTAAGAATGCACAAGGGTGCAAGGCCGTATAAGGGAGCTAGTTTATTTATAATTTTGCCTAATAAGCGTCTCATTCAACGTGTGGTGTCCAGATGTTCGATTAAACAACCCGACAAGAAACACTATAGTCCCATTAATAGTCGAAACACGCAATAACGCTACGACGTAACAAAGCGGGACCACCCGAGACGAGGGACACACACCATAAAGCTGTGAAGTTTGTTGTGCTTTAATAGCCGCCCGTGTTCACGTATTGGGCGTTTATCGAACTCAGTTCATGAAAATCATCATATAATGAAGGTAATGATGATACAATTTCCTCATAAAAGTCTTCATATTTTCAATCACTAAAACAGTGTTTTGTGTATATTATATACGTCATGTGTCAAATATTCAACTGGTATTTGCATGCAGGGACCAGAGTATAGATGGGGCATTGGGCGAGATCTTCTCCCCACAATGTGGCACTTCTCCCAAATTTTGCCCCAGGGAGAAGTGACCTTTCTCTCATAATTATACACAGTATACATATGTTCCAACAGCATATTTAAAATATATTTATTCTGATTATATAACAGTGTCCTTTCGCATTATAATCGCATTACAATGGTTTTATAAATGGGCTCATGTGTTGTATAATACTCATTGGATCATAGCATGGTAGAAAGGTGATGTTGAGGTGTAAATTGAGCTTCAGACATTGTCAGAAACTGTTCTCCCTGATAACCAAACAGGGAGAAGTGTCTTCTCCCAATTTGAAACCTCTAGGTTGATCCCATTCTGGTAGGATTCGACTGGAACAGCGTAAAAACAGCATCCGTATAGTATATAGAAGAACCAAATTAAAAAATTGTTACCGTACATTCTGTGAAGTATTTTCACTCACATAACTACTGCATACCAAACATACAAATGCTGCATGCGATGTGTATATACTAAGGCACATGTATGAGAAACAGTGATTCCGATGTATATATACTAAGGCACATGTATGATAAACAGTGATTCCGATGTATATATACTAAGGCACATGTATGAGAAACAGTGATTCCCATCATAAGTGGGAAAGGGTATACACAGAGTTTATAAATTATACCGTGGGGGAGAATGTAAATATACCTACAGAGCCTTTGACAGCAGAGAGAATGCATGTGTATATGCAGTTTTGATCATCCACGAACATTGGTTTTTACATCGTGTATACCGGAACATTCCTACCTTACCAAGTTGTGTACCCATCACCACATTCTACTAACACATGGGCAGAATGTCGGAATTATCAGGCCGAATATAATCAGATAGTATTCTTTAACGAGCAAAACAAATTTCAATGAGAATTTTGATGGATGGTGTGGGAGGTTGCTAACAATGCGATGCAACTTTTCGTATCCTTATTATCTTATGCTTAGTTGGACGGCTTCCAAGCACATTAACCCATGCACCACTGATGTAATCTCCAATGCAGTTCTACAAGACTGTGTACTGTAGAATAGAACACATGTATACATCGGCTATAAGAGTCTCTTATAATAGACACATGTCGCATGCATAATGAACTATTACTGATAATAATTTCGAATAGGGTACTACGTCACAAGAATATGTGTTCTTTCTAGCAGTTGTCGATAGTTTTGCCCTATCCGTATTGTTGCGACTACGGTTTCTGGTTTTCAACAAAACTCACAAATACATCATAACAATAAGTTCGAGATCGTTTCTCTGGTCATCAATGTGGTAGTTCACGCTAAGATTATGTCATTAACGCTGATTGGGTCAATGTCACAAGGCATCGATCACATTCGTAGCCAGCTTTTTAAAACGATCACAATTGTAGCCAGCTTTTCATATTCATACGAGCCTCAATGAACAAGATTTTGTTCTGAGTTGTTGGATGAAAAACAATTTGACTTTTAATTTGATATTAGTACGGTACATCTTATAAACTGAGGTTTCCGGTTAATGTCGTTAGAATGATCGAATTATATTCCAATATAAGTTGATAAACGAAGTCAGTTTTGGAGCATGACGTCAACAATTTAGCCACGAACGTGATGACATCATATTTCGCGCCATATAAAGCATGGAATTAGAAAAGCTGGCTACGAATGTGATCGCCGCTGAAAAGCTGGTTACATTTGTGATCGATTTGCAGACGAGGTCCTATATGGTACAACGGAAACTAGCCATACATGGTCAACATCGATAATGACACAGAGCATAACAGTGTATGATAATGACACATATAACAGTTTGTGATAATGAATTATTGTGGTCTACTCCTATAACTCTCAGATTCATTGCATAATCTTCGTGACACGCTATTACCATTTCGATACTAAATACTCGTTGATGAGTAGTTCCCCCGGGAAATGTTCTAATAATAAGAGTTTATTATCTAGACATTTCCCACCAATGTATAACAATTCTTCTGTGCTTGTATTATCATACTGTCTGGATGTCGTCTACTCATGTCCTTAACATCCCCCAAATGAATAATAAACCGTTCCAATGTATACCTTTATAATTGAGTATAGGAGATTCATTTATTATATATATATATATATATACATACAGAAAAGGATAAATGAATTGGAATTGTAACCGAATTATGGGGTCGCGAATACGTGGAATGTCGTCCGCATGTTTACATCGGTATTTTACATTTAAATTAATAGCATATATATTTATGATAGATGAAATCTGCTCATCATATGCAGCGGCATATTCCCTTATTGTCCTTCACTGCGGGACTGCTGTCGTGGGCAAAACGAGGCGGGGTAATATCAAAATGCGAATCGGAATATTTAAGCGGGCACCAGTTGGGTGTCTTACCGGCGGACTGGTTAGAACAAACGGCTGTTTGATATGCCGTCCTGGAATCTGTCGCGAATGAAATTTGTATCTATTAAATGCAAATTATCTTACTATTAAACGCATGAAATGTGAGACGAAGTAGCGCGGTATGTGTGAAAAGAACGAATTTATTTTGGTGGTGAGCGACCCATTTAGAAATTGGTGAAATTGCATCAGTTGATTCTTTGGTAATAATTATCCAAATAACCATATTAATTTTGGCGCTTTTTCATATATTCATGAGACTGTGGTGTAAATAAAGACCCCGAAAGCGACAAATTGTGAACAAATAAGGCAGTCACGACCCGTGAAGTTTTCTGTTGATACTGTCCATTAAGCACATGAACACTAAAAAAAAGCTTCTTTCGTGTGTGGGATTTTTCAGAAAGTTTGTGGGGACCATAATCTATGCGACAACACGAGATTGCAACATTTATGAAACGTTTGAAAGGTGATTTATTTTAATTCTTATTTACCCCTTTATTTACCCCTTTATTTACCCCTTTATTTACTAAATAGTTATTGACGAGTAGTTCACGTTTGAAATGTTCAGATAATAAGTTCGACAGGGGCCTTATGGACAAATGGAGCCAAATATCGAGAACAAATATTGGGTTACAATTTATAATTAACAGAGACCTTCCAAACCCATTTATGAATACACAGTCAAAAAATATGGGGTCGTCCCGTTTTGCATACACCTATTGTTTTCGGAAGGTTATGGTAAAGGTGTGAATAATTCTCGTAATGACTACTTAGGCCTTTCCTAGTTGGTTTGATTGGATTCGGTTTTTTTCTGCCCTTTTTATTATGAGAAAGAACCGAGGTTTGGGTTGAATTTATGACTGTTTATTAGTTATGGATAATATATATGGATAAGACTAACTAACCCAAAAATATATGTGGTAAATGTTGCATATAGAGAATAGAGCTATACGGGAGAATCAAGCCTGCAAATAGCGTGTCTGTCATTTGCAGAATGAGGTCCCCAGAGTGTGAATTTAGTGATGCTATCCCGCACAGCGGGCTAGCATCACCAAATTCACCATCTGGAGACCTCATTCTGCTTAGGCTTCATCTTCTGGCAATTATCTATAGTATCAAATTAAGATTGTTATTAGTTACATTTCCCTCCCAGGAAGTTTCTATATCCCCAAATTTGCAGAAGATAAAATTCATAATTGAGGTGCCCAATGTGTGAACATCACCAACTTCAACTGGGTAACTTCAATCTGATCCTGGGTCTGCCATATCAGTTGAGGGCCTAAGCAGAATGAGATCCACAGAGGGTGAATTTAGTGACGCTAGCGGGATAGCGTTACTAAATTCACTCTCTGGGGACCTCATTCTGCAAATGACAGACACGCTATTTGCAGGCTTGGGGAGAATATAGTTCTTCTGGTCACATAACATAGTTAGCATATATTCGCTGTGTATACGGTGATATATATTCAAGGCTATACCTATTTGATTATACTGAAGAAGTCTCCCAGACACTATCAAGCTTGCAGTCGACCAACATAGTAACATTAAAAATTTTCTATTTGTTGGGATAGTCAGGTAATTACTTCAAAAGCAAAGCATGCACAGGGACGAAACAGTGATGAATCGAGTAACTATACCCATCCTATGGAATTCAGATGGGTTAAAGATACCCCCCCCCCCCGCATTACTGAATATCTTAATATGTCTGTCGTGTTAAAGGATATGGTATATTGGCCTGTTGTCAAATCACAATGCTTTATGTGTGAACTGAGAGCGAATTCCTTATTTACACAGCGCCTCTAGCATTGTTTAGTATATATTCTCCTAATCTAAATAAGTTCTATTTATCGCCACAAACAATGCTATCTGTGTCGAGTGTGCCCTGAGTTCGTCTATTACCTTCATATATCGGGTATATATTTGTCAACCAGCTCGAGGAACGATCGAAACCTGCTTTGTTAAATATGCGACCTCGATTGATCATCATACGGAAGAGATTCGCGTCCAATAACGCGGGATAACGCGAGAACTGCCAGATAACAATTGAAAGTTTCCATCCCGTCGTTTCTTTCTAATGTCAGCTAATTGATCGGTGCTTCTGATTGTTATGAAGAACCTGTTTTTTCAAAGAGATCTCGGGTGATGCATTTTAAAAGTTCATGAAGATCCGGATATTCCCAATGTAATCTCCGGTGGGTGTTGAGTATATACTAAGGTTATGTCTTAAATCGTTATATATGACATTGGTCAGTGGTTAACCCTTTACCCAACAAAACGGCCAAAACCCGCCAAATAAAGCTTCAACAGCCTAAAATATCTTCGGTCTGTCTCAATAGAACCATACAAATATGGATATCATTGGAACCGGCTCCTTGACCACATTGTGATAGTTACAGTTATGCCCTGTGCCAATGCATTCTCTTATATATGCGAGTCGACCATAGGTCGCCTCGCATATATAAGAGAATGCATTGGCCTAAAAAAAACACTTTTTACCATTTTTTCTTACATTCTTTAACAATTTTATAATTTTTAATGTGTTAAGCCAATGCATTCTCTTATATATGCGAGGCGACCTATGGTCGACTCGCATATATAAGAGAATGCATTGGCACAGGGCCGTTCTGTTGGGTAAAGGGTTAAATCGTTATATATGACATTGGTCAGTGGTTAACCATTTCATAACAGGATACTTGTTATGGATAGTTACTTAGTTGGGATATTCAAATAATTTTTTTACAAAAAGATTAAAACGAATCCAAGGCTGTTGGGTTGCCGGTATTTTACATTTTTTTTTAAATGAAGGTTAATGTAAATACTAGTAAATCCTTTCGTTACTAAATGTTCACTGCCGAGTAATTTCCTTTGCATGGAAATGTTCAGATAATAAGTTCAACAAACAATCTTATTGAACTTATTATCTGAACATCTTCCACCAAATATGTTAAATACCTTTGCACCTGTATTAGCTTTTAATCTGTCTGCTTGTATTACCTGAACAGCCCTCCAAATTAATTATAGACCATTCCAATGTATACTTTTCTAACTGGGCGGGATAATCCATTTAGTAAAGAAAGGGTTAATAAAGCAATGCACCAAGTTCCACAAAAATGACAACGTTTTTTAAAGTAATGTTTACGATTCACTAACAAAGTAAAACAACGGTATTCTGGTATCCCATATCAGAGATCATAACAAAACGTTAACTGAACACACAGTCACATAATCATAATAGACACCACTAATTGCGTAGCTCATTCCTGAAGGTAATGCCTGTTTCTTGTATCATATTATCCCGCCTGAATCAATGAGCCAATACATTTGATGTGTGTAGTATACATATATAGCACGTGAGATAACTTTTGTATATTTTATTATCTAATAAAATATGGATACAATGTTCCCACACCCCTTTGGTCGAACGATTAAGTATTTGGACAGTTATTTCGTTCGTCTGTCTATAGCTTACTATATAGCCAAATATAACCTACCCATTCCAATATAGTATCAGAGATATCAGAAGATCTCTGGCAATATGTAGAAAAAGTTGAAGACTCGGGAAGAAAGAACCAACGAATGAAACTGTATTATTCATTGGCGTGTTTGTCGGTTTTATCATTTTGAATATGTTCATCTGAGGTCTTCATTGGAGATTACCCACCCGAGACAAAAATAATTCCTTGCTGGCTAATTTAGAATGTGTTCATCTGAGGTCCTCATTGAAGTTTACCCACCCTAGACAATAATAATTATAGTTCCTTGCTGGCTAACAATGAACGAAAGCAAAACATCCGATCGAAAGTTTTCGTTGTTCGGTGTCCACACGTCCTGCTAAGAGTCATGCACCCCATAATTTCACATCGCAATAAACGTGTAACGATGAGTGTGAAGCGATCACCTACGCGCCCAGCCCTATCATTTATACAGATTAACTGCATTAGGCCATTCAGTTCGCAAATTTGTTTTTGAAGGGGTGATAAAATTCAATTAATTCCAACCACGAATCAGATCAAATTTTGTCATTGTTGAACAAATGATATTTAAGTCAACGCCGATAGGAAACGAAATACCCTATTGAATGGTAACTCCTGGGCCAAGTGCGTCTTTATGCCGGGTTTCCGTTGGTGTACAGTGGGAGATTCTTTATGCCTAAGATTACTATTTACTCTGTTTGAATGACGCTCTATTGACGCCACGAATGAGCTTGTTAGTTCTCTAGTTTGGTTTATTGGCCAGGTATGAAAGTCCTAAGTATGGCTTTAACAAATACCGCCCAACCTGCATGTATCAAACTATGAAGCGATCTCATGGCAGATATTTGCGATAAATTACCAATTATAGTGACACCAATGTCAACATAGTAGAATCCTATTAAACTGATTTACCTGTCGCGTGGGGTCACACAATACGGGTACGTTTATACGCTCGCAAATTTGTGACCCGCCATATCAAATCCAGTCGTAAGTCGGGATTTTTTTTTACCCTGTGCCAATGCATTCTCTTATATATGCGAGTCGACCATAGGTCGCCTCGCATATATAAGAGAATGCATTGGCCTAACAATTTTTTACAATTTTAATAATTTTTTCTTGTATTCTTTAACAATTTTATAATTTCACCCATACAGAGCCCCAGACAAACATGAGCAGACGACACTCTTCTATATGCTTCTATATATGTGTGGGGCTCCCGGCAGGGTAATGGATGTTTTTTATTTTATATGTCCTAAAAAATGTAAGAAACATTTATTTTAAAAAAATGATAAAAAATTGTTAGGCCAATGCATTCCCTTATATATGCGAGGCGACCTATGGTCGACTCGCATATATAAGAGAATGCATTGGCACAGGGTAAAACAAATCCCGACTTACGCCTGGATTTGATATGGCGGGTCATATTTGTGCAGGCATTTCGACACAGGAGGCTATAATATACCATGCAGAATACATCAAATATATCTCGGACTATTACTGGAAATAGCCCAGCGAAGAAAAGTCTTATAGACTTCCGTATCGATTGAAAATATTAGTATATTGCGACGATTGTCATTATACCTGAAGTGTGCCTTTAAAGAATTGCCCAAAAATTGAGACAATGAAAACCCCACCCCGCCTGGGCAAAAAATCCCAATTTCTAAACACATCACATTTGTTGAGACCGGGGTACAAATAACTGCTGCCCCCAGGGGGGGGGGGGGGGTCGGAAATTTTTTTCAGGCACGTATGGCATTTTTTCCCTTTCGATCATTTTTTGTACCCACCCACCCCCACCGCCAAATTTTTTTCCGTTTTCGACAGTTTTTTCCGACCATTTTTTGACACCCACCCCCCCTTTTAACACTAAAACAGAGATTTGCGGGTGGGAAATTCACTGTAAACAGCTGTATATGAATTTCTGTGCATACTATTTATCATGGATGTTAACATGGGCATGTAAATAGGAATGAGTCATTTTGAGGTCATTCGGCCAAAAAAACATGGCTGCCAGCGGCCATCTTGGATTTCAAAATACAACACGATAACTGCCTGCAGTCAGTTTACCAGTTAGAATTACATTATTTCTCTCATTCAAAGTGGTTTTGAAGCCCAACTCATTGCCAAAACACTAAAAAACAAGCAGGAAATTTTTTATTTTGTTGCGGAAAAAATTGCTTGTTGGTGGCTTTGACCACCCACCCACCCCGGCATACGTGCCGGAAAATATTTTTTCACCCCCCCCCCCCTGCTGCCCCCCTGCATTATTCGATGTGGGTCATAACATGAGAATGGGCGTTCCTTCACCCATGCAGAGTGGTTGAGATATATTAATATTATAGGTATTATGGCTGTGGCATGAGTATAATATTATATCCACTATAGTTTTCTGCTATTGCACACATATATATGTATAAATGTATATATCAAATGTATGTATACATGTATATATTTTTGCATCCATGTTCTATGTTAAATCATAGCTGTTGCAATTAACTGCTTCTGATTTGGTTCTGAGAAAATGAAAGCAATTTCATAAAATACATTTGTACCACAGCTAACTATGTGAGAGTAAAATCCATGTAGTTCCAAATGTAGAGATGCTACCGAAATTTGCCTGTAAATAACATGCAATTATCACGCAAAAATCCATCATACAAATGTTACTAGCACCGCTATGTGTGGAACTACAGCACTTTTAATTCTCATGCCGTTAGTTTTGGTAAAGATGCATTGTATATGTATGTTGTCGTGCATATATCGTAGCTGTAATCAGGAGTATTTCACTTAAAAACCTTCTCTACGATCAATTGCAGAAAACTGCGAATATTTGAGTGTACGAATGTATACAGCCTTATAAAATAAATACGTGTTACATTTGTATGCAGCGAACTCTGAGCTGAATTAGCGCCAATTCGTTTTGCACTATATAATGTTAACTAATATCACATTGGAAAAAGTGTCTGTTCCCTCTGATAACATGTAATAACTACACGGAAACTATAGGGGAGGAACAACAAACATATGACTAGCACAGTATAGGGGGGACAACAAACATATGACTAGCACAGTAGGGGGGGGCAACAAACATATGACTATAGCACAGTAGGTGGAGGAACAACAAACATATGACTAGCACAGTATAGGGGGGACAACAAACATATGACTAGCACAGTAGGGGGGGGCAACAAACATATGACTATAGCACAGTAGGGGTGGGACAACAAACATATGACTATAGCACAGTAGGGGGGGGCAACAAACATATGACTATAGCACAGTAGGGGGGGGGACAACAAACATATGACTATAGCACAGTAGGGGGGGACAACAAACATATGACTAGCACAGTAGGGGGGCAACAAACATATGACTATAGCACAGTAGCGGGGGGGGGACAACAAACATATGACTATAGCACAGTAGGGGGGGGGACAACAAACATATGACTAGCACAGTAGGGGGGCAACAAACATATGACTATAGCACAGTAGGGGGGGGACAACAAACATATGACTATAGCACAGTAGGGGGGGGGCAACAAACATATGACTATAGCACAGTAGGGGGGACAACAAACATATGACTATAGCACAGTAGGGGGGGGGGGCAACAAACATATGACTAGCACAGTAGGGGGGGGGCAACAAACATATGACTAGCACAGTAGGGGGGACAACAAACATATGACTAGCACAGTAGGGGGGACAACAAACATATGACTAGCACAGTAGGGGGGACAACAAACATATGACTAGCACAGTAGGGGGGGACAACAAACATATGACTAGCACAGTAGGGGGGGACAACAAACATATGACTAGCACAGTAGGGGGGGGCAACAAACATATGACTAGCACAGTAGGGGGGACAACAAACATATGACTAGCACAGTAGGGGGGGGACAACAAACATATGACTAGCACAGTAGGGGGGACAACAAACATATGACTAGCACAGTAGGGGGGACAACAAACATATGAATAGCACAGTAGGGGGGGGCAACAAACATATGTCTAGCACAGTAGGGGGGGACAACAAACATATGACTAGCACAGTAGGGGGGGACAACAAACATATGACTAGCACAGTAGGGGTGACAACAAACATATGACTAGCACAGTAGGGGGGACAACACACATATGACTAGCACAGTAGCATATCCTAGCATGCTGACAAGATCAAAATCTTTCGAACGTTCTGCCAAACTATCTAATTTGCGCGAGTTTGGATAACCTGAGTACATCATATATATACGAGCCTCTACTCGTCTCGTTCAGGACAACAATTGGTACTCTATTCAACGATTGTGTGTTGTTTGTTGAGTCGTTTCGGTCACAGCCATCATGAGCCATGCATAATATAAACGCTGGAACACATAACGTAGCATAATATAACATAAATATGTCGGCAACAAGTCGCGATGATTTTAGCCCAACGTTACGGAATATGAAATCTAATTTGAAGTTTTCACGCGTTGCAAGCTGTGTATGTATGACACGTTATTGAATTGTTAATCGTCGAAGTAATATCTGATGTGCCAAAGTTCCGAATCAAGTCTTTCTTTGAAGGTTTTCAGGTCTACCAAATTTACAACGAACTGTGATAAATTGTTCCAATGATGCACCACTCTTTTGGCAAAGAAGTGCAAACGGATGTGAGAGTGGCCCCTCGTTCTCGAATCGTATACCCTCTGGAACATAGACACATATCTTATTAAAACAAAATGACTCCACTCACACATATTATCTTGTCAATGTAGTGGTTGAATATTGTTTTTGAGTACGTGTCGTATGCAAGTAGTCCCATCCGATTGTAATAAAATAGTAAGTTCTGGAAAGTGCTCTATATCCATATTTGTGTTTACATAACCGTTCACACTGAAACATACAAGAAAGTTCCATCAAAGAAAATCTAAAAGTGTTTGAAAGTAATTGTATTTGTAATTGAGAGCTTTTAAAGTTAATGTCATTGATTAAACTTTGTATAAACCCTGCATGATACGAGGATTCAGTCTGAAAATAGTAGGGTGTATCCTGTCAGAACATACGAACCCACCCTCTTTGCACTACCCCCCCCCCCCCCATGTGTTCGTTATCGTCCACATTCACTTCTTTAAAATTAAAAATCCACACATTACATTAAATATATATGTATGATGTGTGTTCGCCCACCCGCCATACCAAATTTAATTATTCTTGTCAACATGCGTTGAGATTATATACTGTTTGTATATATGTGGGTTTCAAAAACTTGGTTCTCCAATCCCCTCAAGCCTGAGTTTAGTGTGCCTGTCATGTTCACAACGGGATCCCGAGAGGGTGAATTTAGTGACGCTATCCCGCATAGCGGGCTAACATCACTAAATTCACCATCTGGGGGACCTCATTCTGTATGGCCTCATTTGCTATGGGAGACATAGTCTCAGATTGAAGTTCCCAAATGGTGAATGTTGTGATGTACACCCATTGGGAATCTCAATTATGCAATGTGTCGTCTACCAATTTGGGGATATAGAGAACCTATAAACTAAAAAAGAAATAGAATCTATATGAATCTGTAGAAATTTGATAATAAAGAAACTTTCAGAGGTGTTGCCTAAGCAGAATGAGGTCCCCCAGAGGGTAAATTTGATGATGCTAGCCCGCTATGCGGGATAGCGTCACTAAATTCACCCTCTGTGGAACTGCAAATAACAGATACACTACAACCATGAGGCTTGAATTTCCTGTCTTTATATTCTATCATACAAATAAATATGTGTTTTTAAATCAGCCGTAGAATGGTTAACAGTACTCAGCATTGTAAAAACTGACTGCTCCGAACTGTTCTGTGAAGACACCTCACTGCGCCGGACAATGGGTGCGTTCTGTCTCGGTACGGAGCTATCGCGTCGATCCAAAACGATTTGTGAGTTTTTGAATTTACTTCATCGGTAGGTGGTCTAGAGTCCTGATAAAGCAAACAGAATTCCTCAAATGTCGTTTGAAATAGCTGACAATACATGCCTGGCGGGCACCTGCTATAGAACGATCGAGGTATGGATTGGTTTGCACCAAACCTGTGCTGGCTTCGCTGTCTTGTGTGATAATTCTTTCTGCATGTTCATGGATGATTGTAACAAAATCGAACTTTTATCTTGCATGTGTATCTTCTTGCTGCGATGCACCATGTGCACAGTTACGTGTTCATCGCTTAAAAAATAATGATCCTGACGTCATTGGTTTGACTCGAGCGTCTATAACGCACGAGAGTTGGAAATGTCCAAATGTCATACATTTATTAAAATAATTACAATTTTTGTTTGAAATTCAATTCCAAGCTAAAACATACAGAATTGAATATGAATTCTGAATGTACGATTTTGGAGACAAAAATGTTGAATGTTCATTTAAACAAATGGCGGTTGCTAGTATGTAGTAATGGAATGTTTTCAAGTTGGCAAACATGGAGCTTATAGAAAATGTTCAAGGGAGAGGGGTGAAAAAAAATGGAAATTATGTAGGCGACAAGGGAATGCAGTTGATAGTTCTATAATGACCCTCACAACCAAATCGATATATCATACCTATATATAAGACATATAAACCCCTGAGTCCGGGTAAATATGTTAAAACGCCCAAATCGTGTATACTATATGGCGTAAAATCCTTACTAGATTGTGAACATACTTATTGTCGACCTGCAAACTCAGGACTAGCAGACTGACTGCGGGCACGAGACCAGAACTGATTTTATATGGATATATATGACGGAGATATGACATTTTGATAGGATTTATCTCCCTGTGTGATACTGATGAAAGCGATAATATTGCACCAGTCTCCGTGAATGAATGGACGATGCAACCATTGGGATTCGCTTGCAGCGTTTATAGCTGCTCACCAGATATACTCCAAAGATTACACGTTATATTTAACATCTGGGGCAGGAACTGATGCAGTGCAATCGCCGTGTTCCATTCACTCTATCAGCTCTTCCTGTTCTGCGATAGCACCTGATGTGCAAATGAGCACACCTATGTAGCCGTCTGCCAGAAATCTGTCGCACACGTGTCTTCGAGAAATTGCAGATGTTGGACTCGATTAGCCGATCAGTTGGACAGAGAAGATGTTATGCAAAACCCTATTCCATCGCTTATATAACCGCGGCGGGAGGAAAACTTTGTCGGGTATATTAAATTTTGTCGGGCATACCTTTACCGATAAATGTGCCCGATAAAGTTGTTGTGCAATTTCTTCTCTTGATTAATTTATAAAGAACTTCGATGTTTCCAACAGATTCTGGTGTATGAAATTATAATAAAATTGAGCCAAGAACATCAGTTGTACATGCATTTGTTTGTTTTTTTGTTTTTTTTTGCTAAATAGCTATTTTGTTATCATTTTGTTTTACAACCTCGATGACTTATGAGGCCACGACATGACTTGATATTCGTTTATTCTAGATTAAAATCGTTTTCAATAGAGTATTTATATTTTACCTGTCAAGCGATGTCATTAAATAAGCTTCTTCTACCTAATAGAGTTGTATGATAAAACTGAGAACTATTTGTAGATACAAGTTATAGAAACAATGTCAAAATATTGTCTTAATTAAGTTGCAAGCGAAATGGAGAGAAGGGGAGAAATCGGGGTTGTTTTTAGGCAAACACGCGGAGATGGCCAGCTATGAATACGAGAACCATGCAGTTACGAATCCAAATATCTTACTTTTTGTGAACATAAACGGCTTTATAAAATTATGAAACCATGAACCAATAATGCCAGATTGAACACACGTTACACTGACAGCTACATCAGTCCATACATGTATTTATCTTCATGTAAAACTTATGATTCAGATTTGATGAAAAAGAAAATTCATATTTCTCATGAAGGCTGAAAACACGAGCAATTGCAATCTTTACCTGTAACATGGTTCGGCAGTTTTCCGCAAACAATTGAGAATATACAATGTTGAGTTATCAATACATGTTCCATTGTTCTATATATATATTTTACACGAAGTTGTATTGGCTTGTGTTAAAATGATCTGTATATATGACAACTGCCCCGCGTGGGTGTATTGTATCAATAAATGTTTATGTTTATGTATATATGTTCTTAGTCTCCCGAACAGTGAGATTTCTCAATTGCATAACTTACTCTACAATTGACATTTGCCCGAAATTAGCCTTCAAATATTTGACAAGAATTAATCGTGCAATCTATCGTGGTGTTTCATATCTCTAATAAGCGATACAACACATGTGCACATACCGTAATTGCTAATTTGTTCAATCAAAAGTCTGCATTAGATCGCCGATCGGTGACAAATTGCATGGAAAGTTGCCAGGGAATTCAGCCAGGACTGAAGTTAGAAGTTAGAAGTTAGAAGTTAGAAGTTTTCTCGGTCCACAACATCTTGGGATATCCGTTGGGTAACTCGGGTTGATGCTGTATTTGGTCCGAGTCCCATCCCGTTACTCTTCTATAACGGACGTTACGTCCAGAATTGTGGGCGGGAATTATCTTGCTTGTATATCTTCGGATTAGGCAAAATGGAATCTTTTGGGTATACATGAATACAGAGGGCAGCCTTTCCCAAACATGATGGTATGAAACATGCATATACCAGAGGTCCGTTAAATGTCAAAGCAAAGACATTTATAAATATAGACAAAGCCTTGTTTTCCATAGAATTTCGATTTGGTGCGCTATCAGAAAATGCAGGTATACAATAAATTAAACGATCGTATCATCACTATATATATAGAACATATTCTCTCACGGTAACTGATATATTATTGTGAAGACAGATCAATCGCAGACATGTCAGATGATTAATCACATGCATGGGTTTACGCGTGAATTCCCGGGCTCCTGCACGTGTATATGTAGTGCGTCTTTTGAATGAAAATCAATTATAGAAAAGCAATGGGGCGGGTCCAAAACAGCATCGTCCCAACCAGACCGAGAAGACTTGGTGTGTGTGATCGCAGCCTAAAGAAATAATTTCGTCCCCCTAATTTTTAAAAGAGATTTTACTTCTGCGACATTTGATATATAGAGGATCTCCAACTCGTTATGTTGGGATATAAGATTTTGTGAAACGGGTTTGATAAATTTGATTCACAACAAGTCGTGGACGAGTTGTGAATCAAATTTATAAAACGAGTTTCATAAAATCTTATATCACAACATAACGAGTTGAAGATCTTGTATATATCACATGGAAAAACTAGAGCTTTATGCATTTTTAACACATCAAAATCCGTAACAGAAATTTTAAAATGCACACATTTTCATTGTTGCATGGCTGAGACGCTTCACAACCGTATACGAGAGTATTACGCGCTCGAGCTACCGACGGAAAATATATATAGTCCCCCAATTTGCCTCTTTGTTTTTGTGTTTATTTTCGTTAGTGCAACGAAGTTGGACAATAATTTAACTTTAATTAACAAAGCACTCATTTTTGCATTGTCTGGTGTTGTTGCCATGCGTGTTGCCAAGTTGGTGGGAAGCCCTCGCTTACTCGCCACTGTTGAGAGATAAGAAATTATCAATGGCATTTTAAATGATATAGTAGCTAGGGGTTTCGTGTGATAAATATATTTACGTAGCCCGTGTAAGTTATACAGTAAATTCGGTTCGGTGATTAGTCAACTGCCGACGTCACATCTTGTTGGCCCAAATTGCTATACATGCAGTAGGTAGAACAACTGGGCGTATTTTGAGTGCGCGGCCATATATTAATCGATCGATAATTCACATGTATAGAATATTGGGCTAACTTACATTGCTGCATGGCATGATATGCAAACTGCAGACTGATTAAAGCTGAGTTTGTAGTAATTGATAAGGAAAAAACTATATAAATATTAGAAATGAATGTAGTTTGGGTGTTGTGGGTGAGTCTGGCACCGTTGCCGTTGGAACATTTGGAGTGAAAACGACAATGAAACAGACTCAAAATACATTTCTTTTATAGTATACTTGTGACCAGAACGGCCGGACGTCACTGATTCCTTCATGATCTTACCTTTGGTTTTTGTTTACAGCAGTAATTTTAATTCGTGAATTAACAAACTACCACTGCGATCACACGGATCGGTATGGGATAGTTCACATGAGCATATTTGTTTACGTGTCAGAGTCGCGTGTTTTATGAGTATTTTTGCAAACAATCTTCTGTGTGCATTAAGAGAGGGTAACACCTTGTCGGTGTAGAAACTGGTTCTCGTGAGACACCGAATGGGTCCTTGAGAATCACCCACCTGATTTATGGTCTCCACTCGGTAGCGATAAGCTTTAAGAAACGCCACCAAAAAGGTGAAGTGAAGAGCACGAAAAATTACATGTAGTTTATGGCCGCACACCTGTCCGATTCGTTCTTGTGTATAATTACATTATATAGTATGATCATACACAGCGCACCAAATATAGAGAGACTAATTACATTATATAGTATGATCATACACAGCAAAATATAATCCGCACCAAATATAGAGAGACTAATTGCTTCTACAAACGAGCTCGCTGTTTCTTCGCGATCGTATATAGAAACTTTGTCTTTTACTTAACCCTTTACCCAACAGAAGGGCCCTGTGCCAATGCATTCTCTTATATATGCGAGTCGACCATAGGTCGCCTCGCATATATAAGAGAATGCATTGGCTTAACACATTAAAAATTATAATATTGTTAAAGAATGTAAGAAAAAATGGTAAAAAGTGTTAAAAAAAGATTTTTTTTAGGCCAACGCATTCTCTTATATATGCGAGGCGACCTATGGTCGACTCGCATATATAAGAGAATGCATTGGCACAGGGCATAACTGTAACCATCACAATGTGGTCAATGAGCCGGTTCCAATGCTATCCATATTTGTATGGTTTTATTGAGACAGACCCAAGATAATTTAGGCTGTTGCAGCTTTATTTGGCCGGTTTTGGCCGGTTTGTTGGGTAAATGGTTAATACTATAGTGTGGAACCAACACAGAACCAATTGGTTGAATTTGATTTTAAACCATATTAAACCCTTTTTATACTAAATACTCGTTGATGAGTAGTTCCGTTAGGAAATGTTCAGATAATAAGTTTAATAGGTCGTCTGTTGAAAATATTACCTGAACATTTCGCACCAAAGAATATATATATATATATATATATATATATATATATATATATATATATATATATATATCCTTCCGCACTTGTATGAACTGTTCGTCTGTCGTCTGCTCATTTGTCCTGAACACCCCTCGAAATGAATTATAGACCATCCCAATATATATATATGTTTATATGTGTCAATGTCATCTGCATATTGTGTTATTTGTTTGGATTTGGAAATAAAATAGGTTTACACTAAACGTTTTCGAATTATTTATATATTACTAAATTTACAAACTGTCTCATCGGGGAAGCTATTTGGTTCTTTGCTAGATCATAGGTGAACGTAATTTACGACCACAATATGCAGTCTTATGGTATTATCAAAGAAGCTTGTACCATTTTAGATTATTGTGAGCAAACTATAGGATATATATAACTCATGTGACTCAAATCATTTAATTATATGGATCAAATAATGGGACGGGAAACGTATCTGCCAGTAAGGATTAATAGGTATATTCCAAATAATCGACTTCTGCACATACCGTGGTGCATCTTTATCAATGTTTATGCCACGAATTGAAGACTGACACTCGCTAGATAATAGTATCTCGTTAATTGTCAACAATAAGTTTGACCAATACAAGTCCAAACTGTAAGGTAGAGTTCAGTCCCCTATCTATGCTGGTCTGACCACTACCATCGTGTATACATGATGAATTTAATCTAGCATGTTTTATATTATACTTAAGAGTTGTGTCGGTTATAATTCATTCTGATTTGATCTGATTTCCAAATGAATATCGACAGTTGTTTCTCAGAATAATGCAGAATTAATTGTAACCCACAAATGTCTTAAATACAAACATGTGAGGTTTCCTTAAAGGCCCACTTAATTTTCGAATGACCAGATTACATTATACACAACATATCCCACAATATATACCATTTGGAAGAGGAACCAAAAATATATATATTCTACCAGAATACAGAACAGCTGTGGCCTTGGAGTGTCGACCAAGTGATAGAGATTCTCAGATTCATTCCAAGACTTCCCCCTTTGTCAACCCAGAATGCATCAGAATTCAAACTAAGAGATAGCGTTATTCCCCTTCTATTGATAATAATAGACTTTATAGTACAGTCTGGGTCAAAATTAATCACAGAACACACCTCAGTGCCTCGACAAAAACAATATGTTCCCAGTTTATTCGACCAGATCAGTTTATTCGACCGGATCAGTTGATAACGTATGTTTTGGAGCTTCCTCTTTCAAATGATATATAATATGGAATATGTTGTATATAAAGTGGTCTGGTGGTTCGAATATTAAGTGGGCCTTTAAATTCCATATATGTTATGGTAGAGTTCTTCAGACCAGAGTCGCGAGGGGGTTGAACTCTGCGTTGCAGTTTGTGAAAAGTGTTAAATTTGACATGGTCCCGGGTGTGATCACGTTATTTTTCCCATGGTCCCGGGTGTGATCACGTTATTTCTCCCATGGTCCCGGGTGTGATCACGTTATTTTTCCCATGGTCCCGGGTGTGATCACGTTGTTGGAGACACTTATAATGTCAAGGTCTGTGCACTACAAAGGATATTTTCGTTTCGAGAGCATGATTAGTTTGGCGGCCAAAGAAATATCTAAAGTTTCAATCAGAAAGCGACGTGTCAGGACCGATGTTATATGGATGTAATGGGGAAACCGCCACACAAGATAGTGTCAGACATATAGTAGTGAGAGGAAAGTGAGAAAAAGCCATGGACGTAGCCAGCATCCACGTGCATAGGGGGGCTGTCCATATATGGGGGATGAGGTCCTGGCATATATATATGCCGGATGCACATATATCCAGAATGTCTATCTATGTTGGAGTAGGTAACAACGTTTGTGTATGTTTTTAATTGTTAATGCTGGGGCCTAGCTCCTATATGTCATTCGTGGGATATGAGGGATCCATGAAGGATCTTCGACAATTTTTTAAAGGGAAAAAATGAATTAAGCTATAGTTATTTAATTCTTAGGCTCTCCGGTACAAACCTACAAATAATGACCTGTGTCGATTTAACATGAGTGTTATTGTCTGGTAGTGCCTTGTCTCTAATAAATTGTCTTCGCAATTAGCTAGTGTTGAGTGTAGGGCAACTTAGACTTATGTTATTTGTTGAGACAGAGTAGTTGGGCACGTAACGCCCAGGTTGGTCGAAAAGATCAAATGGTCTTCTCCTTCACCGAACCCAACTTATTATCATAAAATAATTGTACTTTTTTCTTTATTAATATTAAATTATTCTAGTTTCTCTTTAAAACATCCTAGTCATACACTATTGGCTGATACAGTTCATGGCACATTTCAGCATATAGTAATCGACATATAACCATAATGAAATCATTTCTGATTCAGAAGTAACACACTGAGGAGATGACTTTAAAAAAGCATTTTGCTTGTTGTCAGATCCTCCATATCTCACAATTGAAAAACTCACCAAAAACAAGAAACGAAAAAATTGTATTTACAAAGATTCTCATAATATAATTATTATATATTCATGTACATGTGAGAGCTAGAATAAAATAGTGTTTACATCAACTTATTATCATAATATTTCCCTCCAATAAACAGGATTCCTGTTGTACTTATATTATCTCCCGTCCTTATCTGTCGTCTGCTTATTTTTCCTGAAAACCCCTCCAGATGAATACTAGACCATACCAGTGGGTACTTTTATAACTGAATGGGAGAAACCATTCAGCGATGAACTGATTTTTTTAAGACCCTCTTGTCACGTCCTGAACAAATGAGAGAATGGTGTTCAAATTCCTATACAGAGTTAACTGAACAATGGGGAGGTAATATTTCCTAAGTTTTATCACTTAATGACAATGCGGGGATTAGTAAAGTTTGCACAGCAGACAATAGGTCGGCTTATTTGTCAATTAAGAACAGCCATTATTGGGCCATTCCACACGTGCTAATTAAATAGCGGTAGAGATCACAGAAAAATCACCACAATAATTTATTTCTATTTGATTAACCCTCGATACAACAGGTCGTTGAAGTCATTATATAATTAGCCCCGGGGCTGATTGCTATATTCGACTAATATCCATGCACCTTATACCTATACGATACTCCAAGGGATCCGACCCCAATACAAAGTTGTGGGCTTCATCCCATCTGCCATGGCCCTCTATCATTTAAAAACACGACGCGGCGAACTGTATATCATGTCTAGATAATTTTTCACCCCTCATATCTGCTATATATATATGTTCATACCATTCCATAACCCCTCACAAATATACCAAAGTGGGTTGTAGGGGAGTGCATACTGCCCTTCCAAATCCTCCCGAGTCACCCCCAAATCCCCAATAAACGGCGGCGACGTATATCACTAACATTGACTCTTCATACTGTTACTGCCCCTCTAACAACGCAACAGAACACAACATCTATATATAGAGGAAACACTTTGAGTTTAAACTGTTTGAAGCTTGTAATGCATTCAGTTACCCTAACAACGTAACCAATCCCTACAATAAATTGGTCTGATCGTCTCTTATTTATTCAAAGGGCAACCTGTTACCCTCACGTGTGAACCGCCAAGTCAATTCAGCAAAAATTACAGCCATATTTCGGGTATGAATGCGAAAGAAGTTTAAAGCGAAAATTATCAATTGCTATCATATTCGTATGCATTTCATTCAAGGCGTTCTATTAAACCGATAAGCGAAGGGCAGGAGTTTGATAGCTGTGGTACAGATATGAATCTTGGAATCCCGAATTTGAATAGACCGACATTCAACTCAAGTACCTATAAATTTCTTCAATTTTTATGAATAACATTTGTTATCTTTTACATAGAAATTTTTCGTTCCACGTTTAATTCGCAGTCATAGGAGGATGTGAGTCAAAATTGGCGAACAATGTCTGATTTTAATAGAGCGATTTGACCTATGAACCGGTTATCACACATCGGAATATTATAACTATATAGTATGAATATATATACATGCACGCATAGATGCGTTTATCGCATAGATAAACGATTAGGGAAGCCTATTTACTGATGTTATTAACCGTTTTTACAGGAATGCTTACATCATTAACCCTTTCATGACGGGAGCTGTGGTGACCACCATTTAGACCCTGTGCCATGCATTATCTTATATATGATATGCAAGTCGCCTCCCATATATAAGAGAATGCATTGTCCTAACAATTATTTTATAATTTTTATAAATTTTTCTTACATTATTTAACAATTTTTATAATTTTTTTCTTACATTCTATAACAATTTTTATCATTTTTTCTTATAAACTTTTAACAATTTTAACATTTTTTAAATTTTTCTTACATTCATTAACAATTTTATTATTTTTTCTAATTTTTTCTTACATTCTTTATAAATTTTTAGCATTTTTTTCTTACATTCTTTATAAATTTTTAGCATTTTTTCTTACATTCTTTAACAATTATTTGTATATTTTTTCGTTTTTCTAACATTTTTTAACAATTATAAAAAATAATATAATTATTTTAGGCCAATGGTCGACTCGCATATATAAGAGAAAAAACTGGCACAGGGCTTTCGCAAAAATGTAGGAAGCTCCCGTTATGAAAGAGTTAACTTGTTCGGGGGTAAACATATAACATGAGCTGAGACAATAAGAGATATAATAGTATATATAGACGAAATGATTAATAATAGTATATACAGACGAAATGATTAATAATAGTATATATAGACGAACTGATTACAAAATGTATATTATATATATATATAATTTGTTTGTTTCCACGCGTTGCCTGAGTTCATGTGATCCCCGCTATAAACTTGTTATAGTTTTTTTTCTAGTTAGTTAAACATATTTTATTGCAATACAAAAGTATATGACAGACATGGATTGCGGTACAAGTGCAAACCACTTTGCTGTGCCCCGCTCCTCGTAAACTTGTAGAATTCGCCTATATAGCTTCTTTCCCAAAGGTTGGAAAACTCTATAGTGCTCAGAGCTATCAAGGAACTATTTACAGAGATAAAAGAAAATAGAGCACAATATATCAACGTCCAAATGATAAATGTTGAAACGGGGATGTTGATAAGTATATATATACGCGATGAATGCAATCGTGAGTATTAAGCGATGTTAAGGTTGGCGTGGAATGTTCCACCGGGCTATTCATGTGGGCATTTGTGTTTTTGAGACAATACTAGTACAACAACTGGAAAGTCACATCATTCAATGGGAGAAGTGCTTGTCCCTTGAGTATACTCAAATTCCAAACACAAAAATAAGCGTACAACGTGCCTCTAAAGTTCTATACAAAACGTTTGGCAATTTGTTAACATTTAAAAGGAGTCGAGTCAGCAAACTGAAAAGGATATCTATATATATTAATCAAATCCCGAATTTTTTATCCGGTTTCAGTCTGGTAAAATATAAGCCACCGACAGCGTAAATTATATTTAAGATATATGCACCAATAAATATGTACATCACCCATATTTTAACTTTTTTTTCACACACAATTCTAAGCAAAGGGAATGGGCTCCAGACAGAAACAAGCAGACGACAATCAACACTACATACAGTAATTCCCAAAGTAATTGACCACTAGACCATAGTAGATTATGGGTAAATTTTCAGGATTTAGTCGGAAATATGGCTTGTTGCCATTCATCGGAAAGCTCTCGGCGAGAGCTTTCCGATGAATGGCAACAAGCCACATTTCCGACTAAATCCTGAAAAATTACCCATAATTCTGCTGTGGTTAAGTGGTCAATTACTTTGGGCATTAATGTACATGTCTACAGTTTTTGCGAGGCTCCATGCAACGCAAACTGAAGTATATATACGATGGGATAATTACCAATATATTTTAATCCCATGTGTCAGACCGACTTTTGATTTAAACTAGTTATTTCAACCAAAGTCTTATTACAATAAACAAGTGCAACAAATATGACAAAATCATGATGCAGTAAGACAGGAGAGAAGAGGATCTGGGAGCCAGCCAGAACTAAGGTTGGAGGAGGTTACTACGTTTTCAGATTTTTGCAGTTTTGGACCAGGAACCAGTCTATTCAACAAGAAACATTGAGTGCGCACAAATAAACAGACATGATTATAGTCGCAGAAACAATTACACACGACAGCTATATAGCAATTTTCATTCACTAAGCAATTATATCAACTTTGAGACGATAATCTGTTATTAAAGTGTGCTGTTACTTCCACGAAGTAGAAACGTAGAAATTTGTTGCCGAATTTCTTGCATTAGACTGGCCATATACATAGTAACCCGATCCTTTCTACTGCACTAAGTATTAGACTGGTCAGATTCATAGTAACACGATCCTTTCTGCTGCACTAAGCATTAGACTGGCCAGATTCAGAGTAACCCGATCCTTTCTGCTGCACTAAGCATTAGACTGGCCAGATTCACAGTAACCCGATCCTTTCTGCTGCACTAAGCATTAGACTGGCCAGATTCACAGTAACCCGATCCTTTCTGCTGCACTAAGCATTAGACTGGCCAGATTCACAGTAACCCGATCCTTTCTGCTGCACTAAGCATTAGACTGGCCAGATTCACAGTAACCCGATCCTTTCTGCTGCACTAAGCATTAGACTGGCCAGATTCACAGTAACCCGATCCTTTCTGCTGCACTAAGCATTAGACTGGCCAGATTCAGAGTAACCCGATCCTTTCTGCTGCACTAAGCATTAGACTGGCCAGATTCACAGTAACCCGATCCTTTCTGCTGCACTAAGCATTAGACTGGCCAGATTCACAGTAACCCGATCCTTTCTGCTGCACTAAGCATTAGACTGGCCAGATTCAGAGTAACCCGATCCTTTCTGCTGCACTAAGCATTAGACTGGCCAGATTCACAGTAACCCGATCCTTTCTGCTGCACTAAGCATTAGACTGGCCAGATTCATAGTAACCCGACCCTTTCTGCTGCACTAAGTGCACATGGTCAGACTTGGTCATTTCAGCCTCATTCGTAATTCTGTCTTCGAGTTCTTGCCTGCAGATATAGGTTGCCAAGACCAGAGGCAAACTCCAGGCAGAGTTATCTTCCATCGCTCCGCTGAGATATCACTGCCATAAGGACATTTGGTAAGGATTTCTTACGTGTTCTCAGTTCTTATGTTTAGGATTAAAATTGTCTATGTCTGGCTCAGTTCATATTGTCCTTATAAAAACCGAAAGAATTACCATTATTGCAAACTTTTGGTGGTCAAAAGAAGATAATATAGGTGACTAAATATAGTTCCGACGATATATAAAATAGATGTATTGGTCCCCAAAGTACCGCCCTTGTGGCAGTACTATATCGCAGTGATAACGTAGAGTGCGCTGCATGGAGTTTGGACCAGAGGTGGGGGAGGAAAGGTGTGTGCAGGGGCTCCTAGGTTGTCAAGACCAGAGGTTGGGAGGAGAGGTGTGTGCAGGGGCTCCTAGCTTGTCAAGACCAGATGTGGGAGAGGAAAGGTGTGCGCAGGGGCTCCTATGTTGTCATGACCAGAGGTGGGGAGGAAAGGTGTGTGCAGGGGCGCATAGCTTGTCAAGACCAGAGGTGGGGGGTAAAAGGTGTGCGCAGGGGCTCCTAGGTTGTCAAGACCAGAGGTGGGGAGGAAAGGTGTGCGCAGGGGCTCCTAGGTTGCCAGGACCAGAGGTGGGGAGGAAATGTGTGTGCAGGGGCTCATAGGTTGTCAAGACCAGAGGTGGGGAGGAGAGGTGTGTGCAGGGGCTCCTAGCTTGTCAAGACCAGAGGTGGGGGAGGAAAGGTGTGCGCAGGGGCTCCAGCCTCCCTGGCTCTCTCGGCTGTTCTCTATACAAATGCACAATTTACACTTATATACATGCATATTACGTAGTCTCACAACGCTGTCGTTTCCCCACCATATATATATATATATATCTCTCTCCCTCTCTCCCCTATATTCCCCTCGCACTCGCTATCCAACACTCGCGTTCTCCATTCCACCCTGCCTCTCTCGACAATATTACTACCATGCAATATAATATTTCCATTCCTTCCCGTCCGACCCCTCCCTCTCGACTGAATGGAGATGAGCTCGAAACGAACGGGGAGAAAACTTAGCATAATCCACTGGGCTTGTTGTTACCCCCCCCCCCCTTCCAATCAATCCATCTTTGTATATACTATTATACTTTTATTGTCTGAATTCATATTAAATATGGATATATGTGATTAGGATTGACAAAAATATATTTACGCTAATTTACGTTTGGAAAAGACAGCCATAAATACATAAATACATAAATACATAAATACATATATATATACGTTTCTGGTATATCAGAGGGTGATCTTATAACAGAAAACATGCATCGGCTGAATTTTAAAACATCGTGGTATCATGAGGGATAATCTTATGCCAGAACAACATTCACCCATATTGTTGTGTGACCCGTCATAACTTAGGACGATCATATTGAATTTCACTATACTCCAAGCCAGACACGGCTCAAGCATGTAGTCAGACCCTAGCTTCGCACAAAGACTGCTTTGTGATTTTGACAAAAGTTACATCTGAAGTTCCTCGTCGAGCACATCTCGTTGTTTTCGAACCCGGTTCATTCTTTCCGCGCCACTAAAGATACACTGATCGTTTCATGGCGTTATATATACTGCTAAAATTTGGGAGTGTTTTAGGTCGAAAACTTTGATACATTCAGCTGATAAATCAGTATAATATTTGTGAACTGCAAGATGGTCCCTTATTTTCTTAGATATTTTGAAGGAAATTGCTGTTAATGTTACAGTTTTTTGTGGTATAGTGAACGTATTTCACATATATCACACAGAAATACCAAAACTGATTCACCGGTTAGTCCCAATAATCATACGACGTGTGTGTTGTATTCGCTGTGTGATGTTCAGCTGTTCTTCGTTGCCAGAACTTAACCCTTTACCCAACAAACCGTCCAAAAACGCCCAAATAAAGCTTCAACAGCCTAAATTATCTTGGGTCTGTCTCAATAGAACCATACAAATATGGATATCATTGGAACCGGCTCCTTGACCACATTGTGATAGTTACAGTTATGCCCTATGCCAATGCATTCTCTTATATATGCGAGTCGACCATATGTCGCCTCGCATATATAAGAGAATGCATTGGCCTAAAAAAAATCTTTTTTTAACACTTTTTACCATTTTTTCTTACATTCTTTAACAATTTTATAATTTTTAATGTGTTAAGCTAATGCATTCTCTTATATATGCGAGGCGACCTATGGTCGACTCGCATATATAAGAGAATGCATTGGCACAGGGCCGTTATGTTGGGTAAAGGGTTAAATTAATCCACACACAAACAAACTGCATACATCTTTAAATTAAATTGGAAAAACTGAAGAATTATTTTTAAATGAGGAAATGAATAATTAAATTGTGTGTGAGGGGCTTCGTTGTTATGAAAAGTGAATGTTCACAAACCCGGAAGACCTTTATTTACCACCAATCCAATCTGTTCAAGATGTGTCAATCGGATCACTGATACTCTATTACCAGTTTGGTTTAAAATCAGTCTCTCAGACAGCTCTGCGTTACAGAGTCTGAATAATTTAGCTGTGTGTCACATTACAGAGTCTGAAGAATTTAGCTGTGTGTCACCTTACTGAGTCTGAAGAATTTAGCTGTGTGTCACATTACTGAGTCTGAAGAATTTAGCTGTGTGTCACATTACTGAGTCTGAAGAATTTAGCTGTGTGTCACATTACTGAGTCTGAAGAATTTAGCTTTGTGTCACTTTACTGAGTCTGAAGAAATTAGCTGTGTGTCACCTTACTGAGTCTGAAGAATATAGCTGTGTGTCACATTACAGAGTCTGAAGAATTTAGCTGTGTGTCACTTTACTGAGTCTGAAGAATTTAGCTGTGTGTCACTTTACTGAGTCTGAAGAAATTAGCTGTGTGTCACTTTACTGAGTCTGAAGAATATAGCTGTGTGTCACATTACTGAGTCTGAAGAATTTAGCCGTGTGTCACATTACTGCGTCTGAAGAATTTAGCTGTGTGTCACGTTACAGAGTCTGAAGAATTTAGCTGTGTGTCACTTTACAGAGTCTGAAGAATTTAGCTGTGTGTCACATTACTGAGTCTGAAGAATTTAGCCGTGTGTCACATTACTGAGTCTGAAGAATTTAGCTGTGTGTCACATTACTGAGTCTGAAGAATTTAGCTGTGTGTCAAATTACCATTACTATAAATAACTTATACATGTAATCCATTCAGTAAGATGTAACAGCGAACAACTTTCGGTTTCGTTTTTATCCGAACTGGTGTTAAAAGCACGGGCGGGTTCGTTGCCGAAATATTCATATTTGTTCAAATCGCTATCAACAAAAGGAATATTAAATTATATAGTTTTGTTCATATGCCAAACATAATCAGCGCGTAAATAGTATAGGGTCGTCAAGACGTACGATGGTGTACGTAAACAAGAGCCTGCTCGTGTTACAGACGTTTTGCTTCTGTTTACATAACACAGCGCAATTCTATTGGTTAATCACACACAAATTATATAAACGCTCTTTATTATTTCCATATCAGGAAAACAGTAACAAATAACGCTCTTTATGTTTATCATATCATACCCGGATCTAAACAAAAGCCAGGCTCTGTAACGTTTTTTGCTTTTGTTTACATAACAAAGGAAGAACATTTGACAATAACATACTGTTCATGTCATATTTCTGATTGGTATAAGAACAAAGTCTGTCTATATTTTACTATTCTTTCTGTTTGTGGCGGTTTTTGACGGAGGTGAATATTTTAACAGCATACCCACCGCCAACGCCGCCCGTATCTTTAAGTGTGGAAATTGGAACACGAACTTCTATTTTCCTCGCTATGTATAATTGGTAAATTCTGCATGGACTCTTCACATACGATTGTATTGTTTAATTAGTTGTCGTAAACTCTCAGGCTAATGTTGTGAAGAATGTGTGAAAATATCAATGTGACAGAAATATTATTGCGCTATTTTTAGCTATGTGCCACTAGTCCCACGCATATCCGGAATTTATTTGGGAATCTTACAACTTATGTTCAGTTATAAACACGATTATATCACTATCGTGTTTAATTAATTTTTACGATGTCAGAAATAGTATATATTGCACGAGCGTTTTTTCTTCTTCTGAATTTACAAGAATCTTGTTAAACCTGGTGGTGCCTTAAGAGCGTCGAAATTCACGAGAGGATAGCCACCCCGATATATAGAGCTTGCCACCAATCCACAAAGTGCATGGATGCTATTTTCCACTTCACACTCATATTTTCTCGTCTGCACAGACTCGTCATATTGCCAGAAAGACTCTGATGAAGTGCCGACCGACTAAACATTGAATGCGTACGAGACTTGGCTTGTAACTCGGCCCAACTGCGTAGTGAGACAGCTTGTTGTGATAAATTCATTATAATTGGAAGAAAATTTAATCAATAAATTTGTGGTAATTGCAAATATTCAAGTCTGGTGTAAACATGAGTGAAACTATCGCCTCGATGTAAGGGTACGTTCACACAATTGGCAAAATTATCTGACAAATGTTCATAAAATTATTCATAGATGGCTCTTTTGACTGACAAATTTTGGAATATCAAAATATGTGTCATTGATTATTTTAACGTTTTTATTGGATAGATGATATGCCACTAACTATTTAATAGTTGATTCCTGCCATATATTTGAAGGCTAATTGCAGGAAAATATCAGTTGTATAACATCTCCAGGAATGACTTATCTGTTCGGCAAGTTCATCTTATGAATAGTTTGCTGTTCATATCCCACTACACCACAACACTATACGACAAATTGCCTGCAAACTACCCATGTAAACATGTCAGCGTGTGAACTTACCATATATAGCTGGCTATATTGAAAACTTTCGATTGATAAATTCCTGAATGATAGATTATGTATATTCCATTGTGTTATTGCTTGTTGGCGGGGGTGAAATGCCACGAGTTATTCCACGATTTATTCTTGCAACATATGTGAACAACATATCCTCCTGCAAATAGGTTCATAAATGACCTAGATATTCACATAGGTTCATACTGGACTAATTTGATTCTGAAATAAGTTCATATAGAGAGCTTATACTGAGGTATGTTCATGTTATAAGTACAGTAATGCCCAAAGTAATTGACCACTTAGCCACAGCAGAATTATGGGCAGAATTTTTCAGGATTTAGTCGGAAATATGGCTTGTTGCCATTCATCGGAAAACTCTCGCCGAAACAAGCCATATTTCGGACTAAATCCTGAAAAATTACCCATAGTTCTGCTGTGGTTAAGTGGTCAATTACTTTGGGAATTCATGTAGTTTATCAACCACATCTTAAATTGGCACAACACAACCTTCTATGACGAGTTACCTCTACAATTGTCCGGCTAATTTGCCTGATGACCCACCGCTTTGTATGTGTAAGTTTTGGTAGGGTACATTTTTTATATTCAGCAGTATTTTATTTTGATTGTTATCATGTATTCATAATGTCATACACAATAAATAAAGCCTAGATTATGTAACTCAGTGCATAATATGGCTCGAATCTGCCAGTTCATTTTATATAATTTTGATCTTTAGCAAATATCTCAATGTTTTTGAATAAGGGGAGTGATTTAGAATCTTATAAGAGTATTTTTGTTTCGAAATTGCTTTCCAAATTCGTGTGTTATCCCTGAAACCAAATTACGCACATATAATTTTGTGGCACAAATGGGCCATGTCAGTTTAAGAAATCCGACAACTAAAAGGTAAGAAATTAGGGTATAAAATAATTTATAGAGGTATAACTGGAAACGGAGAGAATAGCCTAGCGTGGTAGGTATAGAGCTAATCTCACCGAGTCATCAACATGCCTCTTACAAACTTAGTAATCTACTCGTCGCATGGGGTCGATATCAAACGAGATATAGTAGATTGAAGTAGAATTCATTTACCTTTTAATCATGTTAACCCTTTATTTACAAAATGGATTCTCCGATTCAATTATAAAAGTATACATTGGAATGGTCTAGTATTAATTTGGAGGGGTGTTCAGGAAAAATAAGCAGACGACAGATAATACGTGCAGAAGTAGTCCAACTTATTGGAGGGAAATGTTCAGATAATAAGTTCAACATCCTTGGTTGAACTTAGTATCTGAACATTTCCTAAGGGATAACTACTCAGCAATGATTATTTAGTATAGAAATATTAACACATATCTCGATGCCATGGCAAATGGTGCATGTATCCAGCATAACACAGTCATGCCGGGTACGTACATGGTGCATGTATCCAGCATAACACAGTCATGCCGGGTACGTACATGGTGCATGTATCCAGCATAACACAGTCATGCCGGGTACGTACATGGTGCATGTATCCAGCATAACACAGTCATGCCGGGTACGTACATGGCGACATGAATGAACGTGCACTACATCATACTGTTGTGTGTCTTCCGGTGTAAGAAAACCTGGGCGCTGTCCACAACGTTTCTTATTTCAAAGTATAACTTTACTTATTTGTGCTATATGGAATATATTCCGGGTAGCCGTGATGGAACCGGAGCTATATGATATCTCCAAGTCTATAAAGAGATGATAAGTCCATGACGAACCTGGTCGTATATTAAGAGATTATACGACCTTCCGCGAGAATGTGGGCGTTTTGCACCAAGTTTACCGTGGTTGGTTTAAAGTTTTTCAAAAAGAAAACAAGCCCCTTCTTTCATAAAGCTATAGTTGACGCTTCTAACTTGCTGTAATAGTATGTCATGTGATCTAACTTAAATATGTTAGAAGATCCGAGTTCACACCCAAGCAGTTATAACTACATTTCAAGAGCCATATTTCAGAAAACCAAAGAAATTAAATTAAAAACAAACATTACCAATCAACATCATTCATTTCAACGCATAAAAATCACGAAAATCTACAAACCATTAAAATAATATAAGGAAATCAGCACAAACCGTGTTTGGTTTAAAGTATATATATTTTTTACCCTGTGCCAATGCATTCTCTTATATATGCGAGTCGACCATAAGTCGCCTCGCATATATAAGATAATGCATTGGCCAAACAATTTTTTACAATTTTAATAATTTTGTCTTGTATTCTTTAACAATTTAATAATTTCACCCATACAGATCCCCAGACAAACATGAGCAGACGACACCCTTCTATATGCTTCTATATATGTGGGGGGCTCCCTGCAGGGTAATGGATGTTTTTTATTTTATGTCCTAAAAATAGTAAGAAACATTTATTTAAAAAAAATGATAAAAAATTGTTAGGCCAATGCATTCTCTTATATATGCGAGGCGACCTATGGTCGACTCGCATATATAAGAGAATACATTGGCACAGGGTAAACAAATTTATGTATTTCACTATGGGGTAATTGGAGCATAAACCATTTATTGAAGATGATCACTTATGTTTTATGGTGAGGTAACAAGACATAAAATCTAGTAAAGTGCCTCTTCTTGAAAGTTATACCTGACACATGTAGTGTAAACCTCCCAGGGGAGAACACCAATAGGTTCCGTCACATTATTATAACCCTTTCTATACCAAAAGAATTATTCCGCCAAGTTAAAAAACAAAACAAGTGTACATCGGAATGGTCTGTTATTGATTTGGAGGGGTTTATGGGAAATATGAGCAGACGGCAGGTAATAAAACTGCAGAAGGATTCATAGTTATGGTATAGGGAAATGTTTAGATAACCTACAGTAATGCCCAAAGTAATTGACCACTTAACCACATCAGAATTGTGGGTAATTTTTCAGGATTTAGTCGGAAATATGGTTTGTTGCCATTCATCGGAAAGCTCTCGGTAGTAGTAAACTGCAAACTAAAACTCGACCTTCAACTTGCGAAACAGGACAACCAGTAGTTATTCTAAAAGCCACAAATTCACTCAATGAAATCATTCATTCAGTTATTCTAAAAGCCACATTTTAATCCTTTCGCTACGGGAGCTGCGCTGGTACAGCATTAAAGACCACGTGCATTCTCTTATATATCCTCGCATATATAAGAGAATGCACTGGCTTAGAAGGTCAAAGAAAATATTGTTAGGCCAATGTATTCTCTTATATATGCGAGGCTCCCTATGGGAGACACGCATATATAAAATAATGCATTGGCACAGGATTTTCCGCAAAATTTCAGGAAGCTCCAGTCATGAAAGGTTAATACTGATTTCGATATTTGAAATTTCATCTGGAGTTCCCTTAAGCATACTAGTTTGCAATCCAAAATTAAATCCATTTACTAGTAAATGCTATAATTAATATACTTGAACATTTCACTCTTGTTTCACGATTTCATTATTTTTTGCTGTCATAATGAGATTTTTATCAGAGAATAAATACTTCAGATGAATTTGAAAGTAAAATGAGTGTTTCAAATGGTATGATCTTGCGTACCTGTTTTCAGCTAAGATGCGATGTGAAGGTATTTATATATGATTACCATGCACACCAGCAAAAGATAAAACGACCCGCTGCTCTTATTCCGTGGGGGGACAATCTATGCGACACATGCATGGGGTGTTTCTGGCGAATTAAATTTATATAACACCGGCGAGTATATCAAGAGTCTTTATGGATATATATATGAATACTCTTGGGATCAAAATAAGCATACCCGTATGCTTATTAATTTTTTGAAAAGTTGCCATCCTGTATGGTGCTTATTTGGGTCCGTATGTTTATTTTAAAAGCAGGATTGTCAAGAAATTTATACTATAGGCCTATCAGAAGTGCTGGAGCCTTTAATCAGACCAGGAAAAGATAGTACAAACATGTTGCTGGAAGTCTATTTGCAAACTCCTATGACAACACACAGTGTACAATATGAGAAGTATATATGAATAACCTTATAGCATTTCAGATAGACTTGCTTCCATGTTGTAAATTGCCACCCTGTACTCTTATTCCGCCCCATACTCTTATTGGATTTAGCAGAATTGTCGATCCTCTACTCTTATTTGGACCCCAAGAGTACAAAGGAACACGTGCACAGGTACACCAAAACTTCACTGATTGCTTAACCGCTTGAAGCTACCAGCTTCGGTCCTAGATATATGCAATGTGTATATATATGAGCTATATAATGGACTATACATGCTATACATTATAAGAGCTATATACTCACCCACACATTCGTTAGCCTCTCTTGCCGTTGCCCTGGCCCAAGGCCGATCATAATGGAACGGTTTACACTTTTCACAATCTGCGCCCGCTGTGTTGTGCTTACAGTCGCACACAAGGCGCCCCTCTCGGTTTGCGACGCACCTAGAAGCGTGGCCATTGCACTTACACCTCCCTCCAACGGCGAAATCAGACAGAGCGTAGTAATAACTTTCCCGAGACCCCGCCTCATCCGGTTTCTCGTCTCCGTATGTATTCAACTTGTTGAAAACTATCATAATATCCGTAGCTGTTACCCAGTCTTGGAGAACCGGACTATTTTCGAAGTCGTAAGCAGACGGCCTCCCTTCCAGTGTACTGAATGCAACTCTTGCGCCACTCAAAGGGTCAATGTTACTGTACGCTTCCGTGCAAAGAGCCTCCTGCTCGTTCGCCTTTGTTACAGTTCTTGTTGGTGAGAGGGTATACATCTTTTTACAATCACTGGAATAATATTGAAACGGAACCCACGATTTCCCGTAGTCCATGCTTTTGTAAATCGACATCGAATCCGGTCTTGCCGAACAGAACTGTAAGCTGATATAGGTGAGTTCATACTTTTTGTTTAATGATAATTTCAATGTAACATTCTGAGGATATTGTACAAATGGCTCTGACATCCAACACGTTAAATTATTCGGATTGTTGAGGTCCGTTAAATAAGCAGGAGGGTGCTTTCTTTTCTGATGATTTGCGTCACAAATGAAACAGTTTCTCATAATTTTACCGTCCCTATCGGGATTTGATTTACAGTATCGGCTCGGTGGCGCCCCACACGAACTTGAAGAAATAACTTCTTTAGCGAAAGCAGCGTTTACAAAATCCGGAACGCATCGCGTTGGTTTGGAACCTTTATCGTAGCATGGATCGGTCGTCGGTTGCTGTCCGGCGAAAATCTGCAAATACTGCGCCGACGTCCACCGAAATAACAGAAGTCCGAAAGCGAAACTTGTATAGACTCTCATGGTTAACTTACATAACATATTCTTCTTACAAACCATCTTGGTAAATAAAATCCGAATCGCCCAAAGCGATACCAATCTTTATGGTATACGTATTGAGAAATTTCACACTTATTCAGCGTTGTTAGTAGTTCTTGTTCAATGTCATGCGGTGTAAACTATAGATATAGGTAAATATTTACTGGCGAAATGTTATCGAAGCGATAATGTTAAACCATCCCTGAAGACCGTCAAGATCCGAACGCAAGAATCTCGCACCACAAGCGAATCATATTTTCATTATCTCTAATTTCACAACGATGAAATTGGTTTGTTGAAAGTTGTTTTGTCGAAATGTTGGGAAAATATCTGGTAAGACAGAGAGCTGAAGAGAAGATTTCACTTTACCTTTCAGAATAGAACTGTAAAAAGTATAAAATCCAGCGAAAATCCTATTGGAATTATCACGTAATTCCTATGGGAATGTCATATCATTTAACACACGACGTCACAGTATAGTCCTATCTCAGATAACGTCCAATACTTCACTTTTCCGACATTCAACGTGCGTTTCACACCAAGGTCTGGTATCGCGAAATCTGTGCTTTACCAAGTCACACCGGGCGATTAATTTTAATCGCGAACTTGAAAAGTGTTGCGAATGATTGGTAACTGCTGGCCAGCCGTCAGTCATTCGCCGAGAAGAATACGTCAATGTGCGAACATTAGCACCGTCTCATAATCCTAACTAATCACTCGAGACTTAAGCCACGCCCACTAAGACGTCGCGCGCATGTGTACGATTTCTTCTAATTAATATCATTATTTCCCTTCACCTCGCCTTTGCTGCTTTTATGCAAATACAATAGTTTTATTTCCCCAGAGCGATTGATCTTCACGTGATTTTATATACACGTGTAAAGTTCGACTCGCTTAACTGAATCTACATAAATCAGCGCGAACAGGTCTTTGAAACCGATACGGGGGGTTTGCTCGTAGCAGTGCACAAATGCAGCTAAACATGACATTGACTCGCCATCCACAACCACACATTGTTGTTTTTCTTCGCTATACAATACATTTAACCCGTGACTTCTGCCACAATAAAACTATTTGATGCATTCCAATGGGGTGTGCACAACAAGTTGTTGGATCATAACATTGACGTGCACGGTGTGTACGGTCATTGTGCATTCGTTGAGTTGCACTAAATTGCCATTTCGACCATTTTACAGATAAATACCAAAATCGTTTTCATAACTTAAAGATTCCCTGTCCGATTTGATACCAGTGAACCTCAGAAAATAATTAGATCGGACACATGAGCCTATTAACCTTTTCAGTGCCAAGTCCGATTTTTGTATCAAACCCATATTTCCTTGATAATTTTTAAAATTTATTGATTATAATAATGTGATACATTGATGGAAAGAGCTTATCGGACTTGGCACTGAAAGGGTTAATATGAGGTTTTATCAACTTCCAAAAGAGTATGTTTTTCACAAAAAAGCGGCAGATAATAAAAAGCGTTCTCAATTGTGATAATTTGTACTCATTTTCAACGTAAAATGATGGATTCTTTCTTGTATTTTCGCGATGCTTACAAGTGCCATAGGAATGATGGTGATTGCCATAGGAATGATGGTGATTGCCATAGGAATGATGGTGATTGCAAATATTATGAATTTTAATTTTGCCTAGTAAGCTGAATATTAGCTTAGGAAAAATTTATTCATTTAGTGTCAAATTGGACCGTTGACACTGTCAACTTGACAGGAGCTGCGTTGGTGCAGCATTAAAAATTATGTGCCATGCCAGTACATTCTCTTATATATGCGAGTCTCCCATAGGAGAGAATACACCGGCTTACACGGTCAAGATAAATATTGTTAGGCCAATGTCTTCTCTTATATATGCGAGGCTCCCTATGGGAGACTTGCATATATACGAGAATGCATTGGCACAGGATTTTCGCCAAATTTTAGAAAGCTCCAGTCATGGAATGTTTAAAGCTCTTATACATCCAGATATGCAGAAACGAATTATAGTGTTGTAAGAAGCAATCAAAACCTGAGATATTAACATTCATATTATTGAAAATCTTTCTTCTAATTTGAAATGAAGGTGGGGGATGTTTTAACAATATTATACTGAATGGTTTCTCCCACTAAGTTATAAAAGTATGCATTGGAATGGTCTATTATTCATTTGGAGGGATGTTAACGCTTACATGGCTGGAGTTTCCTGAAATGTTTTGAAAACCCTGTACCAATGCATTCTCTTATATATGCGAGTCTCCATATGGAGCCTCGCATATATAAGAGAATACCTTTGCCTAACAATATTTACCGTGACATTATAAGCCAGTTCATTCTCTATGAGAGACTCGCATATATAAGAGAATGCATTGGAACAAGGTCTATAATGCTGCACCAGCGCATCTCCCGTTATGAAAGTGTTTAGGATATAGGAGCGGACGACAGCCAGACAAAATTATAATACAAGTCCAGACAAATTAATATTCATTGATGGGAAATGTTCAGATAATAAGTTCAACAAACGATCTATGTTGAACGTATTATCTGAGCATTTTCTAATGGAACCACTTGTCATTGAGTATTTAGTCTTAAACTAAATGCATGCAATTTGGTAGTATCTTTAAAACAACAAAAATTAAAAGTTGTTTGTTAGTATGTCTCACTTATATATCTTTATTTTCCTCCATATAATGAAGAGATGTCAAATACAATCACGAAAATTTAATTTGCTGTGTATTGATATACAGTATAAATAACAATCTATGACATAAAATATGATTAAAATACTATCATTCATCACCATTGAGAACGTCTGTGTCTCAGAAGGTGCCCTTATACAGTAATAGAAAATAGCTGAAATCATAGAAACATTTCCCACGTTTCGCTCCCAGAATGCAACATAATTCAAACTAAGATATAGAGTTATTCCCCTGCCATTGAAAAAAATAGGCGTTGCAGTACCGTCCAGATGAAACTTATGCACAGAAAACACGTCGATGCCTCAACAAAAATAATATGCTCACAGTTTATTATACACCGGATAACATGCTCACAGTTTATTATACCCCGGATAACATGCTCACAGTTTATTATACACCGGATAAGTTGATAATACAATGTTTTGGAGCTCCTCTTTCAAATGGTATATCATATGGCATAAATATAGTTTATATAATGTGATCAGGGGGGGGGGTAAATTAAGTAGGCTTTTTTTTTCACGCACATGTAAGAGAAACGCTTTATTTGTTTTTTAACAAAATCAGGAATAGGAGCTCTTTATTATTCAATGCTAATAAAAAACGTAGTCATATTTTGCTCATTTCTATAACTTCAATAAGTCTTCATGGGGTTCATACACTAACTGCAGGACAGGTTCACATTACCATCGCTTGACTGGTGTGACCACCACGTCATATAAGGAAATATATATATGTCTACTTGACATTTGTCGTTTACAATTCATCTGCATTATTCTGAGAAACCGACCTGCATATACTAATTTCGAAATTAGTCGGATCGAATCAAAAATGAATTATAACCGACAAACTTGAATGCTGAGAATTTTTTTCTAAATTCTCTATACATGATGGCGGTGATGAGACCTGCGTATAGGGACTTTTGTAGTATATTAGTGATTAGCGGTGATCAGACCTGCATATAGGGACTTTTGTAGTAAATTAGTGATTAGCGGTGATAAGACCTGCGTATAGGGACTTTTGTAGTATATTAGTGATTAGCGGTGATGAGACCTGCGTATAGGGACTTTTGTAGTATATTAGTGATTAGCGGTGATCAGACATGCGTATAGGGACCTTTGTAGTATATTAGTGATTAGCGGTGATCAGACCTGCGTATGGGGACTTTTGTAGTATATTAGTGATTAGCGGTGATCAGACCTGCATATAGGGACTTTTGTAGTATATTAGTGATTAGCGGTGATGAGACCTGCGTATATGGACTTTTGTGGTATATTAGTGATTAGCGGTGATCAGACCTGCGTATGGGGACTTTTGTAGTATATTAGTGATTAGCGGTGATCAGACCTGCGTATAGGGACTTTTGTGGTATATTAGTGATTAGCGGTTATCAGACCTGCGTATGGGACTTTTGTAGTATATTAGTGATTAGCGGTGATGAGACCTGCGTATAGGGACTTTTGTAGTATATTAGTGATTAGCGGTGATGAGACCTGCGTATATGGACTTTTGTAGTATATTAGTGATTAGCGGTGATCAGACCTGCATGCGTATAGGGACTTTTGTAGTATATTAGTGATTAGCGGTGATCAGACCTGCGTATGGGGACTTTTGTAGTATATTAGTGATTAGCGGTGATGAGACCTGCGTATAGGGACTTTTGTAGTATATTAGTGATTAGCGGTGATCAGACCTGCGTATGGGGACTTTTGTAGTATATTAGTGATTAGCGGTGATGAGACCTGCGTATATGGACTTTTGTGGTATATTAGTGATTAGCGGTGATGAGACCTGCGTATATGGACTTTTGTGGTATATTAGTGATTAGCGGTGATCAGACCTGCGTATAGGGACTTTTGTAGTATATTAGTGATTAGCGGTGATCAGACCTGCGTATAGGGACTTTTGTGGTATATTAGTGATTAGCGGTTATCAGACCTGCGTATGGGGACTTTTGTAGTATATTAGTGATTAGCGGTGATGAGACCTGCGTATAGGGACTTTTGTAGTATATTAGTGATTAGCGGTGATGAGACCTGCGTATAGGGACTTTTGTGGTATATTAGTGATTAGCGGTTATCAGACCTGCGTATGGGGACTTTTGTAGTATATTAGTGATTAGCGGTGATGAGACCTGCGTATAGGGACTTTTGTAGTATATTAGTGATTAGCGGTGATGAGACCTGCGTATGGGGACTTTTGTAGTATATTAGTGATTAGCGGTGATGAGACCTGCGTATAGGGACTTTTGTAGTATATTAGTGATTAGCGGTGATGAGACCTGCGTATGGGGACTTTTGTAGTATATTAGTGAATAGCGGTGATGACTGATGAGACCTGCGTATAGGGACTTTTGTAGTATATTAGTGATTAGCGGTGATGAGACCTGCGTATAGGGACTTTTGTAGTATATTAGTGATTAGCGGTGATGACTGATGAGACCTGCGTATAGGGACTTTTGTGGTATATTAGTGATTAGCGGTGATGAGACCTGCGTATGGGGACTTTTGTAGTATAATAGTGATTAGCGGTGATGACTGATTAGACCTGCGTATAGGGACTTTTGTAGTATATTAGTGATTAGCGGTGATGAGACCTGCGTATGGGGACTTTTGTAGTATAATAGTGATTAGCGGTGATGATACCTGCGTATGGGGACTTTTGTAGTATATTAGTGATTAGCGGTGATGAGACCTGCGTATGGGGACTTTTGTAGTATATTAGTGATTAGCGGTGATCAGACCTGCGTATAGGGACTTTTGTAGTATATTAGTGATTAGCGGTGATGAGACCTGCGTATAGGGACTTTTGTAGTATATTAGTGATTAGCGGTGATGAGACCTGCGTATGGGGACTTTTGTGGTATATTAGTGATTAGCGGTGATGAGACCTGCGTATAGGGACTTTTGTAGTATATTAGTGATTAGCGGTGGTGAGACCTGCGTATAGGGACTTTTGTGGTATATTAGTGATTAGCGGTGATGAGACCTGCGTATGGGGACTTTTGTAGTATATTAGTGATTAGCGGTGATGAGACCTGCGTATAGGGACTTTTGTAGTATATTAGTGATTAGCGGTGATGAGACCTGCGTATAGGGACTTTTGTAGTATATTAGTGATTAGCGGTGATGAGACCTGCGTATGGGGACTTTTGTAGTATATTAGTGATTAGCGGTGATGAGACCTGCATATAGGGACTTTTGTAGTATATTAGTGATTAGCGGTGATGAGACCTGCGTATATGGACTTTTGTGGTATATTAGTGATTAGCGGTGATCAGACCTGCGTATAGGGACTTTTGTAGTATATTAGTGATTAGCGGTGATCAGACCTGCGTATAGGGACTTTTGTGGTATATTAGTGATTAGCGGTTATCAGACCTGCGTATGGGGACTTTTGTAGTATATTAGTGATTAGCGGTGATGAGACCTGCGTATGGGGACTTGTGTAGTATATTAGTGATTAGCGGTGATGAGACCTGCGTATGGGGACCTTTGTAGTATATTAGTGATTAGCGGTGATGAGACCTGCGTATAGGGACTTTTGTGGTATATTAGTGATTAGCGGTTATCAGACCTGCGTATGGGGACTTTTGTAGTATATTAGTGATTAGCGGTGATGAGACCTGCGTATGGGGACTTTTGTAGTATATTAGTGATTAGCGGTGATGAGACCTGCGTATGGGGACTTTTGTAGTATATTAGTGATTAGCGGTGATCAGACCTGCGTATAGGGACTTTTGTAGTATATTAGTGATTGGCGGTGATGAGACCTGCGTATATGGACTTTTGTAGTATATTAGTGATTAGCGGTTATCAGACCTGCGTATGGGGACTTTTGTAGTATTATAGTGATTAGCGGTGATGAGACCTGCGTATAGGGACTTTTGTAGTATATTAGTGATTAGCGGTGATCAGACCTGCGTATGGGGACTTTTGTAGTATATTAGTGATTAGCGGTGATGAGACCTGCGTATGGGGACTTTTGTAGTATATTAGTGATTAGCGGTGATGAGAATGCGTATAGGGACTTTTGTAGTATATTAGTGATTAGCGGTGATCAGACCTGCGTATGGGGACTTTTGTAGTATATTAGTGATTAGCGAAGGGATTGAACTGAGCCTTGCTGTAATATACATATACATTTTCTGTTTGACTAGATTATCTCTGATGCTCAATCATATGCATTCCATTTTACTCACACAACCTCTGATATCAGCTCGGTCGATGGAATGGTTAGTTACAATGTCCAGGCCTCAATCTATAAACAAAACATAGTAACTGATCACTCTATAAACATAATAACTGTCGCTTTGGTAAGATTCGGATTATACAAATCGGCTGTGAGTCCTTGAAATAGTTATAGACAGAATTTAATAATATTTTCCAATTCTTCGCACAAGCACTCTTTCTTCTTGCCATATCGGGATCCATATAACATGGAACGCTCTTTATTCCTACTACATTCTGCAGCAATATAGGGGTACATGTGATAATATGTAGTTCAACCCAATTCATTCCACATGTATGCCCAACATCTGATTTAACCCTTTACCCAACAAACCGGCCAAATAAAGCTTCAACAGCCTAAAATATCTTCGGTCTGTCTTAATAGAACCATACAAATATGGATATCATTGGAACCGGCTCCTTGGCCACATTGTGATAGTTACAGTTATGCCCTGTGCCAATGCATTCTCTTATATATGCGAGTCGACCATAGGTCGCCTCGCATATATAAGAGAATGCATTGGCCTAAAAAAAACTTTTTTTAACACTTTTTACCATTTTTTCTTACATTCTTTAACAATTTTATAATTTTTAATGTGTTAAGCCAATGCATTCTCTTATATATGCGAGGCGACCTATGGTCGACTCGCATATATAAGAGAGTGCATTGGCACATGGCCCTTCTGTTATGTAAAGGGTTAATCGCAGCTGGATTGGGTGATTATTCCGTTCTCTACTGAGTATGAATTCTCATTGGCCAGTAGTGCCAGTGGGAAATGTGACCCGCCATATCAAATCCAGTCGTAAGTCGGGATTTTTTTTACCCTGTGCCAATGCATTCTCTTATATATATGGTCGACTCGCATATATAAGAGAATGCATTGGCCTAACAATTTTTTATCATGTTTTTTTAATAAATGTTTCTTACAATTTTTAGGACATAAAATAAAAAACATCCATTACCCTGCATGGAGCCCCACACACATATTGAAGCATATAGAAGAGTGTCGTCTGCTCATGTTTGTCTGGGGCTCTGTATGGGTGAAATTATAAAATTGTTAAAGAATACAAGAAAAAATTATTAAAATTGTAAAAAATTGTTAGGCCAATGCATTCTCTTATATATGCGAGGCGACCTATGGTCGACTCGCATATATAAGAGAATGCATTGGCACATGGTAAAAAAATCCCGACTTCCGACTGGATTTGATATGGCGGGTCACAAATGTTCAGATAATAAGTTCCACAAAGGGGAATATTCCTACATGTGTGTAATTAAGAATCACCCCGCATTATGTGTTCGTCTAACCGTCTAGAGACCATGCCAATATATACTTGTATGAATGAATGCATGAAAGAATCCATTCAGGAAAGCAAGGGTTAATCCGGTCTATAGTCAGTGATGCATACTTCACATAGGAAATGTCCAGATGATGAGTTCAACTTATTGTTTGAACACCCCACCCCGAATATACTGGACTCTTTCTCTACTTTTAGCTATCGTCTGCTTATATTTCATGAAATCCCCATCCATATTAATAGTAGACAATTCCAGTGCACATTTTTATAACTGGCTGTAAGAATCCATTCAGAAAAGCCATGGTTAACCCTGTCTATAGTCAGTGATGCATACTTCACACAGGACATGTTCAGATGGTGAGTTCAACTTATTATTTGAACACCACGACCCCCCCCCTTCAATAAACAGGACTCCTGTACTTTTGGCTATCGCCTGCTAATATTTCATGAAATCCCCATCCATAGACAATTCCAGTGCACAGTTTTATAACTGGCAGTAAGAATCCATTCAGAAAAGCCAGGGTTAACACGAGTTTGATATCTTCTCGAACAAATCCCCGTGATGATAGCATGATAGGCCCAGCACGACTCTTTGTGATATCTCTTTGATATAACATGGATTTTTCTGCTATCACTGATTGTTCAAAACAAGAATTTTAAATGTGGCTTCGTGATGTCTAGTTAATCTGTTAGGAACTGTGAGCAACCGGGGATGATGAACCAGTTACTTCACATCATGTCATTTATAAACCTCGGTATGCGTTTCTTCTGATCATCCCGTCCGTGAAATATATCGCGTATTCAGGGGCGGTGGGGTCAGGCGCACCATAAAGGATCAAGTGACACATAAGGAGCTTGTTTCACGTTCATATAGTACAATTCGACAATTCACCCTTCAAATACTAAATGGATTCTCCCGCTCAGTTATGCAAGTATATATTGGAATGGTCTGTTATTCATTTGGAGGGATTCATGTTATAAAAGCAGACAACAGACAGACGAACAGCTAATTTGGTGGGAAATGTTCAGAAAAGTTCAACTATGGTCGTTTGTTGAACATATTATCTGAATATTTCCAAAGGTAACTACTCACCAATGAGTGATTAATATAGAAAGGGTTTACGATATGTGTAACAAAACTGTGAGGAAACTGAGACGAAGGACCAGTTCCTTTACACCATGTCATTTATAGACCTCGGTATCCCTGATAATATGTATGATTCATAACTTAATTACCCTACAATTACACTACAATTACCCACCCTACAATTACCCTACAATCACCCTACAATCAGGGGCGAGGTAGGTCGAAACAAGGGGGCCACGTGACTCTAGCTGTTTACATGGTCTATCTATATATGTCCCAGAGCTAAATGTTTTTGAATGGTCACTCTCGCCTAAAACAGTGCTGACGGATTTGAAAATGTGCTGAAGGGGTATATACACAGGGTTTGCTATCGGCACTAACGCAGTTGCGTATTATATGTCTGGAAGTTTGGCACACAACATTATCAGTTTGTTTTCAGTTCATTTTAATTTCCACTTGAACGTAAACAATTATTCCCTAACACAAATCACGGTAGACGCGAAAACTAAACGTCATTTAGAACGCGATTTCAATACATGTGTACCCTTCAAATACATTGAAAAACTGAATATATATATACACTTCAGCATTTGTTGTGTGAGGGTGACCCCCTTTCAGCCTAAATGTCATATATCGTCGCCTTATATAGTCAAAGGGACGTAAGTTGATTTTGATCATTTCAGGAGAGACAAAAACTTATTTTTATTAATTTTGCTGTTGTTTCTAAAGTGTAAATAATGTCTGAAGAGCGGCAAACACACCCTTTGAGAATATATAAATTGACTCCTGACCGACCTATAATATGCTGCGATTATGATGACGATGATGATGATGATGATGACGACGAAAATGACTATGATGGCGAGGATGAATAGTATGGCGATGATGTTGATGGCGGTGATCACGATGGTGATGATGATGGTGGTGACGATGATTATGATGATAATGATGATGATGATGAAAATAATGATGACGATGATGATATAATGATAGTACAACAATACACTTCTGCCATATTAAAATGTCAAGCCACTTGTGTAAATATATGTATGTTAATTAGTACTCTGTATTCGCCACTTAATTGTGGAGTTGCGTTAAATAAACAATCAATCAATCAAGTAAAATCACTCAAAATTGTTTTTACGACTTTTTGCCAAAAATGACGCATCATCGTATATATCAAGAAAGTCAAAGTAAAATGTGTCGTCATGGATACGAATAAAATCAAGGTTCTGATTGAGCTATATATAGTGGTTATATAGAGGTGTCAAATACACGACGTAAAACCTTGAAAAACCTTTCTTTATTCATTAGACGGGTCCTGATTTTATTCAAAACTCATGAGGCATACTATATACGTTTTCATTAGACATTTGCACAACCATGGGCTGTTCTCAATCAACTGTTTTATTAAAATATGTTTAATTTTCACCGCGCACCACTTTTATATTTTTGCACACAATGATATGCACTGTTCAATTGTATTCCACCACGCTCTATTGTGTCATATTTGACGATTTGAGTGAATAAATAATTTAATTGAATTGACAGAAACTTGTTTGCACGTGTAAATCCAATTTTGCCCAAAAACCGACTCACGTCCTTTTGACTGCGTTTAAGGCGACGATGTCGGCCAATACACAGTGTTGGATATCACCCTGATATGCTTCAATTGAAACACATGCATGTGTACCATTTAGCCGTTACAAGATGTGGGTATTGATAACACCGTGTATGTCCTAAACTACAATTCTCATAAACCAAACCAGTGTATAACAGAAAATGCATTTCAAAACACATTTTGCATTGTGACAAATTTATTTGAAAAGGAAATTCTAGCCAGTGTTTGGATGACGGAGAATTCACTCATGTGCCAGACTCATAAATCACGGAATAAAGGTCGAAAAAGTAAAGAGTATACCTGATCCGTATTCACATCACGTATTATTACATAGTATTACACGTTTCCTGTTTTAAATAGTTTAACCCACGCAACCGCAAGCGACTCTGTTGGAATCCTTACTTGTCACAAGCAGACTAACGAGGCCCCCTTTTTGTTATATATTGCGTATTCCGGACGAAGAACACCGCGTGTTAATATTTCGGATGCCATGCAGATGATTCCATTGATGTTCTCTTTCGGTGTTATACTTAACAATTAGAGCGTTGTTTGTAGTTGACTTGACGGGTATATAGTGCCCAGTGGGGTTGGTACATAGTTCACGAGGTGAAATATATCACATGAAACCTCTATAATATCATTGAAAAATCCATTAGATATTATCTTATATCTCACTGGTGGGTAATAGCTAAATGTCTGGCAGCGGTAATCACGAATAAGCGCGTACTTCCCGCCAATTTGGCAGCGCGCCAATAAAATTACTTTACATTGTTTATGCGGATCAATACTATTTTGAAAAGCCGCGCATGACACCAAAACCAGACCAAAAAAAATGATTGAGTTGTTCATCAAAGTAAAATTATTGTCCAACTTCTTTGCACTAACGAAAATAGACACAAAACAAAGAGGCAAATTGGGGGACTATATTTTTCGTTGCAATCCTGAGCGTGAAATATTGTCGTATACGGTTGTGAAGCGTCTCAGCCAACGATGTAAATGTGTCCATTTTAAGCTTCTTTTAAGGATTTTGATTTGTTACAAAGGAATAAAGTTCTAGTTTTTTTCCATGTGATATACAAGATCTTCAACTCGTTATGTTGGGATATAAGATTTAGAAAAATTTGATTCATAACTCGTCTACGAATCGTTTCATAAAATCGTATATCCCAACATAACGAGTTGGAGATCCTGTCTATACACACCCACTGCATGGGCACAATACCAGCATATAGTCAACGACAAGACATACTCCATATTTATTAAATTCTACCGAACAATTCGAACTTGTATCATGCATCTATACACACCCTTATCCCGCTAATACAATCTGTAGGCCTGTTCAAAGACCCTTCAGTAGAAGTTTAACCCTTTCATGACTGGAGCTTCCTGATTTTTGCGAAAACCGTGTGCCACTGCATTCTCTTATATATGCGAGTCGACCTTATGTTATATTATTTTTTATAATTGTTAAGAAAATAATGTAAGAAAAAATTATAAAAAGTTGTTAAAGAATGTAAGAAAAAATAATGATATAAATTGTTAAAGAATGTAATAAAAAATTTAAAAAATTGATAAAGAATGTAAGAAAACATTATCAGAAATAATAACAAATGATAAAATTGTGTTAAAGAATATAAGAAAAAATGATATAAAAAAATTGTTATAGAATGTAAGAAAGAATGATAGAAAATGACAAAAATTGTTAAACAATGTAAGACAAAAATGATAAAAAAAATTTTTATAAAAATTGTTAAAGAATGTACGAAAGTTTGATAATAAATGACAAAAAATTGTTAGGCCTATGGTGGACTCTCATATATAACAGAATGCATTGACACAGGGTCTTTGAAAGGGTCACGAACGGGTTAATAATAATATAAATAAAGTACAACTCGTTTACTGAGAACAAATACGATTATCCACTTACTGATAAACAGTTTTTTTTTAAAGAAAACATAATTGTCGCAATTATTTCTTGAACTATAGTTCAAAAACCAGGTGCTCCCCAAGAAAATGCACCTTGCGCAATTTTAGGCCAATTGAGCCTTGAATGTGCTATCTTCAGTGGTATCCGGAGTGTTGGTTGGACCTATGATTTGGACCCCGCTAGATTGGTGTATGTGGGAACTGAAACCCTACGCACACATGTCCACACCACTGACTCGAGTTGACCAATCTTATCTGCAATACAATGAGTTGATTGACAACGTTTCAACCCCTGATAACGGCATACAACTCCAACACCACCTTATCAATGGGCACAATAAATTGCTCCGTGAAATACCTGTCGAGTTTACAGAAGTTCAGATCTCTCTTAGCGTGTCCGCTCGATTGTTGGTCGGGTAGATATTCGAATACAGACCAACACGTGCTTTTCACACCTTTACGTACGGGAATGATTTATACCACACAACGATAAAAACTCGAGTAGATGGCAATGTCAACATAAAGTTAGGTTGCAACATGTTAAGCAAGGTTACGATTTATAAAACGTGGTGCTAATCAGGGATGTTTATGGCATTCCATTGCAAGCTCTCCCAGCGACAGAGAACCTATTATGTGGACCTGGAACATTGTATCCTTATACTTAAATGACCTATATATGGTCGTGTCGACTCAGAGTTTACCCGTGTCGACCATAGAGTAAAAAATTTAAATTAGGTTATTTTGATAATATAGAAATTATTGTAGTAGAAATATGTATTAAAATTCTTGGATCATGGTCAAATATGATTTTAAATAATTTCATCTGAGTGACGTCATACTAAGGCTCATATATTCATAAACTTTATCCAAATATACAGAATAAGGATACTGGATTATCAGAGATTATGTTCCTCATACGATGATTCTGTACTTTTGGGTGACTATTGCGATGCAACATAGAATGGATACCATATACGCATGCGCATCATTTGTTAACTGCTCTATTGTGGAAGCAAATATGTGCGTTCCATTCCGTGCTTGCAAGCCTTGCATGTGTGTGTCCCCCTGCATGTGTCGGCCACATAAACCTCTGGACGTGGTGAGTCGTGGGGTGTAAGGCTGTGGCTTGTAAACCGGAAATCAATGGCGCATTAACCGAAAACCAGGGTTAATAAACCGGAAGTGGGTTTTTTCGGAGGTTATTATGTGGTTGTTCCCCAATTCACATCAATGCACATCACTTGTATATCAAACAACACACTACTGTTTACCTACACACAGTGGGATATTAACTGTGGGTATCCTTGTGATAGTGGAAGGATATAGCGGGTGATTACACACCAGGAATGGCGACTTATCACCACCACGCATGCGCGTCATGAATGATGACTTCTCGCTAGCACGCAAAGTTGCGTTAATGTGTCATTTTGTCATAAAACTATAATTGTTCAGTTAAACTTTCAATATACCCAGCGTGCGTTCACAGGCCATTTAATCACACGGATAGTGATATGTGTGAAGATACGAACAATGGGACAAACAACGTACCCAAGTGGCCACCTGGGAGACCTACTCATATCTACACAGATTGACATTTTTTTGCGAAAGATTTCACGTATTTACGACCACATTATGTTCATATTTATTTTTCGGAAATTGGGGGAGTGTTGCCACATATATTGGGCATAACTAGCTGCAATGCTTAAAATATAACTTACGTTTTTGCGACAATGTCATTTTGATTTTATGCAGTTTTGGGGAGTGTCATGTCGCTGTGTGATTAAGTACGAGAAATATTCCTTTCAAAATACCTTTATCTGATGGTCTACTTCAAGTACATATATGTTATATAGGTATCAGTTACCACAACTATATTTTAATTCGACCCGGGTGGTCACAAGTCGCTGTTTGGGAGATATGATATGTACAAAGGTGAAATATATTTACAACCAGACACGGTACTTATATTATTTCCGGTGCCTCCACTGATTAAATTAAAAACTCAAGACATCAAAGTGGTAGACGTGGGTTTGAATCTGATCAAAAATTAAGAGATGTGCACATCCGGGTGCCTCATATAGAAAATGGATTCCACATTATCAATTACCCGGGCCGGTAGGTGACCGTTTCCACGAAAAACATTATTTTAGTCATGTGTTCCAGATGTCTAATTACAACCGGAATATATTTTATATTATAAGATTTAATTTTTCATCACTACTGCATAGGATTTGCTGTTACAATTGAAAACGATAACACGTGTGGAACTTAGAGATACCAATGATGATAGTGTAATGGCGGAAATATATTCAAGCAATACTCAGATTGATCAATGATTTTCATATCGGTGTATAGTATACCTTTGTATTGGTGTAGTATACCTTTGTATGGGTGTAGTATACCTTTAATTGGTCTATGATTTTCGTATTGGTGTAGTATACCTTTGTATTGGTGTAGTATACCTTTGATTGATCTATGATTTTCGTATTGGTGTATTATACCTTTGTATTGGTGTAGTATACCGTTGATTGATCAATGATTTTCATTTCGGTGTAGTATACCTTTGGTTCAGATACATTGTCGAGTACTCCTTATACCCTTTCCTTATACAAACTTATCGTCGTACGCCTCATTCAACACTGATGTGGTCCACATCGTAGGGGTCGAGATAACGTATTAATGTGGTCCACATGGCATGGTGGAGATAACGTATTAATGTGGTCCACATGATATGGGTCGAAATAACGTATTAATGTGGTCCACATGGTAGGGGTCGAAATAACGTATTAATGTTGTCCACATGGTATGGTCGAAATAACGTATTAATGTTGTCCACATGGTATGGTCGAAATAACGTATTAATGTGGTCCACATGGCATGGGTCGAGATAACGTATTAATGTGGTCCACATGGTATGGGTCGAGATAACGTATTAATGTGGTCCTCATGATATGGGCCGAAACAACGTATTAATGTGGTCCACATGGTAGGGGTCGAAATAACGTATTAATGTGGTCCACATGGTAGGGGTCGAAATAACGTATTAATGTGGTCCACATGGTAGGGGGTCGAAATAACGTATTAATGTGGTCCACATGGTAGGGGTCGAAATAACGTATTAATGTGGTCCACATGGTATGGGTCGAAATAACGTATTAATGTGGTCCACATGGTATGGGTCGAGATAACGTATTAATGTGGTCCACATGATATGGGTCGAAATAACGTATTAATGTGGTCCCCATGGTATGGGTCGAGATAACGTATTAATATGGTCCACATGGTATGGGTCGAAACAACGTATTAATGTGGTCCACATGATATGGATAGAGATAACGTATTAATGTGGTCCACATGGTATGGGTCGAGATAACGTATTAATGTGGTCCACATGGTAGGGGTCGAAATAACGTATTAATGTGGTCCACATGGCATGGTCGAGATAACGTATTAATGTGGTCCACATGATATGGGTCGAAATAACGTATTAATGTGGTCCACATGGTAGGGGTCGAAATAACGTATTAATGTTGTCCACATGGTATGGGTCGAGATAACGTATTAATGTGGTCCACATGGTAGGGGTCGAAATAACGTATGTTAAAAATGTATTCAGGGTTTCAGATCTCCAATGGCAACCAGAACCAGTTTTGCAGAAAATTAATTTTACATCACTGTTGCATGGATTTATTGTCCCTATTGAAAATAGCACGCGTGAGATATATATGTATGTATGTACCCCTAATATACTTGACATAGTCCCCATTGTCCACACTGCATGAATGTACGTACCCCTAATATACTTGACAATCATAACCAAAGTCATACTACAACAATCCTCAAATCATTGTTGAACTACCTTTCAGGCAACCCTTGATTGTCTGTATACTTGACAATCATAAACCTAACTCTTTATTGCCTATATGCTTTAGAAGGGTTGCCATGATTTGAGGATTGTTGTAGTATGACTTTGTTTATGATTGTCAAGTGTACTTGGTGTACATACATTCATGCAGTGGCGATGAAAAAGGGGGACTATGGGGACTCCCCTAGCCCCTCAAATCATGATTGACACCCGTATAAATGTGCAATCTACATTGGAGAAACTCCACTGCTGATTGGTATACCCCTTTGTCGTACAACATATAGTTTCACCACCACTGCATACATGTAACATATATTTAATTTCGGCAGATATCGTGTCGGCTGCAGTGTTTTTTTTCTCCACCTCAGGGTAATTTGGCCGGTATTCAGTTGATTGTTTAACCCTTTACCCAACAGAAGGGTCCTGTGCCAATGCATTCTCTTATATATGCGAGTCGACCATAGGTCGCCTCGCATATATAAGAGAATGCATTGGCTTAACACATTAAATATTATAAAATTGTTGAAGAATGTAAGAAAAAATGGTAAAAAGTGTTAAAAAAAATTTTTATAGGCCAATGCATTCTCTTATATATGCGAGGCGACCTATGGTCGACTATATAAGAGAATGCATTGGCACAGGGCATAACTGTAACTATCACAATGTGGTCAAGGAGCCGATTCCAATGATATCCATATTTGTATGGTTCTATTGAGACAGACCGATGATATTTTAGGCTGTTGAAGCTTTATTTGGCCGGTTTTGGCCGGTTTGTTGGGTAAAGGGTTAATCACATGCCGGTGTCGGGTAATATAAGGGCAATCATTTGACACCGATAAGATCTATAGATGGCCGATCGGAGATTTTATGATATTTCGGTTACGGGGGCTGTTGTGAGTCCTATATTTTATTGGATGCTATTTGTTAAGTTATTTTAGTACCGCATCTAATTGTCTTTTTTCATGCTACCGCCCGGGGTCCACACCAGGTCAAGAAGTCGCACGTGCGAATACTAGAAATGAGGTTTAATTTGTTATCATTGTTGGCTATTTTCTTAGTTTTCTTGATTTAGAATGCTTATTGTGGTCCTAATACATAACATAAGACACCACGTATACACATGGCACCAAACTATTAATACCCATACCTGTACCAATAACGACATATACATATATATCTATAGTTCCCACGAAAACTTGAAATTTGGTTTTTAAACATCTATCTCTACCATTAATTTTATATTATGTTTTATATGCTAGATATTCAAGAAATACTTGCAACAACTCATGGATAACTGATATAGAAACAACTCTTAACAGCATAGGTATGGAGCATAATATTGAACGACCAATATAATCACAGCCTTAGTGGTTTCAATGCCTCCATTAAACAAAAACTGGACGATATACCCATATTCAAGAATGGAAGGGTTATACTATCTGTATCCCAAATTCAATTTAATACGCCTTCTGTGGAATGACCAAGCATGATTTCGGCAAAGAACAGTGCCTTAGTATTGCAGATAACAAGTCGATGTCAAGAATTATATGCATGGATCGGCATATAGACTATTCTGCATGAGAAAAAAAATGTACCGTGTGTCAACCAGATTTGGCGAGGAATTTCATGCCGTCAGAAATACATATCACCACACGCCTGTGACATATATATAGGTGACAAAAATTAACTATCTTAAATTTTCTTCTCATATCATGTCCTTTTCATATGGTCACTGATTATTTGCTGTTATTTATTCTCCAGTTTGCACAACCAGAGATAACGCCGATTGTTTAAGTGTGAAATTATATCAACTGATCAAGATCGGTTGAAAGGTCTGAGCGTGTGCGGTTGTAAATGCCGATTAAATGTACATATAAGATCATTTAGATGTTCATCAGACATTAGTTGAAGGTACCTTTATCTATTGTATATACTAATGAATTGCGCATTAAAATATGCTTTATCGGTGGAGTCTTCCTCGCTATGCCCTCGGGTATGCCCCAGGGCTTCCTCTTTTAGCCAATATTATTCATTGACTTTTTAAATAAACTTTGAGGCGACGCCGCGGATTTAGGAGCCTCATTTTACATGATTGGCCAGCATTCGTATTCTCGATATAAATGTTCTTTTTGAAATTATTATACCGCCTTCTCAGCTTTCTGATTAGAATAATAGTATTGTTATTATACATCTCTAGTAGAACTGTTACATGTAAATTTAAAGACAGCTGAACACACGTTGTGACAACGTTTGGCCATTGAAAACTAGTCAAATAGTCAAAATGTCCTTGTATATAGTGTTCCGACAAATTTAAGATTTACATTAAAAGGATGGCGAAAAGTTTCAATATTCAGCATTTGATTAGAGACACAAATGTAACAATACTTTTTCAAAGAATAAGCTTCCACTTCTCCTTTGTGTCATGATGTATTAATAATAAACTGAAATTAGCAGCCACGAACAATGCCTAAATTAATAAATTGCTACCGATATATGTGGTAAATCGTTAGCAGAAAATGACTGCGCTTTCATCCCCTGAAGTGGAGAATTTGCGAGGATTATTTATCGACATATCAAAAGACTTTTTCTTTTTAAAAGAATCAACTCCATTTTGTTACTGTTTTACTTTGACTGTGTCATGTACATATATATAGTTAAGCGAGAGCCTCTTAGCGAGTGTTTTTTCTCTTATTACTTTAAAAATCTCCAAAATGATATGTACTAACTTAATTTGGATGGAGGGGCAGTATATATATGCGATAGTATACAGAATACCTATGTAGACTTAATATACTCTGAGAAAGTAACAGATATTTTCATTTTTCCAACCGCAAATGAGACACGCATATATTAGACATGAATAGACGAAAACACTTAACTGATTGGTGCTGAAGAACAGGGGTCTTCCCGAAACGATAGATTATATGTAGCTCGAATTAGTCTTTTCTGTGGCATATTCAGAGTCTGTTTAACATGTATTTTGTGAATGTAACGACATATTTTGATCCCCGGAATGTGAATAACGATATAGAGTTTATGATTTGAAGCTTCGAACCGTTGTGGTATTTCAATGATGCATAATCCGAATTAACGCTCCTAAATTACTATTTCTGTGGCTTCGGGGGTAAAACAAATATTTGATTCGAGTCGCGGATACACCCATCAAAGCTCAGAGTGAGCAGATATCGATTTATGAAATATATTTTCCGAGATATGTAATTTTTGGCGGCCTGGGGTCTCGGACCAAATTGCGGATGAAGATTGATAACTTTAAAATAAAGTCGCTTTCTGCTTTAGATATTTGATAAATAACACGTTTTGTTGAAATTTATACTATAGTTGTCTGTGGTTAGCATTATTGTTGGGCAATTAATCGATTATGATAACTGAAGCGGCATTTCTAAAAATGTTGTTGTTGTGTTGTTGTTGGAATCTGATATGGAGACAATCGAATCGGATTGATTATACCTTTATGAACATGTATATTCCTATAGATATAGTTTTATTGTAAAAAAATGGGCTATTGGTGAAGCTCGAGTTATTTTCATTAGAACTGATACAAACTGATATTGTCAACATATATAAACAAATCTAGATGGCTGTAACGCTCATGACGTCTCACATAGCGTGGCTCGATCTACAGCGGCGGGGGTTGTTCGTGGTGTCATCCAACAGAACTTTTCGACTTTGGTCGCCAGTAACACAATATCTCTCTAGAATTAGCTATCTCACGCCGAATTTGTTGAAGGTTGAATACATCCCGGTCATAAAACGTGTAACAACGAAGAAGGGAGGTGTCATTATCGGCTAACGTTACTGCGCGAAACTGTAAAACGGGCGTAAAACCCGATACTCATGAAAAGTGTACGCCATGGTGGCCAGTTCTGCACTCAAGCATCGTGCACTGTTGACACCCCGTGGACGACTATGATTTCACACTACGTATAAGCACCCCTTGTATTAGTCGGTATCTGTGATAGAAGTAAGGTTTGGTCTGAGGTCATTCTTAAAAGTGGGAAATACTTAAAGACCAATGTTTAAACGAGAGGCCGATCACGATCGGCAGATGTTTAACCCATACCTTGGCGATAGTGATTATCTATTTTCATAAATCCTTACAACAACCCTTTTCACGAGTGCAAGACTTTCAACAATTCACATCTTACCATTAATTAATAGTTCACAAGTAAAAATGGAAAGTGTTAATCATTTCTAAACCGATCAACTGATTAATACCAAAAAATATACAGGTGAAGGGTGTGTCATCATAAACATGTACATAAAATTTGAACATGATTCATATATAAGAGAATGCATTGGCCTAACAATTTTTTATCATTTGTTTTAAATAAATGTTTCTTACAATTTTTAGGAAATAAAATAAAAATATCCATTACCCTGCAGGGAGCCCCACACATATATAGAAGCATATAGAAGAGTGTCGTCTGCTCATGTTTGTCTGGTGCTCTGTATGGGTGAAATTATAAAATTGTTAAAGAATACAAGAAAAAATTATTAAAATTGTAAAAAATTGTTAGGCCAATGCATTCTCTTATATATGCGAGGCGACCTATGGTCGACTCGCATACATAAGAGAATGCATTGGCACAGGGTAAAAAATATCCCGACTTACGACTAGATTTGATATGGCGGGTCACAAATATGCCATGAGATTTCATTCATTTGAACATTCATTCCATGACCCGCATTTTGTGGGTCAAGTCATTGGTGTTTCTTCTCCCCTGTCAGTCCAAATCTCGAGGTGTGACAATCTTTGCTAAATGAATGGCGGTTAGTCGCAGCATTGACTCCGCATGTTTGCTATGCAAATCTCTTAAGCCCCCTTCTTCACCGCGAAGAAATGGTGGTATTTTGCATACAGCGCTGTCACAAAAAGGCTGGGCATTTACACTAATTGTTAGGGCAGGAATTCATCGAAATGCCCGAGTAAATAGACGAAATACCGAAAATTGTTTGAGGAGTTTGCATGGCGGTTGAGATTATTGAATCGTCTCGACCTGTGCATAGAACATCTGTAGAACTTACTCGACACGATGAACTCATTTTGTCGGTCGCACGTGGGTCTGTTGTTACATGGGCTTTGGATTGGTTTCTTTCGGAAATAATGCGGGGTGTCACCAATATCCAAATATACTGGAATTTTCCAAAGTTGAAAAAATGTATCCAGTCTAACGGGGGTGTTTGCTATTTGAAAAAACGGCGTGTACACGGATATGTCTCCTTTGAACATCCAAATTATTTGTAATTTGACGAAGGGGTAAACTTCTTCGATACTCTATAAAGATAGATATATAGGCCTACATGCTTTATATATACTCGAAAAACAATTTCCAATGTCATAGCAATTTTGAGGCTGTTTTGAATTTTTCTCGCAGAAATTATACAAACGCTCTTTAGGTTTTACCATATCAGGAATAGACTAACAAGAAACCCCTTTATTGTGTCATGCTGAATGAAAATCGGGACCAGACTTTTCCAAATACTGTGGCGTAAATTAATCTTCCCGTTGCATATATACATATAGAACGACACCAGTGTGTTAGTGGGTTTGTTTGTACGGTAAGAGTCCTGCACATATCGGTGTGTCCTTCCGCGATAGCACAAGTGTCGTGTCGACAAGCGAACGTCATTTGTGCCATGTGACGTCATGGGATATGCATGGAACGCCTCGACCTATTCGTAGAACAGCTGTAGAACTTACTCGACACGGTTAACTCATTGGCCGGATTCGCCATGTCCGGATTAAACCTGGTTTACAGAAACCTCTAGGTTTAAACCGGCTTTTGATAGCCCAATACGTAGATACCGGATTCCAGATGTCTAAGTGACGCATTCGCCATCTCTGGTTTAAACCTGGTCCAGTCAGACCCATTGTTTAGCAGCAGTGCCATCGGTCTAAATAATGCTGAATTGGTCATTGTCGCATGGTTTCGAACAAAAAGACACCCAGGATCTCTCAAACGTGCAAAAAGACACCCAGGATATCCGAAACGTGCAAAAAGACACCCAGGATATCCGAAGCGTGCAAAAAGACACCCAGGATATCCGAAACGTGCAAAAAGACACCCAGGATCTTAAAGTCCCACCAAACAACTGGAATTTAGATTAGTCGTCTGCTATTTATTAATGCGGAACTGCGCTGTCAGTCAGACTCAAAGCGGACGGTATATACGCCCATTTAAAATCCGTTGAACTTGATATTTCACTCCAATCACAAACAAATAATTATTATAATAATATTAATAAATAGCAGACAACTAATCTAAATTCCCGTTGTTTTGTGAGACTTTGTGTGTCTTTTTGCACGTTTGGGACATCCTGCATGGGTGTCTTTTTGCACGTTTGAGAGATCCTGGGTGTCTTTTTTGCTCGAAACCATGCGACAATGACCAATTCAGTCTAAATAATATCGTATATAATTGCCTAAAAAATGCGGACCGCCGCGTGCAATCGGTAATTACGACAACGGGAATATTTTGTTTGAAAATTTATATATGTTTATTGTTGTTAACCTCCTCAATTTAGGAGAGCATATATACACATGACAGGTATATACATGTTATATAGATATGCATGCAAATGTTATACTAATCACGATATTAATCACAATATTATCTTACAGTGTTTACGCCATGTCACACGCATGCAATCGGGTTCTGAGATTTTCAAGTTTCAAGTGTCAGTTAATATAGAATTTAGAAATGGGATGGCATACATAGAAGCTCTCACACCGAAATGTGTGTGGTGTAAAAAAAAATTGCAACCTTGAACGGGCAACTGCACTATATCATTCAATGATCCAGCTAAGCCCGGTTTAGGGAGGTGACGAATCTGTTCTGGTCCGCGGATTTTCTGGGTGGCTCCAGCTATTCATACTGTCGATTGGTGGCCTGTCTGTAAGGTGAGGGTGGTGGCCTGTCTATAAGGCGAGGGTGGTGGCCTGTCTATAGGGTGATGGTGGTGGCCTGTCTATAAGGTGAGGGTGGTGGCCTGTCTATAATGCGAGGGTGGTGGCCTGTCTATAGGGTGATGGTGGTGGCCTGTCTATAAGGCCAGGGTGGTGGCCTGTCTATAAGGCGAGGGTGGTGGCCTGTCTATAGGGTGATGGTGGTGGCCTGTCTATAAGGTGAGGGTGGTGGCCTGTCTATAATGCGAGGGTGGTGGCCTGTCTATAGGGTGATGGTGGTGGCCTGTCTATAAGGCCAGGGTGGTGGCCTGTCTATAAGGTGAGGGTGGTGGCCTGTCTATAATGCGAGGGTGGTGGCCTGTCTATAGGGTGATGGTGGTGGCCTGTCTATAAGGCCAGGGTGGTGGCCTGTCTATAAGGCGAGGGTGGTGGCCTGTCTATAAGGTGATGGTGGTGGCCTGTCTATAAGGTGAGGGTGGTGGCCTGTCTATAATGCGAGGGTGGTGGCCTGTCTATAGGGTGATGGTGGTGGCCTGTCTATAAGGCCAGGGTGGTGGTCTGTCTATAAGGCGAGGGTGGTGGCCTGTCTATAAGGTGATGGTGGTGGCCTGTTTATAAGGTGAGGGTGGTGGCCTGTCTATAATGCGAGGGTGGTGGCCTGTCTATAAGGTGAGGGTGGTGGCCTGTCTATAAGGTGAGGGTGGTGGCCTGTCTATAAGGCGAGGGTGGTGGCTTGGTATTATCATGCCACATTTAATTAATTCTCACACTAAATGTGTTATAAGTGCGCTTGTTCACGTTAATTGAGTGCATGCCAATAATAGCACACAAATCGTACTCGTTATAATTACACATTATGCCAATGTACTATATCATGTGTAAAATAAAACAAATCCAAGATATTAATACTCTGTGTTGTCACATAAGATTTTCGAGTCGAAGATCATCTATTCTAAGCGATGAAACAAGGACCATAGATTAAGTGTAGCTTTCATGAAGAATCTAAAGTCTTGAGTTGGGCTAAGAGAAAATACATTCAGTTCAGAAGAAAGTGACCCAGAAATGTGGCAAGCTGTATGGCTTGTGGCAATGAATCAAGTATTATGAAGGCCTCTATTCCATATACGTTTATGATATCATACCATATTTCATTCCTGAGAGCTGACAGAGAATTGCAATGTATTATTATATGCTCAATTAAACAAGAATAGATGGACGCACAAAGGCGACAGACACCAGAGTCCTCGTAAGCCACTGAACGACACAAACGCCCCCTTTGATCGGGTTTGGCTGGACTGTCAAACTATAGGTTTTAACTCGGAGGTTTAAACTGGAGATGACGAATCCGGCTATTTTGTCTTATAATCTGTTGCGATATTCGCTTAGGGCTGTTAGTGTGTTTGAACCCATTCGGAATAATGCGAGGTAGCCCCAATATACCACCTAATGCGCAATTGTCTATGTCACAAGTATTGTCCAAGTCGAAAGGTGGGGGGGGGGGGGGGGGGCAACTCCACTAAAACTCCGACTGGGCTCAAAACCGCGGTGCTCAGGTTTCCGTAGCGGTAAATGTATACGTTCAAATTTTAAGTTTCAAAACAACCATGGAATAAAGGAGAACATGCAAGTTCTGACAAAATGGCGTATGTTGCAAAAAAAAGGAAAGAAAAAAAAAAGACAATCAAACTTCTAGGTTGAAATTGACTCGAAAATTGTGGATAACTCCAATAATAAAATCTGACAAAGCTCATACGCTTCAAATATACTACATATACTAGGGGATTGGTTTCAAACGCCGCAGTAGTCCCTGGTTATGAATACCACATGGATGTACCCAACTCATGCTTTCTCTAAATCTTGGTGTATATTCCCTAATCAGCTTTCAAATGAATCTCAATTATGAAATTACCAACACGGGGTGGCAATATTCAATTGATTGCTTTCTTCTGCTTTAATTAGACGTTAATACCAAATCAAAACATCTGAAGCGGTTCTTTTGTTCAGCTTTATATTCTCAGTAGTTCAAGGGCAAGCATTAAGCCTCTAAAACGAAGACTGTTCATCAAGAAGCCGCGTGAAAACTGCAGTGATTGTGTCCCAGCTCAATTAGAGCACTAGCAGGGTTATAATCCAATTACTCTTAATCAAGATTAACGAGCAGTGTTCTAAATCCAACTGAAGTTACCTTAACTTCAAAGAACACACGGGTTGGATAAAATCGAATGAATAAATATTTTTCTACGGCATTAATGCTAATCAAGTTGTGACTATTTTCAAATCAAAGCAGTATAATAAACGCTCTTTATGTTCACCATATCAAGGAGAAAAATAAAAAGCGTTCGTCACTAACATAGTAGATATTTACATTGTGTATGCGCGCGCATCTTAAACGTCGGGTTTTCTTATACTTTTAATCGTGCCTGGTTGTGGTGCTCAGAAACAATAATTGCAGCTTGACTTATCCATGTCGATATCCTATATAGTTAAAAGTTTGAAATGCTAAAACTCGTGCATATGTCAGATTGCACGTTCAAGTGTTCAACTTAGTGCAAGCGTTATTTAATCTTGTTAACCCTTAACAGTTCCATGTGAATTTAGATTCTCAAATCAGCATGATGTTACAATGACAAATTGAAGCTTTATTCGATTTTAATTAGACGCTAATTGAATATCAAAACAACGAAGACTGTTCTTTGTCCAATATATATTCTCGACAGTTCAAGCGAACAATAATTAGGCCTCTTAAACCAAGATTGTTTAACAAGAATTGCGCCGCGCGAAAACAACAGTGATTGTGTCCCGGCCAGCTCAATTAGAGCAATAGTAAGGTTATAATCCAATTACTTTTAATCCGAATTAATGAGCAGTGCTCTAATCCAATTGAAGTTAACTTAACTTCAGAACCTGC